>WHPX01000034.1:182500-561787 GCA_011057435.1 Actinia equina
GAACGGAATACGGTTTTGGTTAGAAGTGCGAGTCTTAGGAGTAAGAGCAGTATTACGGTCTATGGATGATTCTTTGTGCATAGCCCGATCGATGATAGTAATTGGATAACCTCGCTAAAGAAAATAATAAAGCATTTCTTGGCATTTATGAGAAAAATCGGTATCGTCACTGCAAAGGCGACGTAAACGTAAAAAATGTGAAAAAGGAATATAATTGAGGGTGTGTTTAGGGTGTGAGGAGGAATAAAGTAAATAAGAATGAGAGTCTGTGGGCTTATAATGAACAGTAGTATTGAGATGTTAAAGACACCATCAACTCCTTTATTTATAACGGCAATCTTCCTGCTACCGCCATTTGTTCGATTCTTGTGGACATTGCCTCTTAAAGCTTACCTACGACTCGTGCAACAAAAAAAAGCCTTTATAACAGAGAATGCTAAATAACTTTAAGATTGGTCATTTAGTATAGTCTACACTTTTTCTAGACTTATATTACGGATATAATGGATAACTTGAATTATTCACTAACTCGATGTCTTATAACCCAAGTGCCGATTGAGTGGCCCCCAGTTTTTTCTTTCTTTCCTAAATCACATGTGCGTTTTCCACACAAAACGTAAAGTTTCCCTTTGAGAGAATAACAGTGCTGGCGATCGGCATTGTTTTACTTTTAAAACCTACTTAATATTTTTTTGTCGTGGTTAAAAAATGCTATAATTGCGTTAGCTTTATTCATTTATTTTTTATCATATCATCCAAAGCCTAATAACATAACTTCTAAATTTAAAATTAATTCGTCCAGCGGTCTTTCTAAGCGATTGCTAAATTAAAGAGTTCATAAATGATCTATAATCCCATTTCCGACATATTGTTATAACAAAAGTTGAATGATTATTATATAATTACATGACTTTAATCTTGCTTGTTTTAGGTGAGTTAAGAATACGTTTAGCAGATGGAGTGGCGCCTTATTCTGGTCGAGTAGAAATAAAGTTCAATAACACTTGGGGCACGGTTCTCGGCGGATGGCACTGGAACATCAACAAAGCGCATGTTTTCTGTCGCATGTTGAACTACACAAGAGCAATTGCAGCGATCTCAAGGTTTGGACCAGGAAGTGGCAAAATATGGTTGGACAGTGAACACCTCAAATGCACTGGGCGGGAAAGGTCAATAAACATGTGTAATTATAAGAGATGGGAATGCATCGGCAGGGATTGTAAGCACGAGAAGGATGGAGGTGTCATATGTGGTGGACCACAAGGTGAGTAAAGAGACTAATTAATTAAACTGCATCTCTACTTAAATTGACTGAAAAAAGTTGGACGGATATCGATATCCTTTGCCGAGTGGCATAAGATAATGATAACAATAATACGCATAAAATAATAATAATATATTAATAATAATAATATTATTATTATTATTATTAATGATAATTAATAAAAATCATAAAAAATAATAATGATCATGATAATGCACCACCGAAGTTAACAAGCGTCAACCATAACATCTCATGCACACCCTAAAAAAAGAAATTGAAAGGAAATTGGAAGATGAAGTGTTGCAACAACCATGGATTGGTCAATATACCACAGAACATTGGAGAAATAAAAACCTACAACAGGAAACCTATAACATTGCTAAAGTCTGGCCGAACATTACAAATACAGTATACCTCGTGCCTAAGAGTATTGCTCATCAATTAAAAACAACGAAGACATACAACCTAAAGAAAGTCAAAACTGGAGAAGAGCTTATATGCATTTCTGCCGTGTCAAGGAAGAAAAAGTTCCTCATAATGTGCAGTTGTTCTGCAATTGCTCAAACACTGTACAAAGCACGTCATGATCGTATGCTCCGACCAGTTTACCATGCTATCTTAAAAGCACTTGGGATTAACAACGATGGAAACCAAACAACATCATGGTACAAAGAACAACAACCCAAGTGCTGTGTTGAAAGATGTTGGATATATAAAAGTGATAGATGTGTTGATCATCACAGTGAATGAGCGATCTAAGCGAACGCTGTAAAGAAAGACTTCAAAAAGTGATTTCAAGCTTCAACGGGAATCGAACCCATGACCTCCGCGATGCCGGTGCGATGCTCTGCCAACTGAGCTATGAAGCCAATCATGTTGCCAAGCGGTCATTTTTGTTGGGTTCTTCAAGCCCCCATAAGTAATAATAAGTGTGAATATTGAATGGGCAGAACTGTGGTGGAATAATGATAGATGTGTTGATCATCACAGTGAATGAGCGATCTAAGCGAACGCTGTAAAGAAAGACTTGAAAAAGTGATTTCAAGCTTCAACGGGAATCGAACCCATGACCTCCGCGATGCCGGTGCGATGCTCTGCCAACATGATTGGCTTCATAGCTCAATTTCCATTCCTTTTTCGGCCAAAACCAAGATGGCTGACTGGTTAGTGATGTTTTCACTCGATTTATTGTAAGTTTGAGCTGTTGTAAGCAAGAAATTCGCCTATGTATATAATTATATTCCAATTTCCAAATGTGGTAAGTACATTCCTTATATGGTAAAAGAAACGGCTCGAGAGAAATGACAACTTTTCTATGTGGAAAGTTTGATATGTGAATTGTTTCTATATCTTTTGACACTGAAAACTTAAGCAGCCGGGAGTTTAACAATCGAGCTTAATTTTTATGTCTTTGATTGCAGTTTACTTAAAATATTTTCTTCTTCTCAGTGCTTATCATTTTAAATAGAAATTGTTTTCGAGTTGTCTATCAATGAGATGACATCCCATAATTTTTGATATACTTTTAATATACTTGTATACTATGTGTGTATAAAGGTGGTCTTAAGGCTTTCGTGTTCCATATAGATTAAACATAAGGTTTTTTTCGGTTTGAAGCACGATATATTGAAAACATTTTGACGTTGCGTCTATGCTTTGGTAGTCTTCATTAGAAAGAGGTATGATAATAAAGTGCAGAGTTTTTATAGTTGTTTACTGTGCGTAACCATGGTGGCCAGAAGCTATTGTCCGATATGGATATCTTTTAGAAATCGTTTCCAGGTAGTACAAATCTTGTAGGAGCAATTTCGATGGATTCTTTGATTAGTGGAAAAAAGGAATTAGTCTTGTCAAGAACTTGAATGTTGCTGAAACCGATGTTGCAAAGTAAAGGGTCACATTTTATGCAAACCGCTATATATGTTCTAGGCAGCTTGCTTTGAAAGCAAGTTTTTTTTTTAATTGTCTCTTCAATGTGGTAGTAAGGTTGAAATTCGTTTTTGACGAGCCCTACGCAGGTAAAAACCTTGACATCCATTATATGGAAAAACATATTTACTAAATTGCAGAAACGTTTCTGTCATGTAATGCCAAAGGATCTTACATGCGTAGTACTCGGCAAGAAAGAATTTCAACCATACTACTCTCCCGCTCAGGACTTTAGTAACGTGTACACCACCCACCACCAGCCCCCCAACCGGGCTAGTTTTGTTCTTGAAAAATCCTCCTTACGCAGAGTTATCAATGGTCGACATTCTTTACGCGTTGTTGGTGGGTGTTACTGCCACCCGGTAGCTCAGTTTGTAAGACCGTCGGTCTGTTCTGCGAGAGGTCGTAGTTGAAGCCGCGGCTGGACCAACACACAGGGTCTTAAAATAACTGAGGATAAGGTGCTACCTTTGTAATAATATGTGCAAATGGTTAGACCTTCAAGTCGAACCGTAAAGCTCCCGCAAATGGCGCTTTATTATGATTTCGTATTATTTTCAATATAATTAATGGGAGATAACTACAAATACCCCAAAAAAAATTTTTGTGAATATTAACACAGGTGTCTCTCATTTAACTCAAAAGTTTCGAAATTTCCTTGTACTCTTAGTCTTTCCGGCTAACTGTCGAGCAGTTCCAGAGATTCAGCTATTTATTTTTTAGGCGAGTGCAATTTAAAAAATTCAAAACATTACGAGTGTCTATTAATTCCAAATTGTACCAGAAGATCGTGCGATTTTTTGTTTAAAGTTCACTCAACAAAATTTCAGTAAAAAATGCGAAACGACGCCGTTCATCTTTGTCTATTTGGCGGCCGATTTTCAGTCCATCGCGCAACTGAAATGCATAAAAAAGATTAGTTCTTACGGCTTTAAAATGTTATTTATACGTTTTTGAGTACAGAAGTTTGAAAACAATTTTACATTCCAACTTTTGGCCGTGTTTCCATATCGACTTAATTCGGTACTCCTACGGAGTACAATTAACGCTATAATTGAACTCCTCTCGACCAATCAGAGTCGAGTAATTTTGTTTAGTGTACTATAACAGGAGATGTTGAAAACCAATATCATGAAAGAACATGGTTTGATCTCTCGCGACTTGATCATAACAGAAGTACTTGAAAACAAGTTCAACTTAAAAGAAATATGTCGCGTTTATCACTTTTTTCATTGTTTTCACCCACTTTGCATTGAAAAAAAATGTATTTTTTTTAATGTCGTTTTTTTTTAGTTTTTAGCCAAACTCTTCAATGTGATTACCGTAAGTTTGAACTGACGACGATGGTTTTAATATGTAAATCAGTGAGATGTGCAAGAAACTTGGCTTCCATTAATTATGTTTCAAAAGTATTACGTTAGTTTTTTCGGTCATTCTCAGTTATCTATCCTAGATAAATAGTCATCAAAAAGATACAAAACCATGGGCAAATGGTTCATGCTTTTCAACCAATCAGATTTAATTGATTATATTAAAATGTTTCTTTGTTTCGTCTAGGCGAAGCTTCTAAAATTACTGTTCGTCTAATTAATGGAAGTACTCCAAATCAAGGCCGAGTAGAGGTTCGATATCATGGAGTATGGGGTACAGTGTGTGGGTACAGCGGTTTGGGACGTGCAGCTGCTTACGTGGTCTGTCGTATGCTGAACTTCAGCAAGCCATCTTGGGCAGGTTCTGCTAAAGTTAAAGGGAGCGGTCCTATTTTAGTATCTGGTTTGAGTTGCCGTGGGAATGAAACAAGCATTGAGCAATGTCCATATTTACGTTGGGGAACGGTATATGGGTGCAGTCATAGCGACGATGCTGGAGTCGCCTGTCAAAACTTTACAGAAGGTAAAAATACAGAGAGATTTTCTATTGATACTTTAAAACTAATTGACAAATACTTTGACAAACCTAATGGACATTTAAAAAAAACACCTTCAAACCATATTTTACGACCACCACTCCTCATACGGGGCACTTCCGTGAGGTTCCCTCCAAGCGCACTTCCACTACATTTTATATCTACAGCATACAGCACTCAAATCACATGTTAATTTTTCGGAGGGAGGAAACCGGAGAACCCGGAGAAACCCCTCGTGGCGAGGGAGAGAACAACACAGCAGACAAACTCAACTGACATCTGATCCATTCTGAGGCGGGGCTCGAACTCGGACCACAGTGGTGAGAGGCGAGCAGTAATCCACTACGTCACACATGCCACTAAGTGCTTAGTAAACGCAACACATTTCTTTAAAGATTCGCAAAAATATGACGCTTCCCATTAAAATATAAACCTTTAGAGAGTCTCCTATTCAGCAACCACGGTTGCTCTAGGGAAATTTTTTTTTTTTTGGTGTGTTTCTATGGGGTTTTTCTTATTTTTTACCCTTATGCATAAAAGTAATATGTGAATTACTTCGTTTTCTGATATGTGAGACGGCGTCATCACTTCCAAGTAATTTGTGTCTCTATATCTCATTACAAAAATAGAAAACAGACAGATATCTTTTTTTTAGTATTTCTTAGTTAATAATAATTATGATAATAAAGTTATATATTGATAAATTGTAAATTATTTTCAGATTGCTTTTTATGCAATTTACAAACTCGAGAGATGCATTATATATGTGGCTAGTTTGAGGTGTAGGCACGAAGGGTTGTCACGGGCATGAGAAAACCGGTTTGCGGTTAAGTTTTTTCGGCGCTTTCGCATTTTCAACGTTGCCCATTTTTAGCTCGTGCTTTCGATCTGCTTCTTAACTTTACGTTAAACCGTTAAGTCATATACTTAACAAAAACTTATCGTTTTTCTGAGCACTACCAAGCTGAGTCTGGTAAATAAATTAGATCATTCTTAAGGCCCGTTCACACGGGAGGATTTTGCTGCGATTTGAGGTTTCGATTTTTTCGGCGATTTTCAAGAGGACGCAAAATCGCGCGTGAACGCCCGGTCGGGCGATTTTAATAGCGGAGCTCCCGCGCGGGCCTTCGGCCCGCGCGAGCGGAGCACCATACCTAAGAAAAAATGGTAAACTATCGAGTTGATTTTTCATGGATTGGCTGACGTCACTTCCGTCCGTACGTCCGTCCGTCCGTCCGTACGTCCGTCCGTCCGTCCGTCCGTCCGTCCGTCCGTCCGTCCGTCCGTCCGTCCGTCCGTCCGTCCGTCCGTCCGTCCGTCCGTCCGTCCGTCCGTCCGTCCGTCCGTCCGTCCGTCCGTCCGTCCGTACGTCCGTACGTCCGTCCGTCCGTCCGTCCGTCCGTCCGACCGTCCGTCCGTCCGGGCGTGTACACAAGCATTCCGATTGGCTGGTTAGATTTTTTTTTGGCGGGAATATCGACGCGTTGCAACATCCGGGTACACATAAAGAAAGGTAAATCCGGCTATTAAACTTTTGTAAAAAAAACGTTTTACACACGTATAGAAATACCGAACGATAACAAGACAAGCTTATATTTATATTTACTCTATTTACGATGGAACCCCTTTCCGAAATCGATATGTCGAAAGAAAGCTCAGAGGAGAATGAAGCCAAAAAAGAAAGGCCAGAATCAAGAGTTTTTTCGAAAGAGGAAAAACTCTGGTGGCGTGAAAAAGGAAGGCAAAGACGAAGGACTCACCAAAGAAAAGCGGCAAGCAGAGAGAGAGATAGAGAACGCAAATCCAGGCGGGACTTCGATTATAAACAATATGAATATGATCGTGAAAGAAAAAGAAATATGAGGCAAAACTTGACGGATGAACAAAGAGAAAATGAACGTGAAATACAAAGGGATTTGAGTCAAAACTTCACGAATGAACAAAGAGAAAATGAGCGTGAAAGACAAAGGAATTTGAAGCAGAACTACTAGCTAAGGCGACTCTCAAATGCACAGAAAAAAATCGCTTTAAGGCAAGTTATAGACCAAAGACAATTAAAAAACTTTCATGTATTCAAAGATGGATTAAGAAGTGTTCTTCAAGAATTCAGGTGTGTGGTTTAGCAAACAATCGTTTATTATTTTTTGACAAGCATTTTTTCTCGACGAATCGACAAATCATTTGCAAAGACTTTCCCTCAAAACTTTTAATATTTCTGTAGATAAGCTTAATTTATTTTAATGTTGGAGTAAATATAACATGAAGAGCATATTACAACAAATATTCGTCCTTTATTTAGCTTTGTAAATCTTTAGCAATTCGGTTAACGTTGTAAAACGTTGTTTTTAACCAACTATCGTATGTTTTTCGTTCAAGAAAGATTCGCCTCCTATCGCGGGTTCCCATCTTCAAAACAACGAAGACTTTCATTTAATACTTTTATTTCTACAGATAATTTAAGTATTGAATGAAATATAAATTTACACTGACCAAATATTCAACTGTTTATTAAGCTATTCGAGCAAGTCTGATTATAAAAATGAGCTTAAATTTGTGTTGTTGAGAGATGTTGTTGTAGAAAGACCTAGACTTTCACTTAAAAAAGCCGTAAAAAATATTCAAAAACATTTACAAACGCCAATTTACTGACAAAGAAATTCGTCATTTTGCATTGCCTTTTTGCATTGCTTTTATTTTCTATTTTGTCTCAGTTGTTCTTGTCAAGTTTAACTGAATGTAAAACGTCTCGTTTTGTAAAGGACGTAATTATTTAAAGTAAGTTTATATTTTGCTCCAAGTATGTTTTTTTTTGGTCTTGATTTGTCCTAAATCTCCAGATTTTCGATTTCAATGAAAGACTTTCGAGGTAAATTTCACTGAACTTGATATTGTATTGAATTATCTGTAGTTATCTTTCGTTTTTTTTAAGTAAAAGAGATTCAAAGCCTAAAAATGTCGGGTTTTTTTGGAAAAATTTGTCGAAAAATCTTCCAAGAGCAAAACTAGCCCCTGGGGGTGGTGGTGAGTTGTGTACGAAATTCCTAAGTGTGAGAGTATGTACTCGCGCTAAACAAAACAAAAAAAAAACAATGTAGTGCATTTCGATTTGATTTCACTGCATGGTTTTTATTATGGGAGAAATTATCTTCATCTCGAATAAAAAATAATTGAAGATTTTCCCCCCTATCTTATTTTTAACTTTCAGTTTCATTCAAATTGTTTTCCCTGTGACTTCCGTATCGGGAGTTCCGCTTTTAGGCAGTGCCTAAATATATATATTACGATTTATTCTGTAGTTGTGCTGCGATTTCCTCGGCGATGTATGAGGCGCAATCAGTTGTAGTAGAGGACGTAACCATGATTTTGCGTAGTAAAATTTTGTTTCAATTTTTTTGTTTTGTTTTTAAAATTGCAAACAAATATGTAAAAAGCCGTGAGATTTCAGTGTTTTGGGGCCTTGATTTGTTATAAAGACTGATGAATCTGACAATGCAATAGTCTGTTTGTGTACAACTATTGTCTTAGCGGGTCGTCGGCAGAGGAAGAGGAGAAAACCTCATACAATTTGTTTTTTGTCCGTCTTCTTGATTCTTCCAAACTTGTATTGAAAAGACAGTCGTAATTGGACCACTGGCTGATCAGAATTTCTTCTTCTTCGCTTTTCCATTGCCTTTTTGCTCTTTTTTCTGCTTGTATCGTTTTGGTCGCCATGTTTTTTTGTGACACAACATCACATACAAATCTGCTTTGGGGGATCCCTAATGCTTGTTTTGGTCCTTTTTTCATGAAAATCGCAGCCAAATCGCAGTAACATTTGAACATGTTCGAAACAGCTGCGATTTCGCGGCAACGTGAGTTTCTAGAATCGTAGTAAAATCGCCTGGTGTTCACACGCGCGATTTTGCGTCGCTGTGAAAATCGCCGAAAAAATTGCATCTCAAATCGCCCCAAAAATTGCCCGTGTGAGCGGGCCTTTAAAGACATATCGATGCAATGAAGTTTCGGAAAAAATTAAGTTGGGATGGCTTTCGTACAAGTAGCAATTTTGTACTTCATAATATGATTTTCGCAGGTTAAATAGAGTTTAACAATATTCAATTTGGTAAATACTTAGCAACTGGAAATAAACTTTATTTACTCTTTTGACTGATTATAAATGACTTCTGCCTAACTTTATAATAGAATAACACATACACAAAACTAGCATTCATTAATTTCATTTGTACTGAAAGATATAGAGATGCGATTAGTAGGAGGAGAGACCCCATATTCTGGTCGAGTAGAAGTCAAGTTCAATAACACTTGGGGTACAATACACAGTGGTTGGTCCTGGGGTCTTGACGAGTCCCATGTTGTGTGTCGTATGCTGAACTACACTCGAGCACTGGCTGCTATCAGGAGGTTTGGAGGAGGAAGGGGTAAGGTATGGCTAAAATATGTACGATGTACTGGTAAAGAGAAATCAATAGACATGTGCAACCATGATGGATGGGGATGTTCAGAATGCAGCCATGAGAATGATGCAGGTGTGGTGTGTGATGGACCTGAAGGTGAGTTATTGCTGTGATATTAAGACATTGCTTCCAGCTACATAACTATAGTTTTAATATGCATTTTGATTTTGATTTAAGACCCTAAAATGGCTGCTCGCCTTGTTGGCGAAGCTGCTTATCAAAGACGATTAGAGGTTCGATTTCATGGTGTCTGGGGAACAGTTTGTGATGGTGACTGGAGACTAGCTGATGTTGTTTGCCGTATGTTGAACTACAGAAAAGCGTCTTGGTCAGGGAAAACAAGAGGACATAGCGAAAGAGTTCCTATAATAATCCAACACTTTAGTTGTCGTGGAAATGAAACAAATCTTAAACAATGTCGCTATCGTGAAAGATGGAGAATACGTGAATGTGACCACTACCTCCATTTTGAAGAAAGTAGTCGTTATTTTGGAGTCGAATGTCGAAACCTTACGCAAGGTGAAGTAAGAATCGATTGTTTAATTAAATTTGCGTTATTGTTTAAGTTCTTGATCATGATGTTTGGAATAAAAAAATTAATTCGTACTTTTAAAATTCGTACTATTTAAATTAAGAATATATTGATCATACGTTATTTTAGATGATATAAAAGTACGTTTAGCAGAAGGAGAGACCCCTTATTCTGGTCGAGTAGAAGTCAAGTTCAATAACACTTGGGGTACAATACGCAGTGGTTGGTTCTGGGATATCCACGCTGCTCATGTTGTGTGTCGTATGCTGAACTACACACGAGCACTGGCTGCTATCAGGATGTTTCGAGGAGGAAGTGGTAAAGTGTGGCTCACATTCGTACGATGTTTCGGTAAAGAGAAATCAATAGGAATGTGTTACCATGATGGATTGGGATGTTCACAGTGCAGCCATAGTAATGATGCAGGTGTGGTGTGTGATGGACCTGACACGGGTAAGTTGTTCTTTCATGTTAGTTTTTTTATAATTAGGCTATCGCAAATTGGTTTCAGGTCCATTTTTTTTTAATTGTTGTTCTAGGACCTTGGAGCAGTTTCAAATGGTAGAATTTATAATCTAATTTGATTATTACGCGCGCTCTGATTGGCCAAAAACCAATGAACTATTTCCCATGGGCTGCACGCTTCAGCACGCTCATCTCAACGGACGCTCGCCTTTTTCTCTAAATTTTCAAATTCGATGGCGTTAATAGCGCGCGAACGAGCAAGATGAGTGATATAACTCGCGCTCTGATTGGTTGAACACCTATGAACTATTTCCCCATGGGCTGCACGGTTCATCTGTAATGTAATTTAGCTATATTATAAATCAATTAGACAACAGAAAGTCGCACGACCATTGCGTTATAGACGCACTTGCCGAGAAAATATGCTACGCCTCGTGATACTCTTATCGCTTGTTTGTCATTCTTTATATTTTCTATACGTCTATAACGCCATGGGTTCGCGCACTGATTCTAAAAATAGATTAAAGATTCGGACAAACATTGCATTCTGTTTAACCGCTACGAGGATTATACAAACCGTTTTATTGTTTTTACTTAAAGTTACAATATTAACCCATGTAAACTAAGATCAACTGCGATCGGCTGTGAAAATTATCTGCTAAAAGTATACTTGTAAGTTTGTTTGTCCGAATTTCGCCTTTGTCTTCGTTTAATGCATGACGTCACAGCTGCGCTGCACTATTGATATGTAGCTGTTGCTAACTACGAGTTACCCACCCGCCCACAATATACCAAGTCAAGTTTAAAAACTGATTTTAAAATGCTGCAAATAGCTATATTATATACATTGTTATTTGTCTACCAATGAACTAAATAAGAGTCGATAAGGTTGGTTTAGTTTAAAATGACGCATAAATTATTATATAGAGTTGTTGATAACTAGACCTTCTGTCTCAAAGTTTTGCATTTCTAAGTTAATATTGGAAATAATTTTTACATTATATGTAAACAGCCACTGGATATGAGCAATTGATTGTTCTGGTTGTCTTCTCAACCTAGTACATGTTAGGCTAAAGTCAAACGTCGAACTTTACATGAACCGAACCTAACTAAATCTGTCATATAATTATTTTTAAATTATAATTAATTAATAATAAACTTCGAACTTCAAACGTCAAACTTATTCATGTCGATCTTTAAAAAAATAAAATCAAACAAATCACGTTTAATGTTTAAAACTTCACATGAACTTATTTTGAACAATTACCTTTGGCTCTTGTGAAGTTCCACATTTGACCATGGCCTTATATTAATCGGTCCAAATTCAATCAGTCGAACTTAAATGGGTCGAACGTTGAACTTCACATGAACTTATTTTGCACAATTAAGTACGTCTCATGTGAAGTTCGACGTTTGACCTTAGCCTTAGGGAGGAACGACTGTACATTGGCTTGGAGTGTAACGTCGAACTTCGCATGAGCCGATCTAAAGGCATACATTATGTTAGTGTATGTTTTGCACTCAATTTAGTTATTCTTTGCAGCCACGCACGCGCCATTTTTTCATCCAAATTTATACACAGACTGCAAACTTATTAGGTGATAAGATTCTCAAAACTTCAGAAAAACCATACCTAGCTGAGGATGAGGAGAAAAGAGCCAAAAACTAAAAATAGCGCTGTTTGATTGTCGGCCGTAATTGGCTAAATACTTAAGAAGTCTTAAAACAAAATACACTGTTAGACTCTATGACAATCAAAGCACATTATATAAACAATTCAGTCAAATTGACGCATCAGTTATGCGAAGCGAGCGACAACAAAATTGTTCATAATTCGCACCTCTGAATTAATTTGGATCGCCAAATAAAAGCTCGACGTTTGACTCCGTGAGTAGAACTTAATTATATGAGTCGATCCCACTACTACTGACAATGTTAAATTGTTTTTATCTTATTCGCTAAAATTATTTAGACAAGACAACCAGTTTTTATTCAAGCTTGTCCAAAGCTATGTAATATATGAGTTTATTTCTCAATTGACACGGCTTTCTTTGTTATTCACAAGACTTTATTCTTGTTATAACCCTCATTATAAATGCGAGGTCAATAAGCCTGAAGCGAGATGATGTTTTACCCCCGTCTCTAGACCATAATCCTTTTCACATTGCTTTTGTTCTTTAATTATGAGTATTGTTCTTGTATCCTCTAAGGAATCAAAAAATGTAATATGAAAGAATTTTAAAAACTATTATGGTCTAGAGACGGGGGTAAAACGTCATCTCGCTTCAGGCTTATATGTAGTTTTTAAACCGGTTAATAACTATATGTTGACCTTGCATTTATAATAAGCAATTCAAATATATTATACATTTGATAGGAAAATGATAAAGCGGCCCTCGGGATGTATATGACTTATTGCAGACGTTCGAGGTAATTAACTCTCACAAAGATTATGCACACCGTAACAAAGATCTTCTGTGTATCAGAAGAATTTGTGTTTTGGTATTGTCAAGTTTAATCAATTTAATATCTAAATTAGTTATAATTTAATATTTAATCTATTTTATTACTATATCAATACTATTATCTTCCTTTTTGTTTTATCTGTACTGCAAAATTATTGTTACAACCAAAGGTCAGTTCAGTTAATTCAGTTCATTATTGGATTTTTAGTCGTTCAACCTTCCGTTCATAAAATCAAAAAAATATTTATGTTGAAACATTCTGTGTTTAGACTTAAGTTCGGTTAGCGTCCGAGCCTTGCATCACAGTGCATTCCATTCATTTATGAACATTTGCTTTTTTTTGCGGGATTGTACGGGATTTTCGCGCAATTTTTGGTAAGCTCACTCGTTCGATTACAGATACAAAACCAACGAGTGGGAAAATCTCGTACAAAGCGCTTTCCATGCTTTAATTTATTTATTTTATACATACTGAGATTTTGTTGTTTTTAAGTTTATTCACCTTTAATGGGTTCTCTAAAAAAAATTCAAAACTGTTGTATTTTAAAATTCTCTTCGAAAAGCCAAAAGCTTAAACGATGCATGTAAATATATCACTAGTTAAATAAAAAAACAAAACGTTTAAATTCTAAACTAAATATGAAACTGTTCGTTTGAAAATAACGAAATAAGCAAGCAAAAACTCCGCCACTGAATGGATTGCTGCAGGGAAACTAGAACTTTTCATGAATGAAGATTCACGGCCCTCGGTGCCTACTGCACTTTGTAAACTCGACACTGGTGTTTTTTCCTATAGACATACTTGTAGTATTTTCACTCAGAATCAGAGGCCCCGACAGGGACGACAAAGGCGATAAAAACAACAAAAAACAACTCCTTTATTCTTCCAAATGTCTTCTCGTCGAAACTCGCTCCTGGACTGAAGAGCACATGTTTCGACAGCACATAATGATATACCAAAGGAAGCCCAAAACTACTGGGAAGCAGTTACAATACTCACAAATGTCTCCCGGCTCTTGATTAGGTATTTTTAATTTAAACTACGAACAACTTGAATACACTGAAAAATTTTGAAAGCTGCTCATCAAAGCTACCTAAATGACCACGAAAACACGATTCGCCTCGACAGTGGTTTGCGATCTATGAATCTATGAATCTATTGATTGATTGTTCAGACATACCGTCACAAATGTCTCCCGACTCTTGATTAGATAATTTTGATTTGAACTACGAACAACTTGAATACACTGAAAATATTTGAAAGCTGCTCGACAAAGCTACCTAAATGACCACGAAAACACGATTCGCCTCGACAGTGGTTTGCGATCTATGAATCTATGAATCTATGAATATCAAAAATTGGAGAAAATAGGCAATGAAGTAAACGCACCAACGCTTAACAGCAATCTTATATTAATTCCGATTTCACTAAAAACATGATATTCGAAGATTTCATCTTTTCTTTGAAACCAAGGGAGCACATTAAAATTTTGTTTGTGTAAAGAAAGTTATTGCTCTTGGTTGATCTATCTAGCGCGCGCAATCCATCATTTGACAGGCGTTCCTCGTAGTGTTTGGTTTCGGCCTATCCGAATGGCTTACGATCGGGTAAGGAATGAAATGACGAGTGTAATATACGGTGGCCCACAAGCTAGGGTCACCGCTAAATAAGAATCTTGGCAAAAGAAAGAGAACCCACGGCAGAACACAGCTAAGTCACGGCAGGAAACAGCGACGCCACGGCAAAACAAAACAACTTCACGGCAATATTAATATTACGAAGTAATATTTTGCCGTGACTTCGCTCTGAACAAACTAAAACCTTTTTCTACGGGATTAAAAACTTTTTCATCTTGTTTGTTTTGATCTTACGTGTCTGTTGAATAATTCCTTTGACGTTACACGTCATTTTTTGGATTTGTCACGTAATCCGTTTCTATAGTAACTGCTATTAGCAGAGCGATTTCATTTTGGATTGTTTGATTGGCTGAAAAGGGTCACGTGGTTTACAGTTTCATTCCCCTCCTCTATACACGACACTCCGCTCCTCGCAAGATATTCATCGGTTTCGGAGTAAATTCGCTAGCCCAACTAAACCAAGGAACGCCTGCCATGAAGTGTAACGCGCGCATGTAAGCAAGTACTACAAGGAACGCCTGGCATATCTTAGATTACGTGCGATAAAAACAAATATAAACCAACACTATCAAAATTTGCTCCCTTGTTGAAACCTCTAAAAAATTAGTATTGCATATCCGCGTATTTGCTATTTGAAGTTCCATGGTATCGCGCGCAAAAAAAAAAAAAAAAACCTGTGGAGTCACCTTAAATTTTTAACGTAGATAATATTTTTTTGACTATTAATCAGCTTTTATAAAGATTATTAATTAGCTTTATTGAATATTTTTAAAATTTTTGATGATCACAGGTTTATACCAGTTGTTGTTATGCCCGGCTTATCGTCTTTTGATAAGAATAAATAAAGATGTTATCATTATTATGTATTTTATCATTTAAAAGCACACGCGGAGATCATGATTAAAAATTCGCTCAGAGGTAGAAAAAGGAGAAGAATTGCTTGGCTTGTCCTTGGCCTACATGTTGGTCTTACAAGTAACACGGTTTGTTTCTTTACTGAGTCACTTATGTCCATTAGCCGTTTACAGCTATTGCTTCTTCGGAAGTCTCCTTATTTATTTCAGGACCCTAAAGTTGACTAATGAAATAGAAACATAACTAATACTAGCCTCCTTTGCAGCCGCTGTAAACGAAAATTATTTGGTTATCATAGAACTCGATTGCAAGTGCGTAATGCAAAGCAATAAAGGCATATTTGTTGATATTATTAGAATTATTATTATTATCGTCTGGTCTGTCGCTCCATGTCTACTAAGAATCAACAAGAGAATATAAAGTAAGAGAGCACATCTCCCATACATGGGTCTGTAACCATGAAGTTTCTTGAAAATCTATTTTTAGCTCCGCGCGCAAGGCTGAGCTATTTTTAGCATGCGATTCCTGATTGCTCAGAGTTGTAATGACTTTAATGCGAGCAGAAAATGTTTTTAGTTTCCGACGAGAAAAACGCCTTTATAACCAGTAAAAAGTTAGCAAGACGTTCCGGAATAAACACAGACTTGCGTCGAGGGAAAACGGAATTACGCTAGACTACACTAGTTCCGATATAAAAATAACTAACTTCCGGTTCAAATCTCGGTTTTATTTGTCATCTCTAAGATCCACCGAAAAAGATTTCCCTTCTTAAAACAAAAATCTCTGAAATAATTCAAAGAATAATCGTTTAGAAAATTAAATCAATTCATTATCGTGATTTTATTATTTTTGCGGTAAGAAAATTTTGTGCAATTCAGTTGAACGCGAGCTCTTACGCTGATATGAATACGAAATAAGTAAGAAAGAACAAAAGAAATAAAATCTGCTATTTCGATTTCCTGATCGTTTCAGGTTTTGACATAAATGCTTTATTTTTTCTATGGAAACAAAAATCAAGAAAAAAAAAAAAAAAGCTCGCCTGTTCATCGCCAGAGTCATTTAATATCGCTAATTGCTTCAAATGATGACGATACAGGATGATACATGATAATGATAACCTACTACATAAACAATGTTCTAAAAGAAATAATTAAAGTAACATGTGTTCTTCATAGACGGATTAAACATTAATTTTAACAATTGATGTAAAAGAACATTGAAAAAGATCAAGTCAGGATGATTTTTAGTATACGAACAAGCTGAAAACAGCGAAGACGCCATGGGGAAGGAAACTGCGATAAAAAATGCGATGAAAATAGCGAATAACCAACAGTGAAGACAGCCAGAAAAGCATTTACCGTAGTCTTTTCTTAGTTAAGTTAAAGTGATTTAGAAGACGATGAACAAGACCAGTATTTTGTTTCACACACGAATCAGAACAAACTTGCACCGAACTGTGCCGAAAAAATACTTCTGTTTTCACAGAGGAAAAAACTACAAGAGGCACTGAAATGATTTTTCACATTCATTTAATATGTTTAGCTTGCCAAAATACGGTATGTCACTTTATGCAAATGACTTTGTCCATTGAGAAAAAGCTCGACTATCAAAACTAGTATTTGCTTTCATTTTTTGCACCATGAATTTTCGCATTTAAAATTCATTAATTCAATTTATTCACACACTTTTTTCCTAACTTTTCAAACTCTAAAGTCCCTAACAGACAATAGAAATACAATCACGATATCGACCAAGTACAAAAAGTAAATATGTTTAATTTCTTGACCTTTTAACGTGCTTATTTCAGTACGAGCTCCAAACCTAGCTGTTCGTCTTGTGGATGGAAGCAATCCAAATCAAGGCCGAGTAGAAGTTAGATATCATGGAATCTGGGGCACAGTCTGCGAAGATGGCTGGGACCTAGCAGATGCTCAAGTGGTCTGTCGTATGCTGAACTACAGCAAAGCATCTTTGGCAGGAAATGCTAAAGTTAAAGGAAGCGGCCACATTTTACTGGATGGTTTGTATTGCCGCGGTAATGAAAAGTCACTAGAGTATTGTAAACATGGAGGCTGGGGTCAACATAGTTGTGGTCATTACGAAGATGCTGGTGTAAGGTGTGAAAAAGAGACAGGTAGGATGTCGTCATTTCATCATGTGACTGGCCTCTTAATAGTTATCTATATATATCTTTATCACAAAACCATAATTAGCTATATATTTAAAGTGCAACGATGCTTGCGTACAATACTGAGACGACGGAGTAAGTTTGCAGTAGAGGGAGGAAGAAGCTGTACATTTCTGATTTGTCAAACTGCAACAATGAGGGGTGGGCCGGGTTGAACATTGGGAAAGACGGCTAGTTTTCTATCTAAACAAAACGACTAAAATTGTATTCAATTCTAATTTTTTTAAATTTGTCAATTTTTCATTACATAACATAATTTTCAAAACAAAAATAAGCAGTTTTCTTTACATTTTGCATTCACATTACCGAACAAATACGTTATTCTCATGGAAAACAGATGAGAGATGGAAGAAACAAAACGATTGAAAATTTAAAGAACAGTTTTATGGCTTATAAATAGCAAATGACACAAATATTGAATTAAATATAAATAATATCTTTTTTTAGCAGCAGATGTTTCGTCGATTCGTATTATTGGAGACAAAAAGTTCGTTGGTCGAGTGCAAGTGAATTACAAAGGAATCTGGAGACCGGTCTGTGGCGATACTTGGGATATATTAGACGCTCACGTGGTCTGTAGAATGCTTGGTTACAAAGTAGCACTTGCAGCAATGACACGATTTCAAGTGGTCAAGGCAAGGCAATGGATGAGTGGGGTGGAATGTAGCGGGGAAGAATCATCAATTAGTGAATGTTATCATCGCGGATGGGAAAACACTCGATGTTCTAGGAATTACTCTGCTGGGGTCGTGTGTGATAATACACAAGGTTGGTTGAAAAAAAATGCATAGTTTTGAAATAATAATATTATTCAATAATATTCAATCATAATAACGGAGATTGGTCGATTTGATTGTTGTTTTGATCAACTCAGCTGTTTCCATCGTGTTGAATACGATAACCTGGCGTGGACTTTTTTTCATGTGACTTTTTAAATTCCATAAACTTATTCTGTTTATGCTTTTTCATATGGTGTAACTGGATCATGATTCAACTGCTAAGGAAGACTGCAAAATAACGATGAAATCTTGGTCAATAATGCTAAAAGTAATCTATTTCATAATGCCCAGTTGAATTAAGTATGGAAAAAAATTTCGATTCAGCGGCCTAAGTCAAGCTGGCACGGCTTGGCTTAGGGGACGGCAACGACCCACGCGAATCGAAGGGAGGGCGGGTGGGCCGCTTCGTCTTTTACCGCTGGTAAAACTGAGCAAGAATGCAATACCTCTGCTTAACAGCCGTATTTATGGCTAACATATTACGTAATCTACGTGAACATGTCCATTAACATTTATTGTTTTGGGTTTATTACTCAAATTCCACCGTGCATATCATTCCGATCATTCAGAATAGTTATCTATTTCATAATGCTCGCATTCATGCCCAGTTGAATTAAGTATGGGAAAAAATCTCTCTTTGCGTCTACCTAACTTTATCTGGTACTATATAGCACCTGAAACCAAGCCTTACGCTAAAACCTCTAAATATATCTATAAACCCATACTCAATCCCAATTCTTACTTCCCACTCTTAGTATTTACCATTTGTCAGCGAAACAACACTAGTTATAAAGAATTTCAACCAAAATTACATTGTCAAGAAGGCTGTGAGCGTTTCATAGGATGTTCACATGGAAAAGCACACAGAAACTGTTTTAATTTATTAATATCTTGCCAATCTGCTACATCTAAAGCCGAAGACGTAACAAGTTTAGATGACGCACCGGTAGGATGAAGTACTTTCGCGAGCTGGAGGTAGTGGAGAGCCGTATGTCGACGTGTCCAACCCACGTGATCCATTATCTCTGTCAGGTTCGCCCCTTTGAGAGCTAAGGGTATCGCACATCCCGAACGAAAACCATGCAAAGTCTCACCTTCATCTATATTAATTTCCTTCAAATAATGTTTTGGACGAGCCTCAGCTGCTGATGACGTTAAAGGAGAATTCATTATTCCTTTATCCGGTGTTGTTGGTCGGAAAAGCAGATATCCTCTAGTAAGGTCCACTCCGATCTGTCGTGCTACATCCATATAATCTTCTATAGCTTGAACCGCACAGATGGCTTGGTGTGGGTTACGTCGGATCCCAAAAACGTTTTCGTCACCATCCTGGAGAGTTTCCCCCCATATGTGATTAAAGAGAAAACCGTCGTCATTCGGGAAGCGCAGGATCCCAGGGACTTGGACTCGTCCCAAATCTCCAGGTCGATCACCACTAAAAAAGGTTGCCTTGAAATAAGCTGCATCTCGAGCAATGATGAAGCGATCCAGCGGTTCTTGAGTATTTTCCAACTTTCCTTGCAAATGCACCGAAAGTTGAGTTAATTTGTCCACAAAGAACGGCAGTGCTTGTTTAGGGGTCACTCTAGCTTGGAGTTGCTCAACTGTAACTAGGCGGAGATAATCTTTGACTGACTTGTCTGCTGCTAGGTTACCCAAACCTAATCTTCTATCCCACTCGCCATCCCGACCAACGGAATTTAATATCGATCTCAATTTGCCTATATAGGAGTCAACCGTCTTGTAAGACAAGCGCATAGGGCAATCACATGACTTTTTCCCCCTTTGACCCAAAAATTCGCAACTGTTACGATGCACTTGAGTTTTGCCCTGCTGGTCCTTAGAAACAAGAAAACGGCAAATGTTGCGAGGGGTCACGGTAGCTAGAGTACCGTACCCAGGCAATGCTGCCACAAATTCTTCCAGCTCCCTCTGAAGCGAGTCTTTCTGTTTGGAATAACTTGTCGCTTGATCGTACTGGGATAATTGTCGGAGGCGTTGATCAATAGCATCTGCATCAACCCTCAACTCCTTGGAGACGACAATCTTCTCCACCTTCCGAACATACCCACAACGCTGACAAAATCGAAAATCCCAATCATTGGCAGGACCACATACCGGACATCGCACTGATTGGGTAAACAATTTGGCCATTATAGGAAGTTCCTAGAGACAAACACAAAATTCTATTCTTTACTACACTCCTAACTTAACGGCAAAAGCCCAAAGATCACCTGGTAGAGGACTGTGAGGTATCCAACCATTCTTGGAAGAGGCCAACAAGGCATCACGGGTATTACTCGAGGCTATTCGACGCGCCTTGACCGATTGTGCATGCAAAAGTGGCCACCAGTACTTTCTGGGATACACATCCATCACTACAATCGTACAGGGCTGACAGCAACTTTCCATAAAACGTAAAACTGGCCCCACTAATACAGTAGGAGGAAAGATATAGGGTTGTCTCAGAACCGACCGATATTGTGACATGTCCTGTGCAAAAAGATTAACACCCAAAGAACCCGGCGTTGGCCATGGGGTGAAGTGAGGCAGTGGCACACCATACTCATCTATCATCACATTCGAATCGATCGCCATCAAATCACACGAGTGGCCCTCTTCACCACCAAACTCCTTTTGAACAATCCGCCACGTGGCCTCTGATAGCTTGGTATCTATGCCGGATAACCGACGGGAGGGCCGATCGGCTGGGTTGTCTTCTAAAGAGATGTAATGGAGGTGGGGCGAGATGTTTAAACGTGATGTGGTGTGGAACAGGCTCTTTAACGCATGATTGAGCATCGTACTCCGACACCCTTGGTTACTCCACGCATGAATCACAGCTTGATTATCAACCCACGCATCCACCCACGTGTTGGACAACTCATCCTTGCACGACAACAGCAATCTGTCAACTGCTGTAGCTTCTTTTGTAGCAATGTCCCATTGTAACTCTTCGCTACTCCAGTAGTCCGACATCACCATGGTTACCGGGGAAATCAGCTGACCGCCCCAGCCGGAACCCGATGCGTCCGTGGCCACAGACACGCGATAGTGTCGCTCATCCCTCCATGGAAGCGGATTGTCCCAGTTTTCAAGAAATAACCAATAAGCTATCTCTTCACGCAGAGAACCCCGGACCGGAATCCTCCTTGACGACTTCAGACCCTTCGAAATAGCCACATTCATCTCTCGCGTGAATAATCTGGCCGCAGGAAAGGCCAAAGAAAACGATACGCATTTTCCCACTAGACGTTGAAGGGTCTTCACAGACACCGTTGAACCCTGAAGAATTTCCCGGACCAGGCTGACAAACTTCAACTTCTTTTCCGGGATGATGTGGAATGATTCAGTACCTGAATCCACCAGAAAACCAAGATAACGTACTCTCTTACTAGGTATCAATGTCGATTTGGCTAATCCTAAGAAATATGCCAAGCGCACCAGGTAGTAAGCTACCAGAAATAAAGCAGACTCTGCTGCCTTCCTTCGTCGATCATCTTCACAATCGAACATGGAATACTCTCCACATGTCAAAAGCACCTGTAATTGACCTGTGTGTCTGTCATCGATATATAGTGAGCATGGGATTCCAATAGAGCGAAAGAAATTGCTTGCCAACAGACCCGTGGTGTGATACACGTAAGGCGATATTTTCCAGCCAAACGGTAACGAGTTATACGTGAAAAGCCAACCTCCCCACTGAATACCAAAATAAGTGCGGCTTGGGTCAGTTAACAGAATGTGGTCATAACCTGACTTGTCGTCTAACACGGTTTGATAAGAACTCTTGGGCACATAACGTGGTAAGTCAGACAACTTGTCCAATGAAAAAAGGTATATCCTTCATCCATAAGTTCAAAAATCGAGCATCGTGACAGAGGCGTGGCTTGGATGGTTCAATCGTAAGCGGAAGGATAAGGTGAGGGGGAGAACCTTCTCCCACCCTTCCCAATAAACTTATAGCTCCAGTGGTTAGTCGATTACCGAGCGTGTCTTGAATAAATTCCACAAATGGTTGACACGACATATTGTTGCAGAAAAACTTCCGAGGTGGAAGATCGGAATCGTACCATTCTCCTTTAAAGGCTCCTTTGAAGTGCTGAAAATAGGGCATTATTGATACCTTATGGCAGATCCACCCAAGGACTTCCTCTTGTTTTGCAAAGGGGTGCCTTTCAGCCAACTCATGCCAAAAAGAACTATGTTGATGCAATTCACCCGCCCGGAAGCTTTCGGGGTCACGAAATCTTAAACACGTAGTGTCTCCCAGTATTTCTCCTTGCTCTATCAAAACCACTTTCTCTGCTAGTTTTTCATGGGCTGTCTTGTCTCTGCTAACCTCGACGGGGTTCCCACAGAAATCCAACCACTTGATTGGATTAGAAGTTCCAGTTTTAGAGTGCGACATCATGGTGTTATCAAATTCCATATTCACTTCCCATGACCAGGTAATGGACTGTACATATCAAGAGAAGACAAACACAGTATCAGAATCTCTAGCGCTGGTGGGCCCCGCCGAAGTTATCAGAAAACATGACAGCGATACGCGAGGGGGTTGATTTAGGAACCCTTTTTCAAAGCCATCAAGATCTCTGTAACTTCCTGCTATATTCATGAACCCACTCAAGAGACCCGAATTCGATAGAATACAACTACTATATATATATATAGATGACATATATATTTTATTCTTATATTCTTATATTATTATTATTATCTTCGGTAGTTTATCTATACTACTACTACCAGAATCAGTGTTTTAGTATACCACAGTGTATCATATAAGAGTTACACTAATATAATTACTAAAAAAGAGGACTCGAACAAGTCATGTGATTACTAGCTAACAAGATCACTAAGTAAATGTCCCTCTATTTTCCAGATTCTGTTTGGCTCTCAGTTTTGGTTGTATTCACGTCAAATCCTCGCAAAGGGCACCGTGCTCTGATATGCCCCAATTGTTGGCAACCATAACATCTTATTGGTCTTGGCCCTCCTCGAGGGTTGCGAGGCCTCTGATAAGGAGATGCGTCTTGATACCGATTACGAATTGGTTTGCTCTGTTTCTCAACCTTGGCCACTATGTCATAAATTCTCTCATGATCCTTGTCGCCAACCATGCGTAACACTAACTGCTGCAACTGCTCCTTAGGGAGGTCCAACTTTCCTCTTATAGTATGGTAGGCCAAACGGTAATAACCCACTTTTGCATCCGACTTATCATGTGCTGTGTGGAAAAGTATTTCCATCATTTCCAACATCTCATGCTTGTTAAACTCTGTTAAGGGTCTCGAGGCATAGGAAGTGATCTTCCTTATTATGCCGTCCACCGAAGCTGTAGTCAATGTGTCCATCTTCTCCCTCAGTTTTTTGAGTTCAACTTTTAAACTCTATCATGAAACAAGAAACGGTATATTAATTCTCCATCCAAAATACCGTTCCAGTACCGTGCAAGACGCTATTACACATAATGATTCACGCTATGAGTTCTAATAATATATTCGTGATTTTACTCTCCTACTAGTCCTTAACGATTGGTAACGATAGGTATCCGACACTACTGATCATACTGCATGGGCTGAAACATACTGATCAATATGCATTCATCCTACCGAATTTCAACAATACCGTACGGATTCCCTCATCCTGCCACAGTGTTCACAATACTACTAACAATGCATGCATTCTGCCTGGATTCAATTATTCCGATGCGAATTCACTCATCCTGCCACAGTATTCACACTACTGCTAACAATGCATGCATTCTGCCTGGATCCAACGATACCGATGAGAATTCACTCATCCTGCCACAGTATTCACAATACTGCTAACAATGCATGCATTCTACCTGGATCCAATTATTCCAATGAGAATTCACTCATTCTGCCACAGTATTCACAATACTGCTAACAATGCATGCATTCTGCCTGGATCCAACGATACCGATGAGAATTCACTCATCCTGCCACAATATTCACAATACTGCTAACAATGCATCATTACGATTTGCCTGAGTTCCGAAATTCCAAGCGATATGAATGGAAAATCTATTACCATAACGGGTACCAATAACAAATTTCAATCGCTTTTGCGAACGTATATTATGTCTAAATCCGCGTTCAATCTCTTTAAGATCACTATTTAATAGGCAAATAGATATTAGGAACGGATTAAACTTTATAAAGAACCCGATAAAAATTACAGTATTACAAACGTGCAGTATAATACCTCAAGTTCATTCTGATTTTGAACGATTGGCTGACCCCCTTGGTTCTGGGCTACAGGCTGAGCACCTTGATTTTGACCTACGGGCTGCACAGCTTGATTCTGAACTACAGGCTGACCACCTTGGTTCTGGGCTACTGGCTGACCACCTTGGTTCTGGGCTACGGGCTGACCACCTTGGTTCTGGGCTACAGGCTGCACACCTTGATTCTGACCTACGGGCTGACCACCTTGATTATGGGCTACGGGTTGACCATCTTGGTTCTGATCTTGATTCCCTGGGTCAGGAAGGTTCTGTTGAGGTCTAGGGTACTGCACTTGAGCCATGATTCGATTCGCGGGGTCGTTGCTTCACCAAAAAGAATAGAGCTTCGTCTTTTACCGCTGGTAAAACTGAGCAAGAATGCAATACCTCTGCTTAACAGCCGTATTTATGGCTAAGATATTACGTAATCTACGTGAACATGTCCATTAACATTTATTGTTTTGGGTTTATTACTCAAATTCCACCGTGCATATCATTCCGATCATTCAGAATAGTTTTTGAACAATTTTCAAACTGTTGAATTTATCGTTTCTCAATCATAGGCTATTAATTCCTTTGTTTTTGGGACAATGGAATTTATTCAGTAAGCACTAGTGCTTGGTCAAGTTTCCCCGTTCCTTAGTACAGGAATCGTAAAGGTTTTCGGTATTGAAGGAGTCCATAGTTCCAAGTTTTCTTGCTAAAGAGTTACGCGATCAGTTTACTCGAAGGTACTTCCTACAGTAAGAGAGAGATGCTTTCCACACCATGTGTATAGGGTTTAACGTTCATCTATTTATTGATTCGTTGATCAATTGCTGAATTCAGCTGTTTGATTGTTGTTATAGTGTGATACACAATAGCTTTGCCTGGACTTGCCCGAACCCACCTCGAAAATAATAGCTCACCACTTGCCCATAATTTTATGATAGAATAGTTGCTACGTTTAGGAACTGGATCGACATGCACACACTAGAAGGTAAGCACCGAAACCCTTTAGAAGAGTTTCTTTCCAGTTAAGAAAGAAGAATTATTAATACAAGATTTTGCTTTAAAAGTGCTGCACCAAGACTGTGTTACCCTGTGCCGGTTCAGCACCATTCTAACAGCGTTATCTTCATATTCGATTCTATTCCTAGTTTAATAACTGTAATTAGGAAAACTTAACATGCAGCTTTTCGTTTCAAAAGCACTCAACCACCAACACAGCCGCCTACCCAACAACCAATCCAAGATAAGCTAACATTTTACTTTGACAAAAAGACTTTTTTTCAGATTCCTTTTTTTGAATTTTTTTTTTTTTGTTTGAAAATTTTTTTTTCTTTTTTACAAATCGCTATGCACTTATCGTATTCACCAAAAAGAACAAACCTTTTCATTTAGACATGAACACCGATTTCAACTCTTTGGGGGCCTGGAGACAAGCAACAGATGACCAGTTTAATTGGACACTTAAGTCTGGATGTACGACATCAACAGCAACAGGACCATGCGCTGACCATACTGGATCAGGTGAGTACTGACAACCAGCTGAGCCATAATTGTACTTATTTATTTATATTTACTTATAAAATAAAATAAAAACATGTGCAATGATGATGAGGCTAAAGCCAGGAGGCTTAAGGGGTATTGCAGGACGTATAAAATTAATATATAGTCAGCAAGTATAAAATTAATAAATTAACAAGGAAAATTAAAAAAAATAAAAGTGAATGGTAATAATACATATACATACATTTATATTTAGATAGACAGATAATGAGCAAGAAAAAAACCCAAATGGACTCTAAGTGGCCTCTAGGCCTAAAGATAGGAAATATTTATTGAGGATTACAAGATTCTAGGGTTTAACGAGGATATATAATTGAAGAAGCTGAGTTGTAATTTGTTAGTTAATTGAGCTGAAGTCAACAGCGTTTGATTTTTCACCAAACGTTTATTAATCACCTGAATGTTTATTTTAGGAAAGTATGCATACATCGAGACCTCCAGTCCTCGTGTGTCAGGAGACATGGCAAGACTTACTTTCAGTGGAAATTATGATGGAGACTTGTGTATGACATTCTACTATCACATGTATGGTAGCTCGATTGGATGGCTTAGGGTTCACGACAACGGTTTTGAGGTGCTAAGTATAATAGGTGATCAAGGAAACCAATGGATTAAGGGACAAGTAGACCTGGGCAGTAACAGAAATGTAAGAAGTTCCATATCTAAATGTTGTACACATCCAATGTTTTGAAATTGTAATGACAATGAATGTCGGCTGCCATAAAGGCGCGAGTTTCGATTGTTAATCAGCCTTTGCTTTACGACATAGCAAAAGTATGTATTATCAAAGACTAGCCATAACGAGGCATTGATAATGGACATACTTTAAGGCTATAGTTTTACTTTCAGGTGGTAATATTAGGTGTTACAGGGTCATCTTACCAAGGAGACATCGCTATTGACGATATATCTGTCACCAAAGGACGATGTGCCAGCACAGGTTAGGAAATAACCGTACAAGTATTTTTTCTGCTCACACTTAAAATATGCACACTTCTTCACACTTCTTTTTGTATATTTTTCTAGCTTCACCGACCCCTCTTGCTCAAGGAACTCCAACACTACCAACACCAAGTAAGAATACTTTTACTTGTAAAAACTGTGCCTTCCCTAAGTCCATCTACACTGCACATTGCTCATTCAGTAGTTAAAGACAGGAAGTCGGCATTGATCATAGAGTGGATAAACGCTTTACTCTAACTGTTTTGTTTTTGAGCATCTTTTAATACTGCAAGTGTCACCAGATAAAAATGTCTGCGCATGCTCTAAGTACATATGCAGATTAGTCAAACCGTTTACATATAGTAAAAAATACGTACTCGATGAGTACATGTGTCTACTGCTAATAGAAACATATCAACATTTTTTAATCTTAAAAAACTGAGTGAATAGAAACGTTTAGAAAGCGCGTTTTTAAAGCAGAAGGTATTGACTCAGCTGTTTGATTGTCCCTATTGTGTGACACACAATAGCTTTGCCTGGACTTGCCCATAATACTTAATATAATACCACTTGCTCGTCATTTTATGGTAATAAGTAATACAAAAAAGTATATAGGGTTTGACTTATATAGGGGGGGAGGGGGGGGGGGCGGACTCTATTTTTGGGTGGAGGGTCACGATTTTCCGATCTCTATTTTGGGGAGGGCTAAAGAATTTGGGAGTTGACTTTGGGGAGGGTCGTGAATTGATATCCGTATGAAGCCAATTTTACATATAGCACCAAACTTCATTTTAATATCCATAAAGTGAATATTTTTTTATTCTTCACACAAACTATCTAGTTTATCATCCTCATCATTATTATTGTCATCATCACCATCATCATCATCTGCCTTAAAACGAATCTCACGCTTTGTATCCGTGAGAACAATGACTCTATTATACAAATCATTTATAGTTCCACACTTAGAATATTGTAGCATACTACTTATTAGTTTTGGGAAAGTTGGGAAAGACTCGAAGATGCTAATTACTATGTTTTAAGAACGCTTTTTCAAATTAAGAACGAATGGACACTTTAAAACATCGTAGGTATTATCAGGCATTGATCTTGATGTATAAATGCCTTAACTCTATTGGTCCACACTATATTAGGGATTTTCTAAATCTAAAAGAAGTTAGTTACAATTTAAGGGGGAAGGGAAGTAATCTAGCTCAACCTCATTTCAACTCTGAATGGATGCATAAGTCGTTCTCCTATATTAGTTATAAGTTGTGGAATAAGCTACATACATATTAAGGTCAGAAACTGTGGGAGTCTGCAAAAATTCATGAGGACTTTAAGAGAATTAAAATTCGAATCGTTATATTAGGCACAGATTCGTAGAATATTTACTTAAGTTTTTCTCATTATTATTTAATTAGTAGTTACTATGGTTTGGGGTGGTCTTATTTTAACATGGATTTGTATATTTCGTATATTTAGGGGAATTTAGGTTATAGATTATGAGTAGGAGTGGGTTGGGTTGGGTTTGGTAGGGTGGGGTGGGGTGGGGTGGGGTGGTTCAGTATATTTTTGCGGTGATTTTTACACTTACATAATATTTTTAGATCTAAAATTTTAGCTCTTGCACGTTCTAACGAGACTTTATTGTAAGCTCCTGTGTGTCTACGTGAATAAATAAATCACTTACTTACTTACTTACTCACTCACTCACTCACTCACTCACTCACTCACTCACCACTCACTCACTCACTCACTCACTCACTTACTTACTTACTTATTTTCAACATCATCGTTATTACTACAATCATCATTATCGTTACTGTTATCATCCTTATCACTCTTGTTATATTCAACACTCTCAACTAACTCTGATATGTGCTGTTTTGCATCGATTGAAAGTAATGTTGAGTCAAGCAATTGTTTGGCCCAACGTCTCTCTCGTTTTTTTAAGCATAGCACTTTTTTCATTTATATGTGCTCTTTCGCACGCAGCTCCTTCTTCTATCAAGGGGGCAATAATCTCCAGCACCTCAGACAATCTCCGGTCTTTGCGAAATTGTTTTCTTTTGAAAGCGCGGTGCTTGTTTTGCTTTTGAGAACGACATTTTCGTTTAAGATTCGAAAAATCAAAACGAAATATAGCATTTGCACGATTCTTGCTTGCTCTTTTTTATAAACAAAACATTTTCTTTTTTTTTTTTCTTTTACGCTTTTGTTTTTCTCGTAAAAATCTATTTCATAATACAAATAGATAAGACTTAGCTATGTTCTGTTCTCTGATAAAACACTCTTGAGGCTGTAGAACACTCAAAAAGTTATAGAAATCCCTTGCGCCTCGTGGTTTCTATAACTTTTTTCATGTCCTACAGCTCCATTCGTGTTTTATCAGAGAACAGAACATAGCTAAGCCTTATCTATTTGTTAAGCAAATAATAGTTTATTTAATCACATTTGATCCAAGAGCATAGAACTTAGATATGGCTTATTATTAAATAAATGAAGTTCAAGCGTGTTGTAATGGACATGCGCCCCAATGTGGTCATTATTGTTTTCGCTGTCGTCATCATTCTCGTTTGCATAACAAATTGCAACGCCGAGAGGTCAAATTTATCCGAATTGAAACATCACGCCATTTACGGCATCGTTGCAGGCGTGTTCAACCGCACCCTGAAATTTTCCTTTCTTTTGTGGGTGTAGATTTTAACCCTATATATATATATATATATATATATATATATTAAAGTTTTTCTTATGCGAGCGATCTAATAACTTCCACTTATTATTTTTGTGTTTTCTCCAGTACAAGTTCGTTTAGAAGACAAAGCTACACCTTCTTCTGGTCGTGTGGCGATTCGCTATGGTAGTGTGTGGGGCTCAATAATGTACTCGGGGTTTGATACCAAAGAAGGTAACGTGATATGCCGGATGCTAGGTTACGTGAGATCAAGCTATGTATACAGCACGCGCAAACCAGGGAATGGTACAATTTGGCTTAGTAACCTGAATTGTAATGGAACAGAGAAATCTATTGCAGACTGTCGTCATCCAGAATGGGGAAAAATAAATAGTTGGCACGGTGACGAGAGTGCTGCAGTAATCTGCTCTAATACAGGTTTGTTAAATTATTGTTCTTTTAAGTATCACAATCGCATTATCGTCGTTATTATGCATTTTACATTTTAGTCACTATCTCGCTTTACATTGACCGAGAGCCCTAGCACAGCGCGAAATTAAAGATTTCCGAAATCGGAAATTTCGTCGGAAATTTAATAGTTTTGAATTTCCGTCAAATTTACGGCCACGGAAATCCATTTTCGTAAATCTCAGTTCTTCGATACATTTCCGTTTTGCGTTTACGTCATTTAACGCCGTACACATACTGCTAAACGTTTCCGCTGCATTAAATTCATACGGAAATAAGCTCCAGAAAATGGATAACTATAACCAAAATGTTATATGATACTTTCATTATCACTTCCTTCGTCAGTTGTAGTAGTTTTTGGAGGTTGGATATTATCTTTTCCCAATAAAAATGCAGGTTCCTTTAAAATCGTGTTGCGGTTTATTAACATAAAGAGCAGCAAAATTATATCTAGACCAAACAAATACAGAAAATGTCCACAAGAATACTGCTTGGGCTACCTGTGGCATCACGCATCGAATTACTTCTGCTTTCTTATATTCGATGAACTGATAGTATTTGAAAAAATGCGGGAATTCCAGTAAAGTCGGTAAGAGGTTTTGCACTAACAGTACTTTATACCACATTATTTGAATAATTCTACTCGATAAAGTAAGCGGTGTCGACGAAAAAGCGTTGAATGACTCGAATTTATCCACCGGACCAATGGAGAAATCGAAAACTTCAAAATGGATCTCATAAAAGGCAGTAAACAATGAAACACATAAAACGATGGGTAAGGACGCAATGGCGGTGTAACAGTTCAAACTTTAAACGATTCAATACAAATCAGCAAGAAATATTCGACAATTCTTGTTTGGTAAGTAGACTAAAACTAATAGTTGTTTAGTACGAACTTAATCAAGGATTTAGAGTGTAGTCGGATGTTCACTTTTTACCAGCGCAATTAACAATTCATAAATATATTTTTACTGGGATACCTGTAGTATCAAAGTTCTAATATGCCTTTTTTTCTTTTTTTTCTGTCTTCTCTACGACAAAATGGCAAAGTTGCGCAATAGTACCCAGGTGTCTTCAGGAACTTACCCAAGAGACCTTTGCGTGCATCTGCTATAGGGTTCAAGGCAAGAAGATACCGATGGTCTCGAAGCGATTATTTCTAAGAATTTTCAATGAACTTCATGATCATGAGCAATAGCTTGTTTTGGTTTAATCTTCATGATTCATCTACTCGAGCAGTATTTTCTGCACGGACGAGCGAAGATCGGTAAGGAATTCAGAATTTATACGATAAGCGATACTGCAAATTCATTCAGCATGAAAATATAGATATTCTTATAGCCTACATTTATGTATTTATCTACTCACAAAGGAACATGAGGTACATAGCAATATTTAGTTTGAGATTCTATTTGATTTAAGAAGCAAAATAAATCATTTGCTTAGCACATTCCAGGGTTTGATCTTTGCCCTTCGAGGCCTTATGATCTCCTTTAATTTTTCTTCAAAAAATGGTGACTCATTAAAAAATGTCGATAAATTATGAAATGTAAAGCAATTGTGAGAGAGGTCTGGAGCAAATATTAGCCCGTATCTACGTTTTAAATGAAGCATTTTAATTTTAAAGCGAGCAATACAATGCCCGTGCAAATGGTCAAGTTTATGCTCGAACAACAACCTAATTACGTATGCCAAAATCCAGTGCTGCTACACTGCTACACTGCTACACTGCTACACTGCTACACTGCTACACTGCTACACTGCTACACTGCTACACTGCTACACTGCTACACTGCTACACTGCTACACTGCTACACTGCTACACTGCTACACTGCTACACTGCTACACTGCTACACTGCTACACTGCTACACTGCTACACTGCTACACTGCTACACTGCTACACTGCTACACTGCTACACTGCTACACTGCTACACTGCTACACTGCTACACTAGTACTGCTACACTGCTACACTGCTACACTGCTACACTGCTACACTGCTACACTGCTACACTGCTACACTGCTACACTGCTACACTGCTACACTGCTACACTGCTATTATAGACGCATTCCTGTTTTTCAAAAGTAGCTAAAAAGAAAAGTTGCCAAAACAATAGCATCTGTTGCAGGCCAATCCCACCTAAAATTAAAATTCGATACCTCTAGTCTACCCAGCATACTGTTTTAATTTCTGAAATTCAGAGAAACATTTCGAGTTAGCGTTAACATACAAATGTTTTTGCTTTGGTTCTTGTATTAAAAGTGTCACAAAGACTGTCTCTAAGGCAAAACGACATTTTCTATGTATTCGCGAGTTTGAGCAGGCAGACGAGATTTGCCGTTGGTCTGCATGGTCAGCACAAACTGGTTAGATAGATTAGGTTTTTTTTTTGTAAATCCGTTCATTTAACCTTATCTATTTGTATATATTTATTGAAAAATATATAGGAACTCATTTTTTCAATTAAAATTGTTTTATACATAAATATATGCATTAGAGACAGCTTTGCTATTGTTTCAGTACTGTTGTCATCAAAGGTGCACCACATATCATTCAAATAAAACGGACATGTATAAATTAAACCAGTGTATGAATATGACGTTTGCACGATGGCGTCATTGACTTCTACTACCAGACTCCCATGCACACTTTTGACTCTTTTGTTCAGTTAATTAGCACCAATTGTCTTACTATTCTCATGAGGGAATACAAATTTATTGAATAAGAAAGTCTTGGTAGAGGAAGTCAAATGACGCCAACATGCAAACGACCTATTGCGTGTAAAAAAATAAAATAAAATAAACCTTTTGTGCAACAGAGTCGCATCGATGTATCATTCTTTTCAAAAATTACCCCCTCCCCCCTCCCTTCCCTCTCTTCCCTACCTCCCGAAACTCAACTTATTCGAACATACGGTAGTTGATGGGATTGATTCGTTTCTAATAAAGGTAATCACGCATTGCGAGCAATCACCTGGGTGATATGATCATTTAATTGAACCAGAAGTTGAAGGGTTCAACTCCCCCACAATAGGGACTACATGTATACATCATCTGTCCGTAGCATTCATTGATCGCACGAGTATAAAGTTAAGCAAAAGAAAAGAAAAGTAGTTTCAATGTGAAATATACAAAAAATATACAAACAATTTTATTAAAAAATACAATTTTTACTCAAAATATGTTATCTTATTGATATTAAAATAAAACATTTTTCATGATAGCACACTACATTTTTTTATATATATATATTTTTTGAATTTATCTTTAGTGAGCTGTTATGTTTTTTGAAAAAAGTACTGTCATGTCACGCATTCATGACATGACCATCTGAATGACTTTGCATTTCTATTAGTTTGAACAAATTACACGAATATCTACACGATGTGTAGACGTATAAACAAAAAAAGATTTGCAGCTTTTCAATAAATAAGCATTATTACTACAAGAAATATATTAAATATAGGTTTACAGTAAGAAGAAACAAATATTTCATTTGATCATGAGTAACTTTATAACAAAGGCAGTATTCAAACAAGCCATTCATATAGATATTTTAAAGAAATCGTTGAATTGTAATGATGTATGGTGGTGTTGTTGGTAAGAGGGGAGGCAGGTGGAGCAGGGAGAGGGATGAAAAGCAAAAAAAAGGGTCAAATGGGGTTACAGACTTTTGATATATTTTTAACAAGATATCGATAATCAAAATAATAATCAAAAATGTGATGTTGTTTTCAACTTCTGGTCCAGTTTTGAGTTACAGAACCAAGTTCAGTTGCAATTTGAGCAGGAATCAAGGGCAACAAGCTCACCAGCTGACAACCATGGGATTAAATGACTGATACAAGGCCAACCAAACACAGCAGACCAGTTATTGTGATCTGTGATAGACTTCAGTCTCACTCTCAACAACTGGGCTCTTGCTTGTATGGAAAAACCAACATCACTATTTCTAAACATTACTGAGAGATTATAAGAGATCGAGGATTGATGGAAATCCTACTTGCACTAAATATGAGAATTTTTCACCGTGGAACTTCTTGTTTTTCTATGCACCACATTGAATTCCACAGTCAACGTACCAGAAATCAAAACGAAATGCTGAGAACTTACAAACTGTTTTAAGAAAATAATATACAAGTGATCCGTTATTCATGGAGATTCAGAATATTCGTGTTTAAGACGGCAATTCACGTTCATGTTGCCTTGAGGGAAGCAATTTAGATCCAATGATTACTTCAGGGAATAAACAAAGTCGAAACAGTAAGATATCTTCAAGAACATCAAAAGAGAAAACAGGGAAAAAAGGATTCTTATTTTTTTCCGGTCCGGTATCCTAAAAACTCGTGCGTTCTGATTGGCTGTTTGAGCGGGCGGTATTTTGTAAGTATCTGCCCGCGCGCGCGGTCCGGTATCCTTTGCCGCTAAACGACAACACAAAACGATTACCAAAACAAGTAAAAAAAAATACGGGAAAAAAATAAATAAGTTATTTACCGTCCTATAGTTGGTCCGGATAGGAAAAAAACTGTGCCCTCGGTCTTGAACACGGACCTCGGCCTGACGGCCTCGGTCCGTATATTCAAGACCTCGGGCACAGTTTTTTTCCTATCCGGACCTCCTGTCCGGTAAATAACATATATATATATATGAACTTATTTGAATGAAAGAGAAAATTAGAATTAATATGGTGATGTAATCAAAAAACATGAATGCATGTAACAGGACTTACTCTGACATCATGAATAATTGAAATGGGGGGAAAAAGTAATTAATCGAGTGACATTTAGAAGGAGAACTTGAAGAATATAGACAAAAAGTTGGCATCGTTGAATTAGAATTTTAAAATAATAGAAAAAAAGGTTGATTTATTAGTAGTCATGAAACCCAAAATGAAAACTTTTTCAATACACAGACAATAAAATGTGAAAATCATGTAGCTGTTTATGACAAAAGAAAGAAAAAGAAAATGAAGGTCACTGTAAAACAATATTAAAGGTCAAATAAAGCAATGTGTGATTTAACTTTATGTGAAGGACACCGAACGGGGGTGTGAATTATATATGTCTTTGGCATCTTGCTTGCAGAAAAACTGCCTCTGGTAAAGTATCCTAATAAAGACACGCTAATTGGGTGATTATACTCTACGTCAGCCAATAAGGAGTAATGTTAATAGCCTACATTTGGAAAAAGACTTTTACAGATGACGTACTTATTAACTTCCACAGGGTTCCCAAATGACGTATATTTTGCTTTATTTTATGTGTCACATTTCTTCCTCTCAATATGAATGGTACATCACGGCACAATGGTTAGGCTTACACAAACTACAGCAACTAGACACGTGATGTATATCTTAGCATCAAGTGACAACGTGAGATCAGTTGATGCAGTCAGTGTACCTGCAGAATAACCACGGCGTCTTGAGTTGAATGCAGGATGGAAGCATAGATGGCGTGGCAGCAGTAGAACTCCCTTATCATTAATGCAACCCCTGTACGTTTCCCCGACACGTTGTCAAATGTAAAATACAGGCTAGTATTGCCAAGCTAAAGTTGTCCTTGGGGACGCTGTGTTAGGATTGATAGGATTGGGAGAATACAGGGAGAAATGATGATTATTCAAGTCTACCCCTTTGGATTCCTAGGAATCCCAAGAATGGAATTGAATGGGCCCTTGGGAATGTGCTGCTAGAACTGGCAACTGTTAGCTTGAGGAAGTGTAAAACAATGCTTGCAAGGGGGATTGACGTGTAATTACTTACAGTACCATTTATCTAGATTCTACTTTGACTTTCACACATTAAACCAGTTGACTACAGGTGCTCTTGGCTGCAATGATATTTCAAGCAAATTAATGCGTAAAAAATAAATATCATATTGCAGATAGATGTTGGGCGTGCAATGAGCTCAAGAACTCTTGCGAGGTATATATATATATATATATATGTTTTGTTTTGTTCTGTCATTTTTTACTCCACGATACATTATCAGGAGGAATAAGTGATGTGTCACTAGCTGCTTGTTGTATCGCATCATTTGTAAAAAAAAAAATCAAATTGCCAAGGCTAGAAATATAAACGAAATCGAAGGGGTATATAGCAGAAATAACTCGTTAAAATCATATACATACAAATCAAGAAAACAGAAATGGAAATCAAAATAGTGTTTTAAAAATAGATCTGCAGTCTACTGTTTGGAGTGTTTGTAATGACTTCTTGTTTTTGATTAATGAATAAAAAACAACATAACTTTCTAAAATTATAGAAATATTTGCCCAATTGGATCTGGGATGAGTATTTGTCCAGGTTTTAATTAGGGCTTTAACAATTCATATTGAGAAAATTTTAAAATGTTCTCAATATGAATTGCTAAAGCCCTAATTCACGCTTTTCTTCTCTTCTTTCTCTCTCTCTCTTTTTTCCTTTCCATAGTTTGAAGCCATGAGTCAAATCTCTGATGCTCTTAATATGTACTCAAATAATCCCCTTGTTTTCTCTTTCTTGTTGTTCAGTTTTTTCTCTTTTCTATATTTTTATCTCACTCTTTTCCGTTCATATTTATTTCTTTTTGTTCTCAACTTTCTCCAATTCATTCCCTGTTTAACTGTTTGCAGCTTCTGATTTTCGTTTTTCACTGGATTTTTTCGTATAAAGAATATTTTAAAATTTCCTTTAATTTCAAAGCTACTGAATTAAAACTATATAATAACTCAAAAGGCATAATAAACAAAATGAGGATAATAAGAATTATATGATTGAGGGCAAATTAATCTTTAATTCCATCGTGAAATCTTTTCGTTATATAGTACCTCCACGTGCAAAATCACAGGTCATTACTTCATATATACAAAAACTGAGTCACCAAAGACATAGAGTAATCACATGATGTCTGACATGACGTGCTACTGCCCAAGAGAGAATCTCGGTTAATACTTCATGTTTTCATAAAGTGAGCTCCCAGAAATTACACAGTAATCCCACCAAGTATCCCATGACGTCTTGTCCCATGGCTCAATCCAAAACTGCAGCAGTGTTCTCAATAACAAGATCCAGAACACAGGAATTGTACCCTGGTGATTTGAGTGAAGTAGAGAATGAAAGTAAGGGAAGAGGAGAAAAGATGGAAGAATGGAAATGGGAAAGAATAAAAGGAAGATGGAAATGAGTAATTCATGAGAAACAGAAAATGTAGGATTAAATGGAAAGAAACATGTGTTAGAGTGTAGATGTCTTTGTGCAAGTAAAAGAGAATAAGAGAATATGGAACAAGTAAAAACCCAAGTGATCAAGTCCTGTTTTTCAGAACATGTAAATCCAGTACATTTGCATACTTGATTGCCATGGCTACCGAGGGTTGTAATCAAAAACCAAAGAAAACCACTTGATAACGACTTTAGAAGCCATAGAAAGACAACAAAAGGACAATGAAAACGGTGTTCATGTAAGTAGACATGAAAAGGGGGAATTCTGCTGAACTGAAAATATTTCCAAACCTCGACATAGAATCCTATTCAGTGTCTCTTGCATTAAACATATATTAAACTGTGGTAACTCAAAATTTAATGCATATTTTATAGTCACCTGGGTATCCAGTAAATATAATACAACGAATACTCATATTTTTCTATTGATTCACTGTAGAACGGAGAATCTATGGGTATTAATCAGTGGAAGTTTGTTCGGTTTTCCCACGGATGACCAAGATTGTATACTTGTTCTCTTCTGTGCATCGAAGGAACTTTCCTTATTTTTTTTTTTTCAGTTTTCCCCAAAAAATAACAACTTTAATCTCTTCTTATCAGTGTCCTCAGTAAAATGTATCTGTGAAGACTGAGCTGTCAAATGACTGGTTGACTTAAGCACATGACGGCATCACTTCCTTTGAAGAAACAAGAGAATCCACGAGGGTGTAATGGGTCACGCATCAGTAAAATGTTCGTCTGTCACTGCTTTGATACTCATGGATCGGGTCCCTGGTTCGATTGCTGCAGACACCACTTGTGAGTTGAACTTAATATTCATTTTGTCAAGAAGGCTTTTCTCCCGGTTCCCCGGATTATAATACTTCGCCTGAAAATTACCAACCACTGAATTTGTTGTTGGGTGTATATTGTGTACTAAGAAGTCACTATGGTCTGTTTTAACAAAAGGATATTTGGAATATCTAATGTATAGAAATAAGAACATCTTTGAGATTTTTGTGAATATTCTCTATATCTCGTAATAGTACTCGCGTACTCTGATTTTTTTTCAAGTAACTGCAACATCGAAGGTAAGAAGGATAAACCGGTTGTCAAGGACAACAAGAGCAATCAAGTCCTGAGATGCAGATTTGATCTCTGTAGATAAGATAAACCGCCATCTTTGTTATATTCTGATATTTCATAAACACACTGTCTTCGAGACATTTGAGGCATGGATTTTTTTATCCAAGATTCGTGGCCACTGGAAGAAAGATCTGCACCTAATATAGTCTTACAATGTCACTTTCACCTGTAGATTTGATCTCGGTAAAAGTGATAATTCACCATCTTTGTAACCTTCTTACAAAATTGTGTCTTGAATTGCTTTCAGATGAGTTGGTTTGATTCCAACTTGTTTCTGTCTCAGAGCATCAAAGTGACACAGATAATATAGTCTTGTAAACAATTCCAACAATATCACCTTCAGTTCCAGATTTGATCACTGCAAACTGATGAGAGAAACTTGTCAGGTACAAATTACAAGACTGATATATCTCAATAAGTAAGGTCAATATAGTAAATATATTATTATATAAGCCTTATTAATACGCACAATGACCGAAAGACTGTTATACTTGACTATTATCAGCCTATTATGAGTTTGAAAGATTGAGAATAAATATGTAGATACCGTTCACTCTTGATACTGACATCGGTGACTGTCCAAACGTCGAGGAAGCTAATCCTCATGAATTATGTTATTTGCAAAGGCTTCAAAACAAAACGAGTTTATGAAGCAGATCCAGTCCTTCTCCATTTCTAGTCTACAGTATCTTAACACTATTTCATCCACATTCAGTATCCTACTGTTATCTGACAATGACTACCAAAGTAACTTATCAAGTGATTCCCTTTAGTTTTTGCTTACAATCCCCTGGAAAACCCAAGCGAGACCAAGTATGAAATGTACTAAGAACACGTCTACAGTTGTGGATTGTCACTATGGGATGAAACGTCATGGGATACTTGATGGGATTACCGTTCTTTCCTGGTAACTCACCTTGTGACTACATGAAGTACTAACCGTAATTCTCGCTCGTGCAGTGGTACGTCATGTAAGACACCTTACAAATACTTCATGTCTTTAGGAATCGTTGTTCTGGATCCATGAAGTACCGTACTAACCTGTGATTCTACAAATGAAACCACTCAGCTTTAACGCGAAGATTTCATGATGCAAATTCAAGATTAATTTGAGCTCAACCATATTCTACTGTTATACAAACTGAGTCTAAATAATAAATGATTTCCAAATAAACACTAATAGATACTACTATAATACTATATATCTACTGCTAATAAGTATTAAACCGCATATATTCTATACGTGGCTGATGATGTTCGTTAATAAAAGGCAATATGTTATATTATTTCTATTTTCTTGACGGAAGTTAATCAAATCAAACCTGGTCTAACAAATGACTTGTTTGGACATTTTACTTTCAGCATCAAGACTTTATCATGTCTTATGCCGGACCAACAACTAGTGTCGATACTCAACCGGCCAAGTACATTTGAATCATTTTGACATGTGGTCTGACATGTTTATCAGACCTTATTTTCTCAAAATGAGTCGAAACCCACATTGTTCGACATTCTTCGGTAAATTCGGCTAGTGAGACATGATCCATCTTATCTGTTGTTTATAAAATCGGTTCTAGAGAAAAGCATTGTTCCTGAGTGCTTATTTATCGTCCTATATATGTATGATATACATATTCTGTAATGCAAGAGTTGAATTAGTCAATCAATATTATCATTGATTTGATATGGGCAAAGTGATGAACAATAAGATCTCAATGACTTTATTTTAAAATGTATATAGAGAGCCACGTTTCCATGTCAGTTGATGAACATCGATTATTTTTTGAATAACGTTTCGTGAGAAAGATGTAAGCTTGATTAGAAAAGTCAGCCATTCTTAGAAGTACTTTCTTTGTATGTTTGTATGTTCGTTACAATAAGACTTGAAAGAGTTATTTTTGCTAACTCTCTGAATATAATTCTAGCTCTGTCAGTTGTATTTTAATTTTAAAACAATGAAACTACGTAAACTAGTCACACAGCACAAATTCCTCCTGAACAGTAATGTTTCATGGAATAGTTGACGTGTGCCTCTCACAAGGCGCTGCTACACACAACCATTTCTGGTTACATAAGAAAATATTGCAGATAACAGCAACAGTAGTCAACGGCTTGGTAAATGTCAGATTAGGATATGCCTTCACTAACAGATCAGAAAATAAGAGAACATGAAGGTTAAAATATTTAGAAAAGCATTAAAACGAATGCCTGGTATTTTTTCTAGACACACTATTGCGCCAGCCACCTAGCTTCATACATACAGCTTACATACCAGTCCCCGGAGCCTTTATCGCTACTGTTATGTTTTCATTGTGATAAGTGAAAATCATAGTCCAGTAACTTACTATTGAATCACTGTATCTACACCCATCAGAGACATATTGCCCAGGAAGGAGGGGTAGGATAAGAAGAGCAGAAACACCAATGTGTGCATTTGCAGTTTTTTGGTATTGCAACCGCTGACCAAAATGACGCATGCTCACATGGCTATATATGGGTCTCTCTCCCCTTTATCAACTAGTCTTTTTAACGGGTTCAAGCACTCAATGTTTTTCAGCAAAGAAACATCAATTTTCATTCATAGTATTATAAAATATATAATAATAAACTTCTATTTGAAATTTTGGAAAAATAGCGGTTCTTTTTATGCCGTTGCGGTGTTTATTAAATAGGAGTGTAATATTTGGAAACATTTATCATACAAATGCGTTAACTTAAAAAGAAAAACAGATGGAAAATGTGATTGAAAATAAAAATAGTTATTGATTTTGTATGAACTCGTAACTGAAAAAATGGAAAGAAATTAAAAAAAAAAGAAAAAAGTAAAAAGTAAAAAAGTTAACACAAACGAAAAAGAAAAAAGAAAAATAGGGATTTTGAATGAAATTCGAATAAAACAAAACCGAAACAAAATTAGACAATAAAAAGTTTTGATGACCTTCATTTCTTTCTCTGTCTTTTCTTAAAACAAGCACAGATCCACATGATAGTTAAATAGGTGTGTTTATAAACAATGTCAGAAATAAGTCCATAACAAAAGACAGCCCAAAAATAATTGTACAAAAATGATAAATTAGCTAAAAGTTTCGATATCAATCTGGCAAGAATCTAAAAGATCTAAATATCATCCCTTAAGGTATAACAAACAATGTTGTGTTATGAATTGATGAAGCACGAGTATGCTGCTCCACGAAACAATGTTGATCACGTGATTATTATTCCAACAATCTGTGAATTCAGAGTCGTTGCTCTTGATTACTGGTTGAATTGGAATCAAATTGGTGCACTGATCAATAAATCATGCAATGAAAATACTGCAATACGGTAAACGGAATTCCCATTTCTCGCAACCTCTGTTTTCTCTCAATAAAATATGTAATAGTGATGTTGGTTTGATGTTCGCACGTAAAGAGAAGCCAATATTGTTAAGTGATGGTCAAGCCTTCTAGACACAATCACTGGAGTGCTCATGTTGTGTTTACCTTGTAAGAGTCATTTAATCCCCTGATTATCAGCCTATAAACGTGTTGTTATTGATGTCTGGACGAATCGGAGCTAAAAGTGGCTTTGTCGCTTAAGATTAGACCAAACATTAAAAACAAGGGGGGGAAATGGGTAAAAAGAGGTGTAAAAGTAAAAAGAGTTACTCCCTGCGAAACACCTGCCTTACTCTCTTCCCAAGTCTCCGGATGACAGACTTCTTTTTAGGCATGGTCTGTATTTCCACGGAGACCTTTAACATAAAACAAATGATTACAAAAAGTCGCATATACCATCACGGGTCACGTGGTCACTCTCGCTTTAAGCTGAAATGATCGATTTTTTTTTATTGCCTCAACTTTCGTTATTTTTATAACGACAAATACGTATTTACGATAAGCTGGCTCTATTACAAATAAAGCCGACGTAAAAATAGACTTGAATAGTGTTGTTAATAGCTTAGATTTTAAAATAGTAAGACAAAACCCCCTACCCTCCGGGATCGGGTATTCGTCCAATTAGGCAAATTTCCAAAGTTTGAGGCCCCGCCCACACGTATCCTGAAATGTTTTTTTTGCGCATACCAAAATGTTCGCGTCCATACGTAGCGTATTCGAATTGATTTGGAATGGTGTTCACTGTCTACACGTATCCGGAAATTTCTTGATCCGCCCTGGTTCACGCTAGTGCCTAGTCCATTTGTTTTTGAGCATGCGCTAAATCGTGTTTACGGCAGCCTATTCAAAAACTTACAGATAAGAGCGTCCACACGTATCCGTATTCGGAGCGTATCCGAAAACTACTCGAACTACGAAAGATCTCTTCCTGCAGTCAAGTTACACGTCTATCAGGTAACGAACTCACACAACGTTTTCAATCACATCGAGTTGCGCGCGCTGACTGACAAATTCAAATATTGGTGCGGTCGAGCGCGTAACTCGAAAAGCGAGTAATTCGAAGCACATAACTCGAAGCGCGCCACTCGACAAATACCCATCCTCCTACCCTTCTTCCTTCTCGCAGAAGCTTTGCACTAATATTAGTTAAAAAATAAATTAAAAAAATATATTATACACACCTTTTCGATGTTCTTAATAGCATCCATCTCGTTCTTTGCGTCTTTTAATATCCTTAAAGAAATCAATCGTTACTCTATTAGCATTAATGTAATTAATTACAAGTTATATTAATTTTTATTTCTCGATTGACACGGTTTTCTTTGTTATTCACAAGGCTTTATTCTTGCTATAACCCTCATTATAAATGCAAGGTCAATATATAATTAGTTATTAACCCGGTTAATAACTATATATAGACCTCGCATTTATATTGAAAAACATTTGATAGAAAACCTTCTCAATTGAGAAATAAAATACTTAATTACCTCGAGCGTCGGCAATACGCCTATACATCGCTCGGGCCTGCGGCCCTCGGGATGAATATGGCTTATTGCCTCCGTTCTCGGTAATTAACTCTCACATTATAAATTATTTATACATGACAAATACTGGTCCTACATCAAAACACTGTTGATTGACAAACAATCTATGTAGGATGCTATACTCACATTTCTTCACCTTGCATTCTCATGTTCTTTATCTGTAGACACAAAAATGATACTATTAAACATTATTAACGCAGTATTATCTTTGGCACATTATGTTCGACAAAATAGTTTATTCTTCATTTTCCTTGATAACAGATTTCTTCTCACCTTTTCTTTGTCCAGTTCTTTCCTCATTCTAGGATTGCAAATTGAATAATGAAAGTAGTGTGAGTAAAAAGTACGGATAATCAAAAGATATCTTCCATCGTCTGGCATTTAAAACACATATGAAAGTGTATATTATTGACAATAACACATTGCAATTCTGAGTTATTGACAGATTCAATGATTTGAGAGATGAAAACATCATAAACATCAATTTCGACATACTGAATTGAAATCGGAGTTGGTTCATTTTCAAGGTAAGAACAACTAGATTTTGGGACTTTTTTTGGGAACGTAGTTGTGCTGTGTGTGTAGCTTTGTGAGGGTTTTGTTTACAAATACACACACTATAGTTTCTGACGGCACAACAACTCCAAATTTTTAATTTATTGCGTACAGCTCCGCAGTATTGGGATATTTCTCGTTCATATGGTATGCAGTCAACAAGTGCTTCTATTTGTAAATAAAAGGCTATTAATATCAGTCTCTAACCCCTAAATAATCCACAGTTGACCAACTACTTTATTCCTTCCTGTTATCGATCATGTTGAACCACTCTATCTAAACCAGTGATTCAGCAAACTGCAGTATTAACAAATACTTACGCATCCATCTCCATTTTCATTTCCTCCATCCTTTTCTTTAAAAAAAAATGTTATTGTCAGCTTTCCTAAGAATTCTTAACGTTTGTTTTGAGAATTTACCAACACTTTAGAATGGTTTCCTAAAGTCCTTTTTCTTTTGCTGATAAAAGATTTCTTCTTACCTTCATTTCATCGTTCCTGTTCTTTTCGCTGTGCATGAAAACAAAAATGGAAAGATAGCTCAAAGGTTAATAACTGAAAACAATGTTCACAAGTAATAAAAGATGGCCTCTTTCGGGACACTTTCTCTAGATGACCTACAATGGATGAAGCATCTCATTCTTTGATATAGATGATGTTAAGAGTGCACCAACAACCCAGTCACCTTTTCTACCGACATAGCACACATTGGACCATGTATCTAATTCTTTTGCTATACATGACGTAAAGCGAGCACTAACTACTCAATCCTTTGCTCTAGATGACCCACATTGGACCATGTATCTAACTCTTTTGCTATACATGACGTAAAGCGAGGACTAACTACTCAATCCTTTGCTCTAGATGACGCACATTGGACTATATATCTAACTCTTTTGCTATACATGACATAAAGCGAGCACTAACTACCCAATCCTTTGCTCTAGATGTCCCACATTGGGCCATGTGTCAAACCGTTTTGCCAAACTAAAGATGACGTCAACCATTTGCTCTATGACGCACACTATATCATCCTCTTAACCTGTGAATCATCCAATTCCTTTTTTTTAAGATTAACTTACGCCTCGTGCCCCTTCTTCACAGCTTCTGTCTTGGTCTGAATAAAGAAACACCATTGTTATTAGCTTATAAGATATTATTTACGCTTGATGCTGATTATCAAGAAGAGATTTAATTCCGTATTATTATTATTATTATTATTATTGTTGTTGTTGTTGTTGTTATTGTTGTTGTTGTTGTTGTTGTTGTTGTTATTATTATTATTATTATTATTGTTATTATTATTATTATTATTGCTTAATACTTGGTAAATTCCAAATACCTTTTCTTCGTTCAATTCCTCCTTCATCCTGGAATTGAAAATGCCATGATAAAATGATTACAAGATTCTGTGATAATAACTGATATTACTTTCCCTTCACCCCTTCCTCTTAATGACCTACATTATACCCCCCACTCTGAACCTGTTATTCATCACAGTGATGTTTACTTACGCTTCAAGCTCCTTAATCTTTTCTGCCATCTGTGTCTGTAGACGCAAATATCATTGTTAGTTTTTTAAAGACCATGTTATCTTGATTTGAGGATGTTTTATAAGAAAGAAAAGTAATCTGTCCTATTTCCCGTTGTTTATTCGACGACATATTTATTCTCACCTTATCTTGTTCTTTCTCCTTCTTCACTCTGCAAAATTGTAAAGTAAATCAAGAAATGAGTTCAAATGTTTCTTTGGTGTATCAAGTATGAAAAGTGACAACAAATTACCGCCCCCAGATCCTGATATTCACTAATAAAGACCTTTAGAACCAGAGGACCCCCGTGACATGTACAGTGAGATATATACTTACGCCTGCAACTCGTTCTTAACTGCTTCTAACTCGGTCTAAAGAAATAATAAATTAAATGTAATTGGTATTTTACGCAGCTTAATATATTGGTGACCTCATTGGTCACAATTTACGTCTTATGCTGTTATACTCACCTACAGGTAGTACAGGACGCGCATGCGCACTCTCGTTTGTGGAGTTTGTGCCAATTAAATAAAACGAATAAAGCGTTTAAATACAAAAAGCTCTCTCCGTTGTTAATTAAATTAACTTGAATTAAAAATACTAGTTGAGTGCCGAGGTAAATATTTCCTAATATTCACTGAGCCCGAGGCGAAAAATTGTTAATTGTTAGCTTATTACATACTTTGTACAATACTCTTTCTATTTTTGTTACACATCACATCATTTTACCAAGCATTATCTTCTAAAGCACTTTATAGGTTTTCAACGCTTACCTTTCTTTTCTCGTTGAGAGTAGCAAATCTGAAAATATGAAATAACGAAAAACAATGACAGAAAAAGTTAAGTCTAAGATCTATCAAGATCCACTAGCACTGATAATTAACCAATAAATCAAGCAAAAAGTGATAGGAATGTTGGTCCCCCAATTACACATCCCACACTTGTCTGACATACTAGAACACTAAGAATACTCACGCTTGCAGCTTCTTAAAGTTGTTTCTCTGCAAATACAATTACATGCAATTATTTATATGATATTTAAAATGTAATCAAAAGTTCTAATCGTGAAAGAAATTAAAGTTCCAAAATACCCCTATCATTCCATATATATAGTTTAAAAGTTTTTAATCCAGTGGATATGATAATCCATGTTTTTATTTCCCCGTGGGGAGTACCCCGCAAAGATTGACAGTATGTCTATGATACGAAAATGTAAAACACACATCCTCCTACCTTAATAATGTCAATTTGTTTCTTGAACCTGAAACCGCATAAAAAGTCGTTATCATCTAGTTTTGTTTTTGTTCTACCCCTCAAAACGCCTTTTATAGCCGCGATGAACCAACATCATCATACAGTTGCAATACTTACATCGTGATGTCATCAGTGAGATTTCTTAATAAAACCTGCAGCCAAAATATCCAAATCAAGAATCAGTGACTTAAAAAGAAATGATAATGATAAAACTAAATTTGTTTTCTAATGGAAGTTGTCAAGCACGTAAGTGACACACTTAAGTACTTTTGTGTCGTCTGCAGCGTTTAACGCTAGTTTTCTTGTGCTCAGTGAATACTGTTTTATTACCTTGTTAAGATACTGCTTCCATCCAAGGCTGAAACATCAGAGTAAATAGAATAGATATTATTAACAACACAATTATTTAATGATCTAATTGATTTTTATTATTTTATATTAAAATTTCTACTTGAGTTTTAATAAATGATTTGACTGAATTCGATGAAATGTAAATGTTTTTAATGATATTAAAGTGTTAATTTTTGTTATATTGTAAACTGTTTTTCTATGTGTTTAATTGAATCATTGTCATATGTTTATAATATTATAATATTTAAAAAATAATAATTTTTAACCACAAAGTAAAATGTTCTTTTTTTTTTTTTTTAAACCTGTAAAGCCTTATTGAACTAGCGGATACTAACGCTATAGAAATTTTAAATTATTATTGTTATTATTATTAATGAGCATTAACTAGACGAGCAAGGGACTAGTACCAATTTCTCAAAATTTATTGAAAAACGAAAGCCCACAACAAGAAAGATCATATAACAATCAGTTAGAAATAAAAAATAAAAAAGAACTATTGGACACACAAAGAATTTTTTAAACTTAAGAGAATGATGTATGTGTGGCTGAACGGTTTGACAGAACACCATCGTTTCACTGTAACATTGGTCAGTATTTAAATGATCATTATGTGAGATATGTTGGATCTTTAAACCAGGAAGAGCACGCTAAGCATTGTGGGTCAAAATGATAGCCCCCTTTGGCATTTCTTCATGTTCGTGTTCGTGGTGCTTGAGTGCCTCTTCCCCTAATATTTAAGTCATTCTAGGGGAGGATGGGAGAGGGATGTTTCAGTAGCAATAGTAGCTGTTGATCTATCAAAGGAATCATCTACTGATCACAACTCATTCAAAGTAATAAACTAATATTAAGTTGATCTCTACATAATTTACATAAATACATTACAAATACTCACGAATTGATTGTGTTGTTTTTTGTGTTTACCATCTCCTGGTGATGAATAAAACATCATTTAGAGTAAATTCACTCGATTCAACTCGTTTTCTCAGGCGTGTCGTTGTTACAGTTTATCCAACTCTATACGGTTTTCTGGACTTAGTATTTAATTTATGCAATCAATTTCAGTCTTACAAAGTTTTTCATGTATATGGTATGCAAGGGTTAATCCAGGGCAGAGTTAGTATTCAATTTGTGCAATTGATTTAAGTCTTACATAGGTTTTCATGTACATATGGTATGCAAGGGTCAATCCAGGGTAGACTTAGTATTCATTTTGTTCAATTAACTTCAGTCTTACATAGTTTTTCATGTATATGGTATGCAAGGGTCAATCCAGGGTAGACTTAGTATTCATTTTGTTCGATTAACTTCAGTCTTACATAGTTTTTCATGTACATATGGTATGCAAGGGTCAATCCAGGGTAGACTTAGTATTCATTTTGTTCGATTAACTTCAGTGTTACATAGTTTTTCATGTACATATGGTATGCAAGGGTCAATCCAGGACAGGAGGCTTGAAAGGCTGACCCCCACATTTTAACAGCTCGTTGTTTCTCTCGTTGTTTTCCTCCATCGTAAGCCTTTATTGAAAGTCGTGTCTCTTATGTAGGTATATGAATTGAAAGCCAAATAATGGTCTCGAGTTTTGAAACGTTATGACTGGTGTAATGTATGTATGACGTCAAAGATGACGTCACTTATTAAGCTTAGTTTATAGACTCCAACCTTCCCCTCTCCCTCATAAAAAAATATCCTGGATCCTCCCTTATACACTATAATTCTATTAATTATTTGAATATTTTAGTGTTCAAGGAGGAGTTCAAAAGTTCAATATTTCTACAGTGTAGTACCTTTAAATCTTCGTTCTCGGCTGCCAATCTGTAAAGAACAAAGCAGTCTTATAGTAAATAAACGTTAAACGTTTATAAGAACTTTTTATGCAGTTGAAGTTATAACGACTTTTCAGATGCTATTTATATCCATCAGCAGAAGAAAGTAGATGCGTGACGATAGAAGAGAAAGACGAGGGAACAATGGAGATGAAGGACAAACAAACATGTATTTATCTGACTTACTCGTTGCAAATGTCGTCTTTTTGAGTTAACAATCCAATAATTCTCTAGAGAACGAAAAAAAAATCCATTAAAAACCATCATTCAATCATCAAATCAGTCAGTCAATCAGTCAGTCAATCGGTCATTGAGTCAGTCATTGGGTCAGTCATTGAGTCAGTCATTGAGTCAGTCATTGAGTCAGTCATTGAGTCAGTCAGTCAGTCAGTCAGTCAGTCAGTCAATCAGTCAGTCATTGAGTCAGTCATTGGTAAAATATTTATAATAATAACCATATTTACCGCGTTTTCCTGTCTCAAGCTATCAATTTCATCCTGCAAATAATTCATTTTATAAACATTACAAAAACAATCATGGTACCACAGCTTGGAACATTCATTGAACGTTAGTGTGTTTGTTTATGAAATGCTTTTTATTCAATAAGCCAACACTTAATGTTTAGTCTGATTCCTTCAAGGACAAGTACTTTTTGTACAATGCAAATGTTCCTCTAGCTTATGAATAGTCAATATTTAGTTCCATTAAACACACTTGATAATGAGGTCAGCATGACTTCGAAACGTCGTGAATTACTGTCTGTATCGTTTCTTATATTACTAATCAGAAAGTATTCAGTTAAATAACAAAATAGAAATTCGAAAATAAAATCGAATTTACAAATAAACGAGAATGAATTAATCATTTTATAAATACATAACTAATAGGAATTAATATATATATATTTATTCTTAGTTTTAGTAAACTAAAGTTCACTAGGTTGTTAAGAATATCTGCAGGTGTTATAGTATATACCAACAAGGTAAGATCAAAAAATAATAAATTCTTCGCTGTTTTTATTATTATTATTATTTTCATTATTGTCGTGATGTCTATACTCTATGTTGTTTAGATTTTTTAAAAAGAATATTATCTATTTCATATCAATGTTTGAAATTTTTACAAATAATCTACACTCTGATTAGGTCTCAACAAATTTCGTTCTTATAAATATTTACTTTTTATTGTCAATTGTTATTATTAAAAATTATTTGTAGCTGAAAAAAAAAATTATTATTTATTATTATTACTTTTATTCTTATTTTTTTTGTTTTATTATTATTATTAAAAAATAGTTTATACCTTCAAAAGGTCTGGAAACAGTGAAATACTTCTGCCTGTTTTGTTGAAAAAATATTGAATTCCTATGTGACAATGTTGCTGCAATTAGGTGTATATATTATGAAAATTAGAAGTATATATAAAAAAAGTTAAATTAATTTAAATATACATAAATGAATCAATTAAGTTTAAAAACATACACTACTAAAGCTAAAAAATTAAATAGCCAACTAACACACACTAATAGAAATGGTTTGACATACTCTTTTCAGTTTTAATTCTGTCAAGCCTCCTTTTACAGCGTTCTTTAATGTCTAGAAGAAAAAAATATATATCAATACTACTACGATATTGTGATGCACTTTATTCTATACAAACAAGTATGCTACTGTTTTATTGTCATTTATTTTCCTTTTTTTAGTCAAATTGTAGTGTTTGTTTATCTAAATCAAGAAGTGGACTGATTCTCTTTCTCGATTGGTAAATTGGTTCTTTTGTCGTTCTTTGTTTTACAATACGCCTTCGTATAAACCGATCGTCTTTTCTCTTTCTCTCTCCCTTTTTTGTTTTGTCAGTGTCTGTCTTTCGTCTTAATTCTTGTTAATGTTTTTATTATTTTCTTCTTCTAGCATCGTTCGGTGTCTGTGCTACTTTTTCAATAGATGTTTGACCATCCTATCTGTTTACAAGTGTCCTTATTCGTGTCTGTCTGTCTTTTAGTGCCACCTCAACAACATTCATCGTTTAAACTCACACCTTACCTTAACTTTACTGATCAATCGTTTTTTGCTCAAATCTGAAATTACAATAAAAATGCATTCAAAAATCTAATAGAAGTAGTTCAAATGATGTATTACTAAACTTTGACGTTGGATTTACAACTCGGCGTCTTGTTAAAAAAACTTACAATACTGCTCTTCGTTTTCCGGCTCCATGCCGATTGTCCAAATGAATCAATTTAGCGCTGCAACGTCATTTTATTCTATCATTAGAATTAATGACGTCAGTCGTGACGTATAATTAGGCGAGCGAGCGCTCATGAGCCCTCGTTCATTTGTTTGCTGAACCGCTAATGCCACAGGGAGTCCAATTAGATAAAAGTGAGAGATTTTGATAAAATCCAATACAAATAGACTTTATTTAACATTAATTTACTTTTGAGACCAGAGTTAATCGACCTATATAGCCAAAATGAATAAATATGCTGCTCAAAGTGGCATTTTAAATAGATTTGACATGGCTAAGCAACAATTTTTCTCGCCGTTTCACCGGCTGTATTTGCTCGTGTAAGATGTCGATCGAATTCAGCTATTTTTCTCGACTGCTTTGTCAAATACTAACCTGTAGTGTGTCCAATCTCATGAAATTGAAATCTCCAATTTGTTCACAATGCATTCACCAAGCTACAGGAGGTATTTGAGCACTATTAAAATGACATCCAAAGCACATGGTCGGATCCCTGGAGGCTTGTGCAATGACTCTTAAAAGTTGGATTTGACTTCAGTTTTTAAAAAAAAATGTTCTTTTTTTCCTAAATTTTGCTGTTATCAGCCAACACCTGCAAATTTGCTTTGAAAGAAAGTATTTTAGAACTCTTTTTTTTTTCGTACTTATCAACCAAGCGTCGTCTCACTATAAATACTGCAGGTTTAGAAAACAATATGTAAATGAGTTGCTTCCATATATGGTTGGAGCGTGACATTTGACACGAATAATTTTTCCTTTAATAATTTTATCGAAATAGAAATAACCAACTTTCAACAGCTTTTTTGGAGTTTAGTTTTGTTTTAGAGTTCTATTACATTGACCATTTATTAATTTCCCTTCTTTTTCAACAGGGGGAGTACATGTTATATTTTATGGGCTTCCTATGGTAGTGTAGCCAACAGGGACGATCTGAATTCCTAAGAACACTTCTTTATTCACCTTTGACGACATAACAATGTTTTTGCTGTATATGTTTATTTAAAAAAAACAACTTAGTTTTAAATTTGTAATTGTTTTATAAATAAATGTACTGAAAAAAATGCTAGTGGTAATAAAATGACGCCGTTATGTCCTATTGCATGTAAAAAATCACCTGTTCTGCAACAGAGTCGCATCGATGTCTCATTCTTTTCTAAAATGACCCAACCCCCCACCCCCCCCCCCCCTCTCCCACCCATCCTTACCTCTTGAAACTCAACTTAATCGAACATGCATGCGGTAGTTGATGGGATTGATTCGTTTCTAATAAAGGTAATCAAGCATTGCGAGCAATCACCTGGATGACATGGGCGTTTATTTAAACGAGAAGTTAAAGGGTTCAAGTCCCCCACAACAGGAACTCTACACATTAACTGTCTGCCGCGTTCATTGATCGCACCAGTATAAAGTTAAGTAAAAGAAAAGAAGGTAGTAGTTTCAATGTGAAATATATACCTGAGTTCAAATACAAATATATTTATTTAAAAAATACAATTCTTACTCAATATATGTTATGTTATTAATGATGGTAATTGAACTGAGTGCAGTGCAATTTGGACCATAATCATACGAATGATTACAAAATTGCACGATCGCGTAGCGGGAGTGCAATTTGTTAATCACAAGTATGATTTTGGTCCAAAATTGCACGACACAAAGTTCAATTGCCACTTAATCATATCCTTTTTGTAATCGTACACAAGAAAAACACACAATAAAGAGTGCAGAATAATCAATTTAATGTATAGTAGAAGTACTAAATGCGAACAAAAAAAACATCTCAACATTTTGGTTGATTTTTTTGTTTTATTGTATTATTTTTTAAAAAGATTGTTTTTTAGGACGCGATTAAGAGCTCCTAAGGATGCGATTTGGAAATTAACCGCACTCCTTTGAACCAATCAGATTGCAGGGTTTCGTAGTGATTACAAAAAGGATATGATAGCACACTACATTATTATCATCATTTTTTTAAATATTTTTTGAATTTATCTTTAGTGAGCTGTTATGTTTCTTGAAAAAAGTACTGTCATGTCACGCATTCATGACATAACCATCCGAATGACTTTGCATTCCTATTAGTTTGAACAAATTACTCGAATGTCTACATGATTTGTAGACGCATAACAATTTAACAACATAATAATTTACCTTTTCATCATTACTGTAACCAAAAATAGATTCTTTTCAATAAAAAAAAGCGCTATTACTACAAGAAATATATTAAATATATGTTTACAGTAAGAAGAAACAATAAAAATTTCATTTGATCATGAGTAGCTTTATAACAAAGGGCGGAATATTCACACATAAGAATGTTGTTATACATGAGGTGTAGATTTTTTAATATATGTAATATCGAGCCATTCATATAGATATTTAAAAGAAATCGTTGAAGTGTAATGATGCATGGTGGTGTTGTTCGTGGGAGGGTAGGCAGGTGGAGCAGGGAGAGAGATGGAAAAGAAAAAAAGGGTCAAATGGGGTTACAGACTTTTGATATATTTTTAACAAGATATCGAGAATCAAAATAATAATCAAAAATATGATGTTGTTTTCAACTTTTGGTCCAATTTTGAGTTACAGAACCAAGTTCAGATACAATTTGAGCAGGAATCAAGGGCAACAAGCTCACCAGCTGACAACCATGGGATTAAATGACTGATACAAGACCAACCAAACACAGCAGACCAGTTATTGTGATTTGTGATAAGCTTCAGTCTCACTCTCAACAACTGAGCCCTTGTTTGAATAGAAAACCGACATCACTATTTCTAACATTACTGAGAGATTTAAAGAGATCGAGGATTGATGGAAATCCTATTTCACTAATATGAGCATTTTTTTCACCGTGGAACTTCTTGTTTTTCTATACACCACATTGAATTCCACAGTCAACGTACCAGAAATCAAAACGAAATGCTGAGAACTTACAAACTGTTTTAAGAAAATAATATACAAGTGATTCGTTATTCATGGAGATACAGAATATTCGTGTTTAAGACTGCAATTCACGTTCATGTTGCCTTGAGGGAAGCAATTTAGATGCAATAAGTACTTCAGGGAATAAACAAAGTCGAAACAGTAAAATATCTTCAAGAACATCAAAAGAGAAAACAGGGAAAAAAGGATTCATATATGAACTTATTTGGATGAAATAAAATTAAAATTAATATGGTGATGTAATCAAAAAACATAGATGCATGTAACAGGACTTACTCTGACATCATAAATAATTGAAATGGGGGAAAAACGTAATTAATCGAGTGAAATTTAGGAGGAGAACGTGAAGAACATAGACAAAAACTCCGCATCGTTGAATTATAATTTTAAAATTATAGAAAAAAAGTACAATTGATAAATAGCAATGAAACCCAAAATGAAAACTTTTTCAATACACAGACATTAAAATGTGAAAATCATGTAGCTGTTTATGACAAAAGAAAGAAAAAGAAAATGAAGGTCACTGTAAAACGATATTAAAGGTAAAACAAAGTAATATGAGAATCTACTGCATGTGAAGGACACCGAACGGAGTATGAATTATGTCTTTGGAATCTTGCTTGCAGTAAAACTGCCTCTGGTAAAGTATCATAATAAAGATACGCTGATTGGGTGATTATACTTTACGTCAGCCAATAAGGAGTAATGTTAATAGCCGACATTTGGAAAAAAGAGTTTTACAGATGACGTTCTCATTAACTACCACAGGGTTCCCAACTGACGTACATTTTGCTTCATTCTATGTGTCACATTTCGTCCTCTAAATATAAATGGTACATCACGGCACAATAGTTGGTATTTACACCAACTGCAGCAACTAGACACGTGATGTATATCTTAGCATCACGTGATCACGTGAGATCAGTTGATGCAGTCAGTGTACGTGCAGAATAACCATGGTGTCTTGAGTGGAATGCAGGATGGAAGCATGGATGGCGTAGCGGCAATAGAACTCCCTTATCATCAATGCAACCCCTGTACGTTTCCCCGACACGTTGTCAAATGTGAATACAGGCTAGTATTGCCAAGCTAAAGTTGTCCTTGGGGACGCTGTGTTAGGATTGATAGGATTGGGAGAACACAGGGAGAAATGATGATTATTCAAGCCTACCCCTTTGGATTCCTAGGAATCCAGGGGATGTAATTGAATGGGCCCTTGGGAATGTGCTGCTAGACTGTTGAACTGGCAACAGTTAGCTTGAGGAAGTGTAAAACAATGCTTGAATGGGGAGTGACGTGTAATTACCTACAGTAGCATGTATCTAGATTCTACTTTGACTTTTACGCATTAAACCAGTTGACTACAGGTGCTCTTGGCTGCAATGATATTTCAAGCAAATTAATGCGTGAAAAAATAAATATCATATTGCAAAAAGATGTTGGGCGTGCAATGAGCTCAAGAACTCTTGCGAGGTATATATATATATATGTTTTGTTTTGTTCTGTCATTTTTTTACTCCACGATACATTATCAGGAGGAATAAGTGATGTGTCACTAGCTGCTTGTTGTATCGCATCATTTGAAAAATAATTAAAAAATTGACAGAGCTAGTAATATAACGAAATCGTAGAGATATATAGCAGAAATAACTCGTTAAAATCATATACATACAAATCAAGAAAACATAAATGGAAATCAAAATAGTGTTTTAAAAATAGATCTGCAGTCTACTCTTTGGAGTGTTGGTAATGACTTCTTGTTTTTGATTAATGAATAAAAAACAACGTAACTTTCTAAAATTATAGAAATAATTGCCCAATTGGATCTGGGATGAGTATTTGTCCAGGTTTTAATTAGGGCTTTAACAATTCATATTGAGAAAATTTAAAAATTTTCTCAATATGAATTATTAAAGCCCTAATTCACGCTTTTCTTCTCTTCTTTCTCTCTCTCTCTTTTTTCCTTTCCATAGTTTGAAGCCATGAGTCAAATCTCTGATGCTCTTAATATGTACTCAAATAAGCCCTTGTTTTCTCTTTCTTGTTGTTCAGTCTTTTCTCTTTTCTATATTTTTTCTCACTCTTTTCCGTTCATATTTATTTCTTTTTGTTCTCAACTTTCTCCAATTCATTTCCCTGTTTAAATTTTTGCAGTTTCTGATTTTCATTTTACTTTGGCTTTTCTTTCATATAAAGAATATTTTTTAATTTCCTTAAATGTCAAAGTTACTGAAATAAAACTATATAATAACTCAAAAGGTGATAATAAACAAAATGAGCATAATAAGAATATGATTGAAGGCAAATTAATCTTCATTTCCATCCTGAAATCTTTTCGTTAAGTAGTACCTCCACGTGCAAAATCACAGGTCATTACTTCATGACTACAAAGAATTCGTCACCAAAGACAGAGAGTAATCACATGATGTCTGACATGACGTGCTGCTGCCCAAGAGAGAATCTCGGTTAATACTTCCTGTTTTCATAAAGTGAGCTCCCAGAAATTACACAGTAATCCCACCAAGTATCCCATGACGTCTTGTCCCATGGCTCAATCCAAAACTGCAGCAGTGTTCTCAATGACAAGATCCCGAACACAGGAATTGTACCCTGGTGATTTGAGTGAGGTAGAGAATGAAAGTAAGGGAAGAGGAGAAAAGATGGAAGTATTGAAATGGGAGAGAATGAAAGGAATATGGAAATGAGTAATTCATGAGAAACAGAAAATGCAGGATTAAATGGAAAGAAACATGTGTTAGAATGTAGATGTCTTTGTGCAAGTAAAAGAGAAAAAAATAAAAAGGAAGAAAGTGAAAGAGTATGGTAGCAAAGATGTATAAGAGTAGAGGTATGTGTGAGTGAAAGTGAATGTTGATAAATGTAAGGGAAGGAAAAACACGTAAAAACACAAGTGAACAAGCCCTGTTTTTCAGAACTTGTAAATCCAATACATTTGCATGCTTGGTTGCCATGTCTACCGAGGGTTGTAATCAAAAACCAAAGAAAACCACTTGAGAACAACTTAAGAAGCATTTGAAAGACAACAAAAGGACAATGAAAACGGTGTTCAAGTAAGTAGACATGAAAAGGGGAATTCTTCTGAACTGAAAATATTTCCAAACCTCGACATAGAATCCCATTCGGTGTCTCTTGCATTAAACATATATTAGAGTGTGGTAACTCAAAAGTATATACATATTTTATAGTAACCTGGCTGTCCAGAAAAGAAAATACAACGAATACTCATATTTTTCTTATGATTCACTGTAGAAGGGAGAATCTATGTGTATTTATCAGTGAAAGTTTGTTCGTTTTTCCCAAGGATGACCATAATTGTATGTTTGTTCTCTCCTGTGCATCGAAGGAACTTTTCTTAATTTTTTTTCATTTCCCCCAAAAATTAACAACTTTAATCTCTTCTTCTCAGTGTCCTCAGTACAATTTATTTGTAAAGACTGAGCTGTCAAATGAGTGGTTGACTTAAGCACATGACGTCATCACCTCTGCAGAAACAAGAGAATCCACAAGGGTGTAATAAGTGACGCATCAGTAAAATGTTCGTCTATCACTGCTTTGATACTCATGGATCGGGTCCCTGGTTTGATTGCTGCAAACACCACATGTAAGTTGAACTTAATATTTATTTTGTCAACAAGGTTTTTCTCCAGGTTCCCCGGATTTAATACCTCGCCTGAAAATTACCAACCACTGAATTTGTTGTTGGGTGTATACTTTGTACTAAGAACCCACTATGGTCTGTTTTAACAAAAGGATATTTGGAATATCTAATGTATAGAAATAAGAACATCTTTGAGATTTTTGTGAATATTCTCTATATCTCGTAATAGTACTCGCGTACTCTGATTTTTTTTCAAGTAACTGCAACATCGAAAGTAAGAAGGATAAACCGGTTGTCAAGGACAACAAGAGCAATCAAGTCCTGAGATGCAGATATGATCTCTGTAGAAAAGATAAACCGCCATCTTTGTTATATTCTGATATTTCATAAACACACTGTCTTCGAGACATTTGAGGCATGGATTTTTTTATCCAAGATTCGTGGCCACTGGAAGAAAGATCTGCACCTAATATAGTCTTACACTATCACCTTCACTTGTAGATTTGATCTCTGTAAAAGTGATGATTCACCATCTTTGTAACCTTCTTACAAAATTATGTCTTGAAATGCTTTCAGATGAGTTGGTTTGATTCCAACTTGATTCTGTCTCAGAGCATCAAAGTGACACAGATAATATAGTCTTGTAAACAATTCCAACAATATCACCTTCAGTTCCAGATTTGATCACTGCAAACTGATGAGAGAAACTTGTCAGGTACAAATTACAAGACTGATATATCTCAATAAGTAAGGTCAATATAGTAAATATATTATTATATAATCCTTATCGATACGCACAATGACCGAAAGACTGTTATACTTGACTATTATCAGCCTATTATGAGTTTGAAAGATTGAGAATAAATATGTAGATACCGTTCACTCTTGATACTGACATCGGTGACTGTCCAAACGTCGAGGAAGCTAATTCTCATAAATTAAGTTAGTTGCAAAGGTTTCAAAACAAAACGTTTAGAAGCTTAAATTTCGTTATCATTAAAAGAGTTTATGAAGCAGATTCAGTCCTTCTCCATTTCTAGTCTACAGTATCTTAACACTATTTCATCCACATTCAGTATCCTACTGTTATCTGACAATGACTGCCAAAGTAACTTATCAAGTGATTCCCGTTAGTTTTTGCTTACAATCCCCTGGAAAAACCATGCGAAGCCAAGTATGAAATGTACTAAGAACACGTCTACAGTTGTGGATTGTGCTATGAAACGTCAGGGGATACTTGATGGGATTACCGTTCTTTCCTGGTAACTCACCTTGTGACTACATGAAGTACTAACCTTAATTCTCGCTCGTGCAGTGGTACGTCATGTAAGACACCTTACAAATACTTCATGTCTTTAGGAATTGTTGTTCTGGATCCATGAAGTACCGTCCTAACCTGTGATTCTACAAATGAAACCACTCAGCTTTAACGCGAAGATTTCATGATGCAAATTCAAGATTAATTTGAGCTCAACCATATTCTACTGTTATACAAACTGAGTCTAAATAATAAATGATTTCCAAATAAACACTAATAGATACTACTATAATACTATATATCTACTGCTAATAAGAATTAAACCGCATATATTCTATACGTGGCTGATCATGTTCGTTGATAAAAGGCAATATGTTATATTATTTCTATTTTCTTCACGGAAGTTCATCAAATCAAACCTGGTCTAACAAATGACTTGTTTGGACATTTTGCTTTCAGCATCAAGACTTTATCATGTCTTATGGCAGACCAACAACTAGTGTCGATACTCAACCGGCCAAGTACATTTGAATCATTTTGACATGTGGTCTGACATGTTTATCAGACCTTATTTTCTCAAAATGAGTCGAAACCCACATTGTTCGACATTCTTCGGTAAATTCGGCTAGTGAGACATGATCCATCTTATCTGTTGTTTATAAAATCGGTTCTAGAGAAAAGCATTGTTCCTGAGTGCTTATTTACCGTCCTATATATGTATGATATACATATTCTGTAATGCAAGAGTTGAATTAGTCAATCAATATTATCATTGATCTGATATTTATAAAAAAGGGCAAAGTGATGAACAATAAGATCTCAATGACTTTATTTTAAAATGTATATAGAGAGCCACGTTACCATGTCAGTTGATGAACATCGATTATTTTTTGAATAACGCTGCGTGAGAAAGATGTAAGCTTGATTAGAAAAGTCAGCCATTTTTAGAAGGACTTTCTGTGTATGGTTGTATGTTCGTTACAATAAGACTTGAAAGAGTTATTTTTGTTAACTCTCTGAATATAATTCTAGCTCTGTCAGTTGTATTTTAATTTTAAAACAATGAAACTACGTAAACTAGTCACACATCACAAATTCCTCCTGAACAGTAATGTTTCATGGAATAGGTGACGTGTGCCTCTCACAAGGCGCTGCTACACACAACCATTTCTGGTTACCGATAAGAAAATATTGCAGATAAGAGCAACAGTAGTCAACGGCTTGGTAAATGTCAGAGTAGGATATGCCTTCACTAACAGATCAGAAAATCAGAGAACATGAAGATTAAAATATTTAGAAAAGCTTTAAAACGAATGACTGGTATTTTTCTAGACACACTATCGCGCCAGCCACCTAGCTTCATACATACAGCTTACATACCAGTCCCCGGAGCCTTTATCGCTACTGTTATGTTTTCATTGTGATAAATGAAAATCGTAGTCCAGTAACTTACTATTGAATCACTGTATCTACACCCATCAGAGACATATTGCACAGGAAGGAGGGGTAGGATAAGAAGAGCAGAAACACCAATGTGTGCATTTGCAGTTTTTCGGTATTGCAACCGCTGACGCATGCTCACATGGCTATATATGGGTCTCTCTCCCCTTTATCAACTAGTCTTTTTAACGGGTTCAAGCACTCAATGTTTTTCAGCAAAGAAACATCAATTTTCATCCATAGTATTATAAAATATATAATGATAAACTTCTATTTGAAATTTTGGAAAAATAGCGGTTCTTTTTATGCCGTTGCGGTGTTTATTAAATAGAAGTGTAATATTAGGAAACATTTATCATACAAATGCGTTAACTTAAAAAGAAAAAACAGATAGAAAATGTGATTGAAAATAAAAATAGTTATTGATTTTGTATGAACTCGTAACTGAAAAAATGGAAAGAAAAAAAAAAGAAAAGAAAAGAAAAAAGTAAAAAGTAAAAAAGTTAACACAAACAACAACAAAAAAAAAAAAAAAAAAAAAATAGCGATTTTGAATGAAATTCGAATAAAAGAAAACCGAAACAAAATTAAACAATGCAAAGTTTTGATGACCTTCATTTCTTTCTCTGTCTTTTCTTTAAACAAGCACAGTTTCACATGATAGTTAAATAGGTGTGTTTATAAACAATGTCAGGAATAAGTCCATAACAAAAGACAGCCCAAAAATAATTGTACAAAAATGATAAATTAGCTAAAAGTTTCAATATCAATCTGGCAAGAATCTAAAAGATCTAAATATCATCCCTTAAGGTATAACAAAGAATAATGTTGTGTTATGAATTGATGAAGCACGAGTATGCTGCTCCATGAAGGAATGTTGATCACGTGATTATTATTCCAACAATCTGTGAATTTAGAGTCGTTGCTTTTGATTACTGGTTGAATTGGATTCAAATTGGTGCACTGATCAATAAATCTCTTTTTCTCTCAATAAAACATATAATAGTGATGTTGGTTTGATGTTCGCACGTAAAGAGAGGCCAATATTGTTAAGTGGTGGTCAAGCCTTCTAGACACAATCACTGGAGTGCTCATGTTGTGTTTACCTTGTAAGAGTCATTTAATCCCCTGATTATCAGCCTATAAACGTGTTGCTATTGATTCCTGGACGAATCGGAGCTAAAAGTGGCTTTGTCGCTTAAGATTAGACCAAATATTGAAAACAAGGGGGGGAAATGGGTAAAAAGAGGTGTAAAAGTAAAAAGAGTTACTCCCTGCGAAACACCTGCCTTACTCTCTTCCCAAGTCTCCTGATGACAGACTTCTTTTTAGGCATGGTCTGTATTTCCACGGAGACCTACAACATAAAACAAATGATTACAAAAAGTCGCATATACCATCACGGGTCACGTGGTCATTTTCGCTTTAAGCTGAAATGATCGATTTTTTTTATTTCCTTAACTTTCGTTATTTTTATAACGACATTTACGTATTTACGATAAGCTGGCTCTATTACAAATAAAGCCGACGTAAAAATAGACTTGAATAGTGTTGTTAATAGCTTAGATTTTAAACTAGTAAGACACAACCCCCTACCCTCCGGGATCGGGTATTCGTCCAGTTAGGCAAATTTCCAAAGTTTGAGGCCCCGCCCACACGTATCCTGAAATGTTTTTTTGCGCATACCAAAATGTTCTCGTCCATACGTAGCGTATTCGAATTGATTTGGAATGGTGTTCACTGTCTACACGTATCCAGAAATTTCTTGATCCGCCCTGGTTCACGCTAGTGCCTAGTCCATTTGACAGATAGTTGTTTTTGAGCATGCGCTAAATCGTGTTTACGTCAGCCTATTCAAAAACTTACAGATAAGAGCGTCCACACGTATCCGTATTCGGAGGGTATCCGTATTCGGAGGGTATCCGAAAACTACTCGAACTACGAAAGATCTCTTCCTGCAGTCAAGTTACGCGTCTATCAGGTAACGAACTCACACAACGTTTTCAATCACATCGAGTTGCGCGCTCTGACTGACAAATTCAAATATTGGTGCGGTCGAGCGCGTAACTCGAAAAGCGCGTAATTCGAAGCACATAACTCGAAGCGCGCCACTCGACAAATACCCATCCTCCTACCCTTCGTCCTTCTCGCAGAAGCTTTGCACTAATATTAGTAAAAATATAAATTAAAAAAATATATTATACACACTTTTTCGATGTTCTTAATAGCATCCAGCTCGTTCTTTGCGTCTTTTAATATCCTTAAAGAAATCAATCGTTACTCTATTAGCATTAATGTAATTAATTATAAGTTATATTAATTTTTATTTCTCGATTGACACGGTTTTCTTTGTTATTCACAAGGCTTTATTCTTGTTATAACCCTCATTATAAATGCAAGGTCAAAATATAATTAGTTATTAACCCGGTTAATAACTATATATAGACCTCGCATTTATAATGAGCAACATTTGATAGAAAACCTTCTCAATTGAGAAATAAAATACTTAATTACCTCGAGCGTCGGCAACACGCCTATACATCCCTCGGGGCTGCGGCCCTCGGGATGTATCTGGATTATTGCCTCCGTTCTCGGTAATTAACTCTTACATTATAAATTATTTATACATGACAAATACTGGTCCTACATCAAAACACTCTTGATTGACAAACAATCTATGTAGGATGCTATACTCACATTTCTTCATCTTGCATTCTCTTGTTCTTTATCTGTAGACACAAAAATGATACTATTAAACATTATTAACTCAGTATTATTATTGGCACATTATGTTCTACAAAATAGTTTATTCTTCATTTTCCTTGATAACAGATTTCTTCTCACCTTTTCTTTGTGTAGTTCTTTCCTCATTCTAGAATTGCAAATTGAATAATAAAAGTAGTGTGAGTAAAAAGTAACAACTAGATTTTGGGACTTTTTTTGGGAACATAGTTGTGCTGTGTGTGTAGCTTTGTGAGTGTTTTGTTTACAAATACACACACTATAGTTGCTGACGGCACAACAACTCCTAATCTTTATTGCGTACAGCTCCGCAGTATTGGGATATTTCTCGTTCATATGGTGTACAGTCAACAAGTGCTTCTATTTGTAAATAAAAAGCTATTAATATCAGTCTCTAACCCCTAAATACTCCACAGTTGACCAACTACTTTATTCCTTCCTGTTATCGATCATGGTGAACCACCCTATCTAAACCAGTGATTCAGCAAACTGCAGTATTAACAAATACTTACGCATCCATCTCCATTTTCATTTCCTCCATCCTTTTCTTTAAAAAAAAATGTTATTGTCAGCTTTTCTAAGAATTCTTAACGTTTGTTTTGAGAATTTACCAACACTTTAGAATGGTTTCCTAAAGTCCTTTTTCTTTTGCTGATAACAGATTTCTTCTTACCTTCATTTCATCGTTCCTGTTCTTTTCGCTGTGCATGAAAATAAAAATGGAAAGATAGCTCAAAGGTTAATAACTGAAAACAATGTTCACAAGTAATAAAAGATGGCCTCTTTCGGGACACTTTCTCTAGATGACCTACAATGGATGAAGCATCTCACTCTTTGATATAGATGATGTTAAGAGTGCACCAACAACCCAGTCACTTTTTCTACCGACATAGCCCACATTGGACCATGTATCTAATTCTTTTGCTATACATGACATAAAGCGAGCACTAACTACTCAATCCTTTGCTCTAGATGACCCACATTGGACCATGTATCTAACTCTTTTGCTATTCATGACGTAAAGCGAGCACTAACTACTCAATCCTTTGCTCTAGATGACCCACATTGGACCATGTATCTAACTCTTTTGCTATACATGACATAAAGCGAGCACTAACTACCCAATTCTTTGCTCTAGATGTCCCACATTGGACCAAGTGTCAAACCGTTTTGCCAAACTAAAGATGACGTCAACCATTTGCTCTATGACGCACACTACATCATCCTCTTAACCTGTGAATCCTCCAATTCCTTTTTTTTAAGATTAACTTACGCCTCGTGCTCCTTCTTCACAGCTTCTGTCTTGGTCTGAATAAAGAAACACCATTGTTATTAGCTTATAAGATATTATTTACGCTTGATGCTGATTATCAAGAAGAGATTTAATTCCGTATTATTATTATTATTATTATTATTATTATTGTTGTTGTTATTGTTGTTGTTATTATTATTATTATTATTATTATTATTATTATTATTATTATTATTATTATTATTGCTTAATACTTGGTAAATTCCAAATACCTTTTCTTCGTTCAATTCCTCCTTCATCCTGGAATTGAAAATGCCATGATAAAATGATTACAAGATTCTGTGATAATAACTGATATTACTTGCCCTTCACCCCTTGCTCTTAATGACCTTCATTATACCACCCACTCTGACTCTGTTATTCATCACAGTGATGTTTACTTACGCTTCAAGCTCCTTAATCTTTTCTTCCATCTGTGTCTGTAGACGCAAATATCATTGTTAGTTTTTTAAAGACCATGTTGTCTTGATTTGAGGATGTTTTATAAGAAAGAAAAAGTAATCTGTCCTATTTCCCGTTGTTTATTCGACGACATATTTATTCTCACCTTATCTTGTTCTTTCTCCGTCTTCACTCTGCAAAATTGTAAAGTAAATCAAGAAATGAGTTCAAATGTTTCTTTGGTGTATCAAGTATGAAAAGTGTCAACAGATTACCACCCCAGATCCTTTCCTCTCCGTGACCTACAGTAATAAAGACCTCTCGAACCAGAGGAGCCCTGTGACATATACAGTTAGATATATACTTACGCCTGCATCTCGTTCTTAACTGCTTCTAACTCGGTCTAAAGAAATAATAAATTAAATGTAATTGGTATTTTACGCAGCTTAATATATTGGTGACCTCATTGGTCACAATTTACGTCTTATGCTGTTATACTCACCTACAGGTAGTACAGGACGCGCATGCGCACTCTCGTTTGTGGAATTTGTGCCAATTAAATAAAACGAATAAAGCGGTTTAAATACAAAAAGCTCTCTCCGTTGTTAATTAAATTAACTTGAGTTAAAAATACTAGTTGAGTGCCGAGGTAAATATTTCCTAATATTCACTGAGCCCGAGGCGAAAAATTGTTAATTGTTAGCTTATTACATACTTTGTACAATACTCTTTCTATTTTTGTTACACATCACATCATTTTACCAAGCATTATATTCTAAAGCACTTTATAGGTTTTCAACGCTTACCTTTCTTTTCTCGTTGAGAGTAGCAAATCTGAAAATCTGAAATAACGAAAAACAATGACAGAAAATGTTAAGTCTAAGATCTATCAAGATCCACTAGCACTGATAATTAACCAATGAATCAAGCAAAAAGTGATAGGAATGTTGGTCCCCCAATTACCCACCCCACACTTGTCTGACATACTAGAACACTAAGAATACTCACGCTTGTAGCTTCTTAAAGTTGTTTCTCTGCAAATACAATTACATGCAATTATTTATATGATATTTAAAAATGTAATCAAAAGTTCTAATCGTGAAAGAAATTAAAGTTCCGAAATTCCCCTATCATTCCATATTTATAGTTTTAAAGTTTTTAATCCAGTGAATATGATAATCCATTTCCCCGTGGGGAGTACCCCGCAAAGATTGACAGTATGTCTATGATACGAAAATGTAAAACACACATCCTCCTACCTTAATAATGTCAATTTGTTTCTTGAACCTGAAACCGCATAAAAAGTCGTTATCATCTAGTTTTGTTTTTGTTCTACCCCTCAAAACGCCTTTTATAGCCGCGATGAACCAACATCATACAGTTGCAATACTTACATCGTGATGTCATCAGTGAGATTTCTTAATAAAACCTGCAGCCAAAATATCCAAATCAAGAATCAGTTACTTAAAAAAGAATGATAATGATAAAACTAAATTTGTTTTCTAATGGAAGTTGTCAAGCACGTAAGTGACACACTTAAGTACTTTTGTGTCGTCTGCAGCGTTTAACGCTAGTTTTCTTGTGCTCAGTGAATACTGTTTTATTACCTTGTTAAGATACTGCTTCCATCCAAGGCTGAAACATCAGAGTAAATAGAATAGATATCATTAACAACACAATGATTTAATGATCTAATTGATTTTTATTATTTTATATTAAAATTTCTACTTGAGTTTTAATAAAGGATTTTAATGAATTCGATGAAATGTAAATGTTTTTAATGATATTAGAGTGTTAATTTTTGTTATATTGTAAACTGTTTTTCTATGTGTTTAATTGAATTATTGTCATATGTTTATAATATTATAATATTTAAAAAATAATAATTTTTAACCACAAAGTAAATTGTTCTTTTTTTTTTTTTTTAAACCTGTAAAGCGTTATTGAACTAGCGGATACTAACGCTATAGAAATTTTAAATTATTATTATTATTAATGAGCATTAACTAGACGAGCAAGGGACTAGTACCAATTTCTCAAAATTTATTGAAAAACGAAAGCCCACAACAAGAAAGATAATATAACAATCAGTTAATAATAAAAATAAAAAATGAAAAAGAACTAATTTGGACACACAAAGAATTTTTTAAACTTAAGAGAATGATGTATGTGTGGCTGAACGGTTTGACAGAATAGCATCGTTTCACTGTAACATTGGTCAGTATTTAAATGATCATTAAATTGCAACGAAACACCTTTAAACTTGGTTAAAAAGCCAGCTTGCTGCATGTTGTCTTTTCATGTGATTGAGTTATTTTTACTGGAATCAGTTTACTTAATTAGTTTTGTTAACTTTATATCAGCCCCTTGCTTGTTTTGGTAAATGTATCCTATTGTTAACAGAAATAAATATTTCTTGATAATTATTCCATTTATGTGAGATATGTTGGATCTTTAAACCAGGAAGAGCACGCTAAGCATTGTGGGTCAAAATGATAGCCCCCTTTGGCATTTCTTCATGTTCGTGTTCGTGGTGCTTGAGTGCCTCTTCCCCTAATATTTAAGTCATTCTAGGGGAGGATGGGAGAGGGATGTTTCAGTAGCAACAGTAGCTGTTGATCTATAAAAGGAATCATCTACTGATCACAACTCATTCAAAGTAATAAACTAATATTAAGTTGATCTCTACATAATTTACATAAATACATTACAAATACTCACGAATTGATTGTGTTGTTTTTTGTGTTAACCATCTCCTGGTGATGAATAAAACATCATTTAGAGTAAATTCACTCGATTCAACTCGTTTTCTCAGGCGTGTCGTTGTTGCAGTTTATCCAACTCTATACGGTTTTCTGGACTTAGTATTTATTTAAGCAATCACTTTCAGTCTTACATAGTTTTTCATGTATATGGTATGCAAGGGTTAATCCAGGGCAGAGTTAGTATTCAATATGTGCAATTGATTTAAGTCTTACATAGTTTTTCGTGTATAAGGTATGCAAGGGTCAATCCAGGGCAGAGTTAGTATTCAATATGTGCAATTGATTTAAGTCTTACATAGTTTTTCATGTATATGGTATGCAAGGGTTAATCCAGGGCAGAGTTAGTATTCAATTTGTGCAATTGATTTAAGTCTTACATAGTTTTTCATGTACATATGGTATGCAAGGGTCAATCCAGGGTAGACTTAGTATTCATTTTGTGCAATTAACTTCAGTGTTACATAGTTTTTCATGTACATATGGTATGCAAGGGTCAATCCAGGGTAGACTTAGTATTCATTTTGTGCAATTAACTTCAGTGTTACATAGTTTTTCATGTACATATAATATGCAAGGGTCAATCCAGGACAGGAGGCTTGAAAGGCTGACCCCCACATTTTAACAGCTCGTTGTTTCTCTCGTTGTTTCCCTCCATCGTAAGCCTTTATTGAAAGTCGTGTTTCTTATGTAGGTATATGAATTGAAAGCCAAATAATGGTCTCGAGTTTTGAAACGTTATGACTGGTGTAATGTATGTATGACGTCAAAGATGACGTCACTTATTAAGCTTAGTTTATAGATCCCAACCTTCCCCTCTCCCTCATAAAAAAATATCCTGGATCCTCCCTTATACACTATAATTCTATTAATTATTTGAATATTTTAGTGTTCAAGGAGGAAGTCAAAAGTTCAATATTTCTACAGTGTATTACCTTTAAATCTTCGTTCTCGGCTGCCAATCTGAAAAGAACAAAGCAGTCTTATAGTAAATAAACGTTAAACGTTTATAAGAACTTTTTATGCAGTTGAAGTTATAACGAGTTTTCAGATACTATTTATATCCATCAGCAGAAGAAAGTAGATGCGTGACGATAGAAGAGAGAGACGAGGGAACAATGGAGATGAAGGACAAACAAACATGTATTTATCTGACTTACTCGTTGCAAATGTCGTCTTTTTGAGTTAACAATCCATTAATTCTCTAGAGAACGAAAAAAAATCCATTAAAAACAATCATTCAATCATCAAATAAGTCAGTCAATCAGTCATTGAGTCAGTCATTGAGTCAGTCATTGAGTCAGTCATTGAGTCAGTCATTGAGTCAGTCAGTCAGTCAGTCAGTCAATCAGTCAGTCATTGAGTCAGTCATTGGTAAAATATTTATAATAATAACCATATTTACCGCGTTTTCCTGTCTCAAGCTATCAATTTCATCCTGCAAATAATTCATTTTATAAACATTACAAAAACAATCATGGTACCACAGCTTGGAACATTCATTGAACGTTAGTGTGTTTGTTTATGAAATGCTTTTTTTTTTCAATAAGCCAACACATGTTTAGTCTGATTCCTTCAAGGACAAGTACTTTTTGTACAATGCAAATGTTCCTCTAGTTTATGAATAGTCAATATTTAGTTCCATTAAACACACTTGATAATGAGGTCAGCATGACTTCGAAACGTCGTAAATTACTGTCTGTATCGTTTGTTATATTACTAATCAGAAAGTATTCAGTTAAATAACAAAATAAAAAATTGAAAATAAAATCGAATTAACAAATAATCGAGAATGAATTAATCATTTTATAAATACATAACTAATAGGAATTAATTTTTTTTTTTTTCTTAGTTTTAGTAAACTAAAGTTCACTAGGTTGTTAAGAATATCTGCAGGTGTTATAGTATATACCAACAAGGTAAGATCAAAAAAAAATTTCTTCGCTGTTTTTATTATTATTATTATTTTTACTATTATTATTATTTTTGTTATTATTATCATTATTGTAATTATTATTTTTATTATTGTCGTGATGTCTATACTCTATGTTGTTTAGATTTTTTAAAAAGAATATTATCTATTTCGTATCAATGTTTGAAATTTTTACAAATAATCTACACTCTGATTAGGTCTCAACAAATTTCGTTCTTATAAATATTTACTTTTTATTGTCAATTGTTATTATTAAAAATTATTTGTGGCTGAAAAAAAATTATGTACTGTTTAATAAACGAGCAGGAGTGTTTTATCGGATATAAAACACGAGGCGTAGCCGAGTGGTTTTATACCCGATAAAACACGATCTGCGAGTTTATTGAACGGCTTAAAAAACTCATGATGAATGTTATCATGTTGTACTGAATTCTTTACGAAATGATCCAAGTTTGATAGAGAAAATCCAAGTTAAAGTTTATGCAAATGAAGACGAATCTTTATCAGATATAAAACCTCCTTCACGGCCATGATTTCTATTGTGTTTCCTTCATGAATTATTAATGAGTTTTTTAATATTATTTATTATTATTACTTTTATTCTTTTTTGTTTTTTGTTTTATTATTATTATTTAAAAATAGTTTATACCTTCAAAAGGTCTGGAAACAGTGAAATACTTCTGCCTGTTTTGTTGAAAAAATATTGAATTCCTATGTGACAATGTTGCTGCAATTAGGTGTATATATTATGAAAATTAAAAGTATATATATATAAAGTTAAATTAATGTAAATATACATAAATGAACCAATTAAGTTTAAAAACATATACATATATTATGAAAATTAAAAGCATATATATATATATATAATTAAATTAATACATAAATGAATCAATTAAGTTTAAAAACATACACTACTAAAGCTAAAAAATTAAATAGCCAACTAACACACACTAATAGAAATGGTTTGACATACTCTTTTCAGTTTTAATTCTGTCAAGCCTTCTTTGACAGCGTTCTTTAATGTCTATAAGAAAAATATATATATTAATACTACTACGATATTGTGATGCACTTTATTCTATACAAACAAGTATGCTACTGTTTTATTGTCATTTATTTTCCTTTTTTTAGTCAAATTGTAGTGTTTGTTTATCTAAATCAAGAAGTGGACTGATTCTCTTTCTCGATTGGTAAATTGGTTCTTTTGTCGTTCTTTGTTTTACAATACGCCTTCGTATAAACCGATCGTCTTTCTCTCTCCATTTTTTTGTTTTGTCAGTGTCTGTTTGTCGTCTTAATTCTTGTTAATTCTATTATTATTATTTTCTTCGTCTAGCATCGTTCGGTGTCTGTGCTATTTTTTCAATAGATGTTTGACCATCCTATCTGTTTACAAGTGTCCTTATTCGTGTCTGTCTGCCTTTTTGTGCCACCTCAACCTCATTCATCTTAACCTTACCTTAACTTTACTGATCAATCGTTTTTTGCTCAAATCTGAAATTACAATAAAAATGCATTCAAAAAACTGAAAGAAGTAGTTCAAATATGATGCATTACTAAACTTTGACGTTGGATTTACAACTCGGCGTCTTGTTAAAAAAACTTACAATACTGCTCTTCGTTTTCCGGCTCCATGCCGATTGTTCAAATGAATCAATTTAGCGCTGCAACGTCATTTTATTCTATCATTAGAATTAATGACGTCAGTCGTGACGTATAATTAGGCGAGCGCGCGCTCATGAGCCCTCGTTCATTTGTTTGCTGAACCGCTGATGCCACAGGGAGTCCAATTAGATAAAAGTGAGAGATTTTGATAAAATCCAATACAAATAGACTTTATTTAACATTAATTTACTTTTGAGACCAGAGTTAATCGACCTATATAGCCAAAATGAATAAATATGCTGCTCAAAGTGGCATTTTAAATACATTTGACATGGCTAAGCAACAATTTTTCTCGCCGTTCCACCGGCTGTATTTGTTCGTGTAAAATGTTGATCGAATTCAGCTATTTTTCTCGACTGCTTTGTCAAATACTAACCTGTAGTGTGTCCAATCTCATGAAATTGAAATCTCCAATTTGTTCACAATGCATTCACCAAGCTACAGGAGGTATTTGAGCACTATTAAAATGATATCCAAAGCACATGGTCGGATCCCTGGCGGCTTGTGCAACGACTCCTAAAAGTTGGATTTAACTTCAGTTTTTAAAAAAAAATGTTCTTTTTTTCCTCAATTTTGATGTTATCAGCCAACACCTGCAAATTTGCTTTGAAAGAAAGTATTTTAGAACTCTTTTTTTTGTACTTATCAACCAAGCGTCGTCTCACTATAAATACTGCAGGTTTAGAAAACAATATGTAAATGAGTTGCTTCCATATATGGTTGGAGCGTGACATTTGACACGAATAATTTTTCCTCGAAATAGAAATAACCAACTTTCAACAGCTTTTTTGGAGTTTAGTTTTGTTTTAGAGTTCTATTACATTTACCATTTATTATTTTCCCTTCTTTTTCAACAGGGGGAGTACATGTTATATTTTATGGGCTTCCTATGGTAGTGTAGCCAACAGGGACGATCTGAATTCCTAAGAACACTTCTTTATTCACCTTTGACGACATAACAATGTTTTTGCTGTATATGTTTATTTTTAAAAAAACTTATCTTTAAATTTGTAATTGTTTTATAAATAAATGTACTGAAAAAAATGCTAGTGGTAATAAAATGACGCCGTTATGTCCTATTGCATGTAAAAAATCACCTGTTCTGCAACAGAGTCGCATCGATGTCTCATTCTTTTCTAAAATCACCCAACCCCCCACCCCCTCCCCCCTCCCACCCATCCCTACCTCTTGAAACTCAACTTATTCGAACATGCGGTAGTTGATAGGATTGATTCGTTTCTAATAAAGGTAATCAAGCATTGCGAGCAATCACCTGGATGACATGGGCGTTTATTTAAACGAGAAGTTAAAGGGTTCAAGTCCCCCACAACAGGAACTCTACACATTAACTGTCTGCCGCGTTCATTGATCGCACCAGTATAAAGTTAAGTAAAAGAAAAGAAGGTAGTAGTTTCAATGTGAAATATATACCTGAGTTCAAATACAAATATATTTATTTAAAAAATACAATCCTTACTCAATATATGTTATGTTATTAATGATGGTAATTGAACTGAGTGCAGTGCAATTTGGACCATAATCATACGAATGATTACAAAATTGCACGATCGCGTAGCGGGAGTGCAATTTGTTAATCACAAGTATGATTTTGGTCCAAAATTGCACGACACAAAGTTCAATTGCCACTTAATCATATCCTTTTTGTAATCGTACACAAGAAAAACACACAATAAAGAGTGCAGAATAATCAATTTAATGTATAGTAGAAGTACTAAATGCGAACAAAAAAAAACAACATCTAAACATTTTGGTTGATTTTTTTGTTTTATTTTATTATTTTTTAAAAAGATTGTTTTTTAGGACGCGATTAAGAGCTCCTAAGGATGCGATTTGGAAATTAACCGCACTCCTTTGAACCAATCAGATTGCAGGGTTTCGTAGTGATTACAAAAAGGATATGATAGCACACTACATTATTATCATCATTTTTAAAAATATTTTTTGAATTTATCTTTAGTGAGCTGTTATGTTTCTTGAAAAAAGTACTGTCATGTCACGCATTCATGACATAACCATCCGAATGACTTTGCATTCCTATTAGTTTGAACAAAATACTCGAATGTCTATACATGATTTGTAGACGCATAACAAAAAATACATTCTTTTCAATAAAAAAAGCATTATTACTACAAGATATATTAAATATATGTTTACAGTAAAAAGAAACAATAAATATTTCATTTGATCATGAGTAACTTTATAACAAAGGGAGGAATATTCACACATAAGAATGTTCTTATATATGAGGTGTAGATTTTTTAATATATGTAATATCGAGCCATTCATATAGATATTTAAAAGAAATCGTTGAAGTGTAATGATGCATGGTGGTGTTGTTCGTGGGAGGGTAGGCAGGTGGAGCAGGGAGAGAGATGGAAAAGAAAAAAAGGGTCAAATGGGGTTACAGACTTTTGATATATTTTTAACAAGATATCGAGAATCAAAATAATAATCAAAAATATGATGTTGTTTTCAACTTTTGGTCCAATTTTGAGTTACAGAACCAAGTTCAGATACAATTTGAGCAGGAATCAAGGACAACAAGCTCACCAGCTGACAACCATGGGATTAAATGACTGATACAAGACCAACCAAACACAGCAGACCAGTTATTGTGATTTGTGATAGGCTTCAGTCTCACTCTCAACAACTGGGCTCTTGTTGGTATGGAAAAACTGACATCACTATTTCTAACATTACTGAGAGATTTAAAGAAATCGAGGATTGATGGAAATCCTATTTCACTAATATGAGCATTTTTAACCGTGGATCTTTTTGTTTTTCTATACACCACATTGAATTCCACAGTCAACGTACCAGAAATCAAAACTAAATGCTGAGAACTTACAAACTGTTTTAAGAAAATAATATACAAGTGATCCGTTATTCATGGAGATTCAGAATATTCGTGTTTAAGACTGCAATTCTCGTTCATGTTGCCTTGAGGGAAGCAATTTAGATCCAATGAGTACTTCAGGGAATAAATAAAGTCGAAACAGTAAGATATCTTCAAGAACATAAAAAAGAGAAAACAGGGAAAAAAGATTCATATATGAACTTATTTGGATGAAATAAAATTTAAATCAATATGGTGATGTAATCAAAAAACATAGATGCATGTAATAGGACTTACTCTGACATCATGAATAATTGAAATGGGGAAAAAAGTAATTAATGGAGTGAAATTTAGGAGGAGAACTTGAAGAACATATACAAAAACTCCGCATCGTTGAATTAGAACTTTAAAATTATAGAAAAAAAAAGTACAATTGATAAATAGCAATGAAACCCAAAATGAAAACTTTTTCAATACACAGACTTTAAAATGTGAAAATCATGTAGCTGTTTATGACAAAAGAAAGAAAAAGAAAATGAAGGTCACTGTAAAACAATATTAAAGGTAAAATAAAGCAATGTGTGATTTAACTTTATGTGAAGGACACCGAACGGGGGTGTGAATTATATATGTCTTTGGCATCTTGCTTGCAGAAAAACTGCCTCTGGTAAAGTATCCTAATAAAGACACGCTAATTGGGTGATTATACTTTACGTCAGCCAATAAGGAGTAATGTTAATAGCCGACATTTGGAAAAAGACTTCAGATGACGTTCCCATTAACTACCACAGGGTTCCCAACTGACGTACATTTTGCTTCATTCTATGTGTCACATTTCGTCCTCTAAATATAAATGGTACATCACGGCACAATAGTTGGTATTTACACCAACTGCAGCAACTAGACACGTGATGTATATCTTAGCATCACGTGATCACGTGAGATCAGTTGATGCAGTCAGTGTACGTGCAGAATAACCATGGTGTCTTGAGTGGAATGCAGGATGGAAGCATGGATGGCGTAGCGGCAATAGAACTCCCTTATCATCAATGCAACCCCTGTACGTTTCCCCGACACGTTGTCAAATGTGGATACAGGCTAGTATTGCCAAGCTAAAGTTGTCCTTGGGGACGCTGTGTTAGGATTGATAGGATTGGGAGAACACAGGGAGAAATGATGATTATTCAAGCCTACCCCTTTGGATTCCTAGGAATCTCAAGGATGTAATTTAATGGGCCCTTGGGAATGTGCTGCTAGACTGTTGAAGTGGCAACTGTTAGCTTGAGGAAGTGTAAAACAATGCTTGCAAGGGGGTGACGTGTAATTAGCTACAGTAGCACGTATCTAGATTCTACTTTGACTTTTACACATTAAACCAGTTGACTACAGGTGCTCTTGGCTGCAATGATATTTCAAGCAAATTAATGCGTGAAAAAATAAATATCATATTGCAGATAGATGTTGGGCGTGCAATGAGCTCAAGAACTCTTGCGAGGTATATATATATATATGTTTTGTTTTGTTCTGTCATTTTTTACTCCACGATACATTATCAGGAGGAATAAGTGATGTGTCACTAGCTGCATCATTTGAAAATATAAATCAAATTGACAGAGCTAGAAATATAAACGAAATCGTAGAGATATATATGGCAGAAATAACTCGTTAAAATCATATACATACAAATTAAGAAAACATGAATGGAAATCAAAATAGTGTTTTAAAAATAGATCTGCAGTCTACTCTTTGGAGTGTTGGTAATGACTTCTTGTTTTTGATTAATGAATAAAAAACAACATAACTTACTAAAATTATAGAAATATTTGCCCAATTGGATCTGGGATGAGTATTTGTCCAGGTTAAATTTTCTCAATATAAATTGATAAAGCCCTAATTCACGCTTTTCTTTCTTTTTTCTCTTTCTTTCTTTCTATAATTTGAAGCCATCAGTCAAATCTTTGATGCTCTTAATACGTACTCAAAAAATTCCTCGTTTTCTTTTTCTTATTGTTCAGTTTTTTTTTCTATATTTTTTCTCACTCATTTCTGTTCATACTTATTTCTTTTTGTTCTCAACTTTCTCCAATTCAATTCCCTGTTTCTTTTCTTTTTCTTTTATGTCACAAATTTCATTCCACTTAACTTTTTGCAGTTTCTGATTTTCTTTTTTCACTGGATTTTTTCATATAAAGAATATTTTAAAATTTCCTTTAATTTCAAAGCTACTGAATTAAAACTATATAATAACTCAAAAGGCATAATAAACAAAATAAGCATAATAAGAATATGATTGAGGGCAAATTAATCTTTAATTCCATCGCGAAATCTTTTCGTTATATAGTACCTCCACGTGCAAAATCACAGGTCATTACTTCATGACTACAAAGAATTCGTCACCAAAGACAGAGAGTAATCACATGATGTCTGACATGACGTGCTACTGCCCAAGAGAGAATCTCGGTTAATACTTCATGTTTTCATAAAGTAAGTTCCCAGGAATTACACAGTAATCCCACCAAGTATCCCATCACGTCTTGTCCCATGGCTCAATCCAAAACTGCAGCAGTGTTCTCAATAACAAGATACCAAACACAGGAATTGTACCCTGGTGATTTGAGTGAAGTAGAGAATGAAAGTAAGGGAAGAGGAGAAAAGATGGAAGAATGGAAATGGGAAAGAATAAAAGGAAGATGGAAATGAGTAATTCATGAGAAACAGAAAATGCAGGATTTTAAAATGGAAAGAAACGAGTGTTAGAGTGTAGATGTCTTTGTGCAAGTAAAAGAGAATAAGAGAATATGGAACAAGTAAAAACCCAAGTGATCAAGTCCTGTTTTTCAGAACATGTAAATCCAGTACATTTGCATACTTGATTGCCATGGCTACCGAGGGTTGTAATCAAAAACCAAAGAAAACCACTTGAGAACGACTTTAGAAGCCATTGAAAGACAACAAAAGGACAATGAAAACGGTGTTCAAGTAAGTAGACATGAAAAGGGGAATTCTGCTAAACTGAAAATATTTCCAAACCTCAACTTAGAATCCTATTCGGTGTCTCTTGCATTAAACATATATTAAGCTGTGGTAACTCAAAATTAAATGCATAATCTATGGGTATTAATCAGTGGAAGTTTGTTCGGTTTTCCCACGGATGACCAAGATTGTATACTTGTTCTCTTCTGTGCATCGAAGGAACTTTCCTTATTTTTTTTCCAGTTTTCCCCAAAAAATAACAACTTTAATCTTTTCTTATCAGTGTCCTCAGTAAAATGTATCTGTGAAGACTGAGCTGTCAAATGAGTGGTTGACTTAAGCACATGACGTCATCACCTTTGCAGAAACAAGAGAATCCACGAGGGTGTAATGAGTGACGCATCAGTAAAATGTTCGTCTATCACTGCTTTGATACTCATGGATCGGGTCCCTGGTTCGATTGCTGCAGACACCACTTGTGAGTTGAACTATTTATTTTGTCAACAAGGCTTTTCTCCCGGTTCCCCGGATTATAATACTTCGCCTGAAAATTACCAACCACTGAATTACTTGTTGGGTGTATATTGTGTACTAAGAACCCACTATGGTCTGTTTTAACAAAAAGATATTTGGAATATCTAATGTATAGAAATAAGAATATCTTTGAGATTTTTGTGAATATTCTCTATATCTCGTAATAGTACTCGCGTAAAACTTTGAACTGATTTTTTTACAAGTAACTGAAACAATTGCAAAATATGAAGGATAAACCGGTTGTCAAGGACAACAAGAGCAATCAAGTCCTGAGATGCAGATTTGATTTATGTAGAAAAAATAAAACCGCCATTTTTGTTATATTCTGATATTTCATAAACACACTGTCTTCAAGACCTTTGAGGCACGAATATATTTTATAAAAGATTCGTGGCAACTGGAAGAAAAAACTGCACCTAATATAGTCTTACACTATCACCTTCACCTGTAGATTTGATCTCTGTGAAAGTGATGATTCACCATCTTTGTAACCTTTTCACAAAATTATGTCTTGAAATGCTTTCAGATGAGTTGGTTTGATTCCAACTTGTTTCTGTCTCAGAGCATCAAAGTGACACAGATAATATAGTCTTGTAAACAATTCCAACAATATCATCTTCAGTTCCAGATTTGATCACTGCAAACTGATGAGAGAAACTTGTCAGGTACAAATTACAAGACTGATATATCTCAATAAGTAAGGTCAATATAGTAAATATATTATTATATAAGCCTTATCAATACGCACAATGACCGAAAGACTGTTATACTTGACTATTCTCAGTCTATTATGAGTTTGAAAGATTGAGAATAAATATGTAGATACCGTTCACTCTTGATACTGACATCGGTGACTGTCCAAACGTCGAGGAAGCTAATCCTCATGAATCATGTTATTTGCAAAGGCTTCAAAACAAAACGAGTTTATAAAGCAGATCCAGTCCTTCTCCATTTCTAGTTTACAGTATCTTAACACTATTTCATCCACATTCAGTATCCTACTGTTATCTGACAATGACTGCCAAAGTAACTTATCAAGTGATTCCCGTTAGTTTTTGCTTACAATCCCCTGGAAAAACCATGCGAAACCAAGTATGAAATGTACTAAGAGCACGTCTACAGTTGTGGATTGTGCTATGGGATGAAACGTCATGGGATACTTGATGGGATTACCGTTCTTTCCTGGTAACTCACCTTGTGACTACATGAAGTACTAACCGTAATTCTCGCTCGTGCAGTGGTACGTCATGTGAGACACCTTACAAATACTTCATGTCTTTAGGAATTGTTGTCCTGGATCCATGAAGTACTGTACTAACCTGTAATTTTACAAATGAAACCTCTCGACATTAACAGAAAGATTTTCTGATGCAAATTCAAGATTATTTTGAGCTCAATCATATCCTACTGTTATACAAACTGAGTCTAAATAATAAATGATTTCTAAATAAACCCTAATATATACAACTATATTACTATACATATGCTAATAATAATTAAACCGCATATATTCTATACGTCGCTGATGATGTTCGTTAATAAAAGGCAATATGTTGTATTATTTCTATTTTCTTCAGAAGTTCATCAAATCAAACCTGGTCTACCATGTTTTATGACAGACCAACAACTAGTGTCGATACCCAATCATTGATTTGATATTTATAAAAAAGGGTAATGTGATCAACAATAAGATGACAATGACTTTATTTTAAAATGTATATATTAAGCCACGTTGCCATGTCAGTCGATGAGCATTGATTACTTTTTGAATAACACTTCGTGAGAAAGATATAAGCTTGATTAGAAAAGTCAGTGGAATGAAAAATTCAAACCGCGCCATGCGCGCATTCCCATTCTTAGAAAAGGACTTTCTATGTATGTTTCTATGTTCGTTACAATAAGACTTGAAAGAGTTATTTTTGTTAACTCTCTGAATATACTCCTAGCTCTGTCATTCATTTTTTTATTTTAAAACAATGAAACTACGTAAACTAGTCACACATCACGAATTCCTCCTGAACAGTAATGTTTCATGGAATAGGTGACGTGTGCCTCTCACAAGGCGCTGCTACACACAACCATTTCTGGTTACATGAGAAAACATTGCAGATAAGAGCAACTGTAGTAAACGAGTTGGTAAATGTCAAAGTAGGATATGCCTTCACTAACAGATCAGAAAATCAGAGAACTTGAAGATTGAAATATTTAAAAAAGCTTTAAGACGAATGCCTGGTATTTTTCTAGACACACTATTGCGCCAGCCACCTAGCTTCATACATACAGCTTACATACCAGTCCCCGGAGCCTTTATCGCTACTGTTATGTTTTCATTGTGATAAATGAAAATCGTAGTCCAGTAACTTACTATTGAATCACTGTATCTACACCCATCAGAGACATATTGCCCAGGAAGGAGGGGTAGGATAAGAAGAGCAGAAACACCAATGTGCGCATTGCATGCTCACATGGCTATATATGGGTCTCTCTCCCCTTCAGCAACTAATCTTTTTAACGGGTTCAAGCACTTAATGTTTTTCAGCAAAGAAACATCAATTTTCATTCATAGTATTATAAAATATATAATGATAAACTTCTATTTGAAATTTTGGAAAAATAGCGGTTCTTTTTATGCCGTTGCGGTGTTTATAAAATAGGAGTGTAATATTTGGAAACATTTATCATACAAATGCGTTAACTTAAAAAGAAAAACAGATAGAAAATGTGATTGAAAATAAAAATAGTTATTGATTTTGTATGAACTCGTAACTGAAAAAATGGAAAGAAATGATAATAAAAAAAAGAATAAATTAAAAAGTAAAAAAGTAAACACTAACAAAAAATAAATAAAGAAAAAAACCGATTTTGAATGAAATTCGAATAAAAGAAAACCGAAACAAAATTGAATAAAGCTAAATTTAGAACCTTCATTTCTTTCTCTGTCTTTTCTTTAAACAAGCACAGTTTCACATGATAGTTAAATAGGTGTGTTTATAAACAATGTCAGAAATAAGTCCATAACAAAAGACAGCCCAAAAATGATTGTACAAAAATGATAAATTAGCTAAAAGTTTCGATATCAATCTGGCAAGAATCTAAAAGATCTAAATATCATCCCTTAAGGAATAACAAATAATGTTGTCTTATGAATTGATGAAGCACGAGTATGCTGCTCCACGAAACAATGTTGATCACGTGATTATTATTCCAACAATCTGTGAATTCAGAGTCGTTGCTTTTGATTACTGGTTGAATTGGAATCAAATTGGTGCACTGATCAATAAATCATCCAATGAAAATACTGCAATACCGTAAACGGAATTCCCATTTCTCGCAACCTCTTTTTCTCTCAATAAAACATGTAATAGTGATGTTGGTTTGATGTTCGCACGTATAGAGAGGCCAATATTGTTAAGTGATGGTCAAGCCTTCTAGACACAATCACTGGAGTGCTCATGTTCTGTTTACCTTGTAAGAGTCATTTAATCCCCTGATTATCAGCCTATAAACGTGTTGTTATCGATTCCTGGACGAATCGGAGCTAAAAGTGGCTTTGTCGCTTAAGATTAGACCAAATATTGAAAACAAGGGGGGAAATGGGTAAAAAAGTAAAAAAAGCTACTCCCTGCGAAACACCTGCCTTACTCTCTTCCCAAGTCTCCGGATGACAGACTTCTTTTTAGGCATGGTCTGTATTTCCACGGAGACCTACAACATAAAACAAATGATTACAAAAAGTCGCATATACCATCACGGGTCACGTGGTCACTCCCGCTTTAAGCTGAAATGATCGATTTTTTTTTATTGCCTTAACTTTCGTTATTTTTATATAGTGTTGTTAATAGCTTAGATTTTAAAAATAGTAAGACAAAACCCCTACCCTCCGGGATCGGGTATTCATCCAGTTAGGCAAATTTCCAAAGTTTGAGGCCCCGCCCACACGTATCCTGAAATGTTTTTTTTCGCATACCAAAATGTTCGCGTCCATACGTAGCGTATTCGAATTGATTTGGAATGGTGTTCCCTGTCTACACGTATCCGGAAATTTCTTGATCCGCCCTGGTTCACGCTAGTGCCTTGTCCATTTGACAGATAGTTGTTTTTGAACATGCGCTAAATCGTGTTTACGGCAGCCTATTCAAAAACTTACAGATAAGAGCATCCACACGTACCGTATTCGGAGCGTATCCGAAAACTACTCGAACTACGAAAGATCTCTTCCTGCAGTCAAGTTTCGCGTCTATCAGGTAACGAACTCACACAACGTTTTTAAATCACATCAAGTTGCGCGCGCTGACTGACAAATTTAAATATTGGTGCGGTCGAGCGCGTAACTCGAAAAGCGCGAAATTCGAAGCACATAACTCGAAGCGCGCCACTCGACAAATACCCATCCTCCTACCCTTCGTCCTTCTCGCAGAAGCTTTGCACTAATATTAGTAAAAAAAATAATTTAAAAATATATTATACACACTTTTTCGATGTTCTTAATAGCATCCAGCTCGTTCTTTGCGTCTTTTAATATCCTTAAAGAAATCAATCGTTACTCTATTAGCATTAATGTAATTAATTATAAGTTATATTAATTTTTATTTCTCGATTGACACGGTTTTCTTTGTTATTCACAAGGCTTTATTCTTGTTATAACCCTCATTATAAATGCAAGGTCAATATATAATTAGTTATTAACCCGGTTAATAACTATATATAGACCTCGCATTTATAATGAGCAACATTTGATAGAAAACCTTCTCAATTGAGAAATAGAATACTTAATTACCTCGAGCGTCGGCAATACGCCTATACATCCCTCGGCCCTGCGACACTCGAGATGTATATGGCTTATTGCCTCCGTTCGAGGTAATTAGCTCTTACATTATAAATTATTTATACATGACAAATACTGGTCCTACATCAAAACACTGTTGATTGACAAACAATCTATGTAGGATGCTATACTCACATTTCTTCATCTTGCATTCTCATGTTCTTTATCTGTAGACACAAAAATGATACTATTAAACATTATTAACTCAGTATTATTATTGGCACATTATGTTCGACAAAATAGTTTATTCTTCATTTTCCTTGATAACAGATTTATTCTCACCTTTTCTTTGTCCAGTTCTTTCCTCATTCTAGAATTGCAAATTGAATAATAAAAGTAGTGTGAGTAAAAAGTAACGGATAATCAAACGATATCTTCCATCGTCTGGCATTTAAAACACATATGGAAAGTGTGTATTATTGACAATAACACATTGTAATTCTGAGTTATTGACAGAATTAGTGATTTGAGAGATGAAAACATTATAAACATCAACTTCGACATACGGAATTGAAATCGGAGTTTGTTCATTTTCAAGGTAAGAACAACTAGATTTTGGGTCTTTTTTTGGGAACGTAGTTGAGCTGTGTGTGTAGCTTTGTGAGGATTTTGTTTACAAATACACACACTATAGTTGCTGACGGCACAACAACTCCAAATTTTTATTGCGTACAGCTCCGCAGTATTGGTATATTTCTCGTTCATATTGTATGCAGTCAGCAAGTGCTTCTATTTGTAAATAAAATGCTCATATCAGTCTCTAACCCCTAATGGTCCACAGTGGACCAACTACTTTATTCCTTCCTGTTATCGATCATGGTGAACCCCACTATCTAAACCAGTGATTCAGCAAACTGCAGTATTAACAAATACTTACGCATCCATCTCCATTTTCATTTCCTCCATCCTTTTCTTTTAAAAAAAATGTTATTGTCAGCTTTTCTAAGAATTGTTAACGTTTGTTTTGAGAATTTACCAACACTTTAGAATGGTTTCCTAAAGTCCTTTTTCTTTTGCTGATAACAGATTTCTTCTTACCTTCATTTCATCGTTCCTGTTCTTTTCGCTGTGCATGAAAATAAAAATGGAAAGATAGCTCAAAGGTTAATAACTGAAAACAATGTTCACAAGTAATAAAAGATGGCCTCTTTCGGGACACTTTCTCTAGATGACCTACAATGGATGAAGCATCTCACTCTTTGATATAGATGATGTTAAGAGTGCACCAACAACCCAGTCACTTTTTCTACCGACATAGCCCACATTGGACCATGTATCTAATTCTTTTGCTATACATGACGTAAAGCGAGCACTAACTACTCAATCCTTTGCTCTAGATGACCCACATTGGACCATGTATCTAACTCTTTTGCTATACATGACGTAAAGCGAGCACTAACTACTCAATCCTTTGCTCTAGATGACCCACATTGGACCATGTATCTAATTCTTTTGCTATACATGACGTAAAGCGAGCACTAACTACTCAATCCTCTGCTCTAGATGACCCACATTGGACCATGTATCTAACTCTTTTGCTATACATGACGTAAAGCGAGCACTAACTACTCAATCCTTTGCTCTAGATGACCCACATTGGACCATGTATCTAACTCTTTTGCTATACATGACGTAAAGCGAGCACTAACTACTCAATCCTTTGCTCTAGATGACCCACATTGGACCATGTATCTAACTCTTTTGCTATACATGACATAAAGCGAGCACTAACTACCCAATTCTTTGCTCTAGATGTCCCACATTGGACCATGTGTCAAACCGTTTTGCCAAACTAAAGATGACGTCAACCATTTGCTCTATGACGCACACTACATCATCCTCTTAACCTGTGAATCCTCCAATTCCTTTTTTTTTAAGATTAACTTACGCCTCGTGCTCCTTCTTCACAGCTTCTGTCTTGGTCTGAATAAAGAAACACCATTGTTATTAGCTTATAAGATATTATTTACGCTTGATGCTGATTATCAAGAAGAGATTTAATTCCGTATTATTATTATTAATATTATTATTATTATTATTATTATTATTATTATTATTGTTGTTGTTGTTATTGTTGTTGTTGTTGTTGTTATTATTATTATTATTATTATTATTATTATTATTATTGCTTAATACTTGGTAAATTCCAAATACCTTTTCTTCGTTCAATTCCTCCTTCATCCTGGAATTGAAAATGCCATGATAAAATGATTACAAGATTCTGTGATAATAACTGATATTACTTGCCCTTCACCCCTTCCTCTTAATGACCTTCATTATACCAACCACTCTGAACCTGTTATTCATCACTGTTATTCATTGCTCTTTTACTCCGACGAAGGACTAGCGTCCGAAACGTCAGTAAGTTTTTTCATCTTTTTCACGGTGTATAATTTACCTTTTCATCATTACTGTTTCATTAGAAACACCGACGCAGCTCACACTAGATTTAGCTAGTTATACCCTGTTATTCATCACAGTGATGTTTACTCACGCTTCAAGCTCCTTAATCTTTTCTGCCATCTGTGTCTGTAGACGCAAATATCATTGTTAGTTTTTTAAAGACCATGTTGTCTTGATTTGAGGATGTTTTATAAGAAAGAAAAAGTAATCTGTCCTATTTCCCGTTGTTTATTCGACGACATATTTATTCTCACCTTATCTTGTTCTTTCTCCTTCTTCACTCTGCAAAATTGTAAAGTAAATCAAGAAATGAGTTCAAATGTTTCTTTGGTGTATCAAGTATGAAAAGTGTCAACAGATTACCGCCCCAGATCCCTTCCTCTACGTGACCTACAGTAATAAAGACCTCTCGAACCAGAGGAGCCCTGTGACATATACAGTTAGATATATACTTACGCCTGCATCTCGTTCTTAACTGCTTCTAACTCGGTCTAAAGAAATAATAAATTAAATGTAATTGGTATTTTACGCAGCTAAATATATTGGTGACCTCATTGGTCACAATTTACGTCTTATGCTGTTATACTCACCTACAGGTAGTACAGGACGCGCATGCGCACTCTCGTTTGTGGAGTTTGTGCCAATTAAATAAAACGAATAAAGCGGTTTAAATACAAAAAGCTCTCTCCGTTGTTAATTAAATTAACTTGAGTTAAAAATACTAGTTGAGTGCCGAGGTAAATATTTTCTAATATTCACTGAGCCCGAGGCGAAAAATTGTTAATTGTTAGCTTATTACATACTTTGTACAATACTCTTTCTATTTTTGTTACACATCACATCATTTTACCAAGCATTATATTCTAAAGCACTTTATAGGTTTTCAACGCTTACCTTTCTTTTCTCGTTGAGAGTAGCAAATCTGAAAATATGAAATAACGAAAAACAATGACAGAAAAAGTTAAGTCTAAGATCTATCAAGATCCACTAGCACTGATAATTAACCAATAAATCAAGCAAAAAGTGATAGGAATGTTTATCCCCTAATTACCCACCCCACACTTGTCTGACATACTAGAACACTAAGAATACTCACGCTTGCAGCTTCTTAAAGTTGTTTCTCTGCAAATACAATTACATGCAATTATTGGTATGATATCTTAAAATGTAATCCAAAGTTCTAATCTTGAAAGAAATTAAGATTCCGAAATTCACAGATCCCCCATCGTTCCATATACACCTATTTCAGAAATCGTAGTCGCACCTAAAGCCTCAAGCCTTTGGCTGTAAGTATTTTATTAATGGTGCATTTTCATTTATTGACTTCACAAATTGCTCCAAGCAAGGCTGCTTGAGATAATAATTTGTATAGAGCTATAGCTATAGATTTTTAAAAATGTAATCAAAAGTTCTAACCGTGAAAGAAATTAAAGTTCCGAAATTCCCCTATCATTCCATATATATAGTTTTACAGTTTTTAATCCAGTGGATATGATAATCCATGTTTTTATTTCCCCATGGGGAGTACCCCGCAAAGATTGACAGTATGTCTATGATACGAAAATGTAAAACACACATCCTCCTACCTTAATAATGTCAATTTGTTTCTTAAACCTGAAACCGCATAAAAAGTCGTTATCATCTAGTTTTGTTTTTGTTCTACCCCTCAAAACGCCTTTTATAGCCGCGATGAACCAACATCATACAGTTTCCATACTTACATCGTGATGTCATCAGTTAGATTTCTTAATAAAACCTGCAACCAAAATATCAAGAATCAAGAATCAGCCTCTTAAAAAATAAATATAATACTAAATGATAAACTTAAATCGGTTGACTTAAATGGAAGTTTGCCAAGTAATTGAGTGACACGACGGTGCTTTCATGTCGTCTGCAGTGTTTTACGCTAGTTTTCTTGTGCTCAGTGAATACTGATTTATTACCTTGTTAAGATACTGCTTCCATCCAAGGCTGAAAAAACAGAGTATATAGAAAATAAAATACTAGGAATACAATGAACATTTCTAAACGAGAAGGGGACTTGAAGCTTAGAGTTTTCAAAATTTAGAAAGATCATATAAAAATCCGTTGGAAATGAAAACATGAACTAATTTGGACATATAATTAAAGAATTTTCTAAACTAAAGAGAATGATGTATGTGTTGCTGGACGGTTTGACAGAACACCATCGTTTCACTGTAACATTGGTCAGTGTTTGAATGATCATTAAATTGCAACAAAACACCTCTAAACTTGGTCAAAAAGCCAGCTTGCTGTATGTTGTTTTTGTGATGGAAGCAGTTAATTATAACTTAATTGTTTTTATTAACTTGGATCCAGTCCCTTACTTGTTTTGGTAAATGCTGTATGTCAGGTATTCTAAAAAATTAATCGGCTAACGTGTTGCCATGTACGTTCCCACCCAATTCAAACCTCATGGGAGTAAGTTTTATTGTTCGTTATATTTTGGTTTCACAGTTGAATTCGTAGAGACAAACGCTTCTATTCCCAGAAGGTTTGAATTGGGTGGTAACGTGCATAGCAACACGCTAGCTGATTGGGTCTATTGTTAACAGAAATTAATATTTCTTTGATAATCATTCCATTTATATGAGATATGTTGGAAGTTCAAACAAGAAAGAGTATGGTAAGCATTGCGGGCCGTATAAATCATGACCCTTATGTTAGTTGGCATCTCTCCTTTTCTCCAATACTCATGTCATTCTAGGGTACGGTGGAGTGGGAGGGGGATGATAGCATTCATCTACTGATCACAACTCATTCAAACCAATTCATTAGATAATATTGAAAAAAATTAATTGCGCTCTACATAAATTACATAAATACATTTACTAATACTCACGACTTGATTGTGTTGTTTCTTGTGTTAACCATCTCCTGGTGATGAATATAACATCATTATTAATACTATTAGAGTGCATACCACATGTCTATGATAACGTTAACTAACAAAATTGTTTAAATTGAAGCAAAGTTTTGTATTAGAAACGTTTTCATTTGGTTGTGTAAAAGTAAAATCACTCGATTCCATTCGGTTTCTCGCGTGTGTGGTTGTAGCACTGTTTATCCAACTCTATACGGTTTTCTGGGCTTAGTATTCAATTTGTGCAATTAATTTCAGTCTTACATAGTTTTTTATGTACATATGGTATGTAATGTTCAATCCACGGCAGGGGACTTGAAAATCTAACCCCCACGTTTTCACAGCCCGTTTTTTCCCTTTATATCATAAGACATTTTTTATTGAAAGTCGTGTCTCTTATGTTGGTTTATGAATTGAAAGCCAAATAATGGTACTTTGTTTTTAAACAATATGGCTGGTAAAATGTATGTATGAAGTAAATATGACGTCACTTATTGAGCTTAGTTTATGGACCCTCCCAATCCCTCAAAAAATATCCTGGAACCGCCCTTGCACGCTATAGTTCTATTAATTATTTGAATGTTTTAGTGTTCAAAGAGAAATTCAACACTTCAATATTTCTATTACCTTTAAATCTTCGTTCTCTGCTGCCAACCTGAAAAGAACAAAGCAGGGTCTCATAAGAACCTTTTAATATGCAGTTGAAGTTATAACAAGCCATTTATATCGATCGGCAGAAGAAAGGAGATGCGTGACGATAGAAGGGAGAGACGAATCAACAATGAGGGGGGAGGGGCAGGACAAACAAACATGTATTTATCTGACTTACTCGTTGCAAATGTCTTCTTTTTGAGTTAACAATCCATTAATTATCTAGAGAACGAAAAAAGAAAACATTAAAAATCATCATTCAATCATCAGTCAGTCAGTCAGTCAGTCAATAACAATATTTACATATTATATAAATATTATATTATTATAATAACCATATTTACCTCGTTTTCCTGTCTCAAGCTATCAATTTCATCCTGCAAATAATTCATTTTATAGTAAACATTACAAAAACGATCATGGTACCACAGCTTGGAACATTCATTGAACGTTAGTGTGTTTGTTTATGAAATGCTTTTTATTCAATAAGCCAACACTTAATGTTAAGTCTGATTCCTTCAAGGACAAGTACTTTTTGTACAATGCAAATGTTCCTCTAGTTTATGAATAGTCAATATTTAGTTCCATTAAACACACTTGATAATGAGGTCAGCATGACTTCGAAACGTCGTGAATTACTGTCTGTATCGTTTCTCATATTACTAATCAGAAAGTATTCAGTTAAATGACCAAATAAAAATTTGAAAATAAAATCGAATTAACAAATAAACGAGAATGAATTAATCATTTTATAAATACATAACTAATAGGAATTAATTTTTTTTTTTCCTTAGTTTTAGTAAACTAAAGTTCACTAGGTTGTTAAGAATATCTGCAGGTGTTATAGTATATACCAACAAGGTAAGATCAAAAAATAATAAATTCTTCGCTGTTTTTATTATTATTATTATTTTTACTATTATTATTATTTTTATTATTATTATCATTATTGTTATTTTTATTTTTATTATTATCGTGATATCTATACTCTATGTTGTTTAGATTTTTTAAAAAGAATATTATCTATTTCATATCAATGTTTGAAATTTTTACAAATAATCTACACTCTGATTAGGTCTCAACAAATTTCGTTCTTATAAATATTGATTTTTTATTGTCAATTGTTATTATTAAAAATTATTTGTAGCTGAAAAAAAATTATTATTATTATTTATTATTATTACTTTTATTCTTATTTTTATTGTTTTATTATTATTATTAAAAAATAGTTTATACCTTCAAAAGGTCTGGAAACAGTGAAATACTTCTGCCTGTTTTGTTGAAAAAATATTGAATTCCTGTGTGACAATGTTGTTGCAATTAGGTGTATATATTATGAAAATTAAAAGTATATATAAAAAAAGTTAAATTAATGTAAATATACATAGATGAATCAATTAAGTTTGAAAATATATACATATATTATGAAAATTAAAAGCATATATACATATATAATTAAATTAATGTAAATATATATGAATTAATCAAAAAAGTTTAAAAACATACACTACTAAAGTTAAAAAATTAAATAGCCAACTAACACACACTAATAGAAATGGTTTGACATACTCTTTTCAGTTTTAATTCCGTCAAGCCTTCTTTGACAGCGTTCTTTAATGTCTAGAAGAAGAAAAAAACAGTTTAATATTACCAGGATATCGTGATGCACTTTATTCTATAAGAACAAGTATGCTGTTATTTTATTGTCATTTATTTCCTCTTTTTTTAGTCAAATTGTCGTGTTTGTTTATCTAAATCAAGAAGTGGACTGATTCTCTTTCTCGATTGGTAAATTGGTTCTTTTGTCGTTCTTTGTTTTACAAACGCCTTCGTATAAACCGATCGTCTCTTTCTCTCTCCATTTTTTGTTTTGTCAGTGTCTGTCTGTCGCCTTTATTCTTTTTATTTTTTTATTTTTTTATTCTTCGTCTAGCATAGTTTGATGTCTGTGCTACTTTTTTCAATAGATGTTTGACCATCCTATCTGTTTACAAGTGTCCTTATTCGTGTCTGTCTGCCTTTTTGTGCCACCTCAACGTCATTCATCTTAACCTTACCTTAACTTTACTGATCAATCGTTTTTTGCTCAAATCTGCAATTACAATTAAAAAAGCATCAAAAATCTAATAGAAGTAGTTCAAATGATGCATTGCTAAACTTTGATGTTAGATTTGCAACTCGGCATCTTGTTAAAAAGACTTACAGTACTGCTCTTCGTTATCCGGCTCCATGCCGATTGTTCAAATGAATCAATTTACCGCTGCAACGTCATTTTATTCTATCATTAGAATTGATGACATCAGTCGTGACGTATAATTAGGCGAGCGCGCGCTCATGAGCCCTCGTTCATTTGTTTGCTGAACCGCTGATGCCACAGGTAGTCCAATTTAGATAAAAGTGAGAGCCGTTAAGTTAATAAAAGCTAATAAAAATAGACTTTAACATTAATTCACTTTCGAGACCAGAGTTAATGGACCTATATAGCCAAAGTGAATAAATATGCATTTCAAAGTGGAATTTTAAATATATTTGACATGGCTAAGCAAAGGTTTTTCCCGCCTTTGTGCCGACAGTATTTGCTCGTGTAAAATGTCGATAGAATTCAGCTAGTTTTCTCGACTGCTTTTTCAGATACTAACCTGTAACTAGTGTGTCCGATCTTTAGAAATTGAAATCTCCAATTTGCATTTGTTTACCATGCATTCACCACGATAGCTGTAAAGTTCTTCAAGCTAAAGGAGATATTTCAAAACTATTAAAAATATATCCAAAGCACATGATCTGCCGATCCCTGGCGGCTTGTGCAACGACTACTACTAACAGTTGGATTAAACTTTAGTTTGAACTGAATATATTTCTTGTTTTCCTCAATTTTGATTTTTTTCAAGCCAACTACAGCAAATTAGCAAATTAACTCTCCTTTTTGTAGCTTATAAATTTCCACCACCTTCCACCAACCGTGTCACTATAAATACTGCAGGTTTAGAAAACATATGTAAATGATTGCTTCCATATATGGTTGGAGCGTGATAATTGTCATGATTTTTTTTCCTTTAAGAATTCTATTAAAATAAAAATAACCCAATTTCATCATTTTGCTTTTTGAGGCTCATTTATGTATTGACCATTTATGATATTCCTTTTCCCCCTTTTTCTGCAGGAGAAGTACATATTTTATATTGTGTGGGATTCCTGTGGTAGTCTGCCCACAGGCAGCCCAAACAAGGTTTCTGTGTATGGTTCATAAGCAGAGGAGGAGCTCCTCTGGTTCATAAGGGAATGTATAGCATGGTAGTTATGATTGAGGTACAACAATAAAATGTTCCCAACAATTTGCTTCAAAACTTGATGTAGTATGTAGTTACTTTTACCGTGTTAAGTGTTGTAGCGAAATTTCGGGCCGTTTAGTGTTTTTCAAATTACCCTTCAAATCGACCACATCACGGGAGGAAATTCCCAAAAAATCTCAATCCTTCACCCTGACCCGCAGTAACAATTCAACATATAAAAGGAATGATAATGTTTCTATTGTTACATCTATTCAGAATGACATTAGGCCAAATATCTCAAGAGAAATCCTTGTTTGAATTCGAACATTGGATTTCACTTTAACAATATAAAAATGCATACGTAGTACGTCTATAACAAAACAAAAAACAAACAACAAAAAAAAAAAAAAAAAAAAAGAAGGAGAAGAAGAAGAAGACAGGAATTATGTGAGATAATTTTATTGAAATAAGTATGTAAATTTATAAGAATTTCATACAATTGTGTGAGTTCATGGGGGTCTGTCCATCCACGGCTGCGAACTGAGGACCAGGAGTAGGTCCAATATATTTTACCCCATAGAATCCTGTAGACTTTTGCCCCTGATCGTCACATCATCTTCTTTTAAACCTAAATCAAAGATCGGCTATTAATGGTAATCTTGTTACATAAAAAATAATATAAACTAAGAAATAAAAGTTGGACCAAGTTGGAACGTCGAACTTCACATGAACCGAACCTAATGACATCAAAGAATACCACCTTGTTATCTATTGTTTCAATTTAGTTCGGCTCATGTGAAGTTCAACGTTTGGCCTGAGCTGAGGCACTGAGAGTTGATAGACCTTTGTCTTTTATCCAGCACTTAAATAAAATGCATCCAAAACAGCTATGATATTTCTAACCCAATCATTTCTTACCTTTTTTTAGACTTAAATTTCCCTGGTTTTCCTTTAGGGTTTCTATTTTCTTGTGAGTTGTTAACTTTGGAATTTTTAACACTTTTCTTTGGTTGTGGAGCGGTAGCATCGCTAAAACACAAATAACGAACAATCATTCATACAACGATTTGTATTAGATATGACTGGAATAAGATGTGGAAACCTTGATTTTGATTTCGCTGATTTTGCCGTATACGTCAAGTCGCGCGCGGCTAATTGTGCCGTGTAAATGGGCCTTAAGAAAGGAGACAGCGAATAATGAATACATATGATAGTTTTCGTGAAACCAAGTTGCACAAAAAAAGCTACAGCTATTTTGAGGGTGTACATCGCAACTTACCTCGTTCTAAACCGCCTGAGGGCTTTTTTGCTGGTATCTGTCAGTTCTTGATCAAATGACTTGATTTTCTTGTTTTTAGTTTTTGCTCCCAGATTTTTAGATTGACCTGAAAAGACACAGCATATCCCAAAATGATTGTTTTGACATTTCCTTTATCAGTAATTAGACCCAGTCTTTTGAATACTGCCTGATAATGACATTATTAAACTGATACCAATAGTTGAAGTTGTAGCCCGCAACCCGCAACAGGTAACCCGCTAAAAACATTCTACACAAACCTTGTGGGTCTTCAGGAGGGAAGGCGTAAAGCTTCTTCTTTTTTCGTGCTCGCTTTGCTTCTCTTTTAATAAATTCCATTTCTTTGTGCCTCGATTTTTCTTCTTCCTACGGAATAAAAGTCCTCTCAGCTTAAAATACGTAAAAAAAACACAATTATCCATCGCAATGGACACAAATTGAGAGACACAAGTAATATTTTGCTTCAGTACTCACCGTCTTTTTAACGACTTCTCTGGTTTCCTTTTTCAGTCTTTTCTTTGGTTGATTTTTATCGTCACTTTTATCTAAAAACGAATATAAAATAATCAGTTAAACTTACTATATGTGACTAGAGCATTGGGAGAATGTTCGCCTTAAATGCTGGAAGAAACGGCTATAAATAAATGAATAAAAAATTGAATACATGGAAGGAAGGAAAGAGCAATGAATGGAAATGCTTACATCTGAACAGGATTTATGTTTCCATGGGAACACGAGGCTAGTCAGTCGCTAGTCAATGCAGAACAATAGTTATGCAAATTGATAGCCATATTTCGATTTGGTGTATAGTATTGTACCTTTTCGTTTCCCTGAACCATCCTGGAACCATACTCTCGCTGGTCGTGCAAATATTTCTTTCTCGTGGTCCAGTAGGTTCCTGGCTTTGTTCATCTCCATCTCTGACACACGCATCTAAACAACAAGATGGAAACGTAACAACATCAAAGGAAGACCTTATTTTCTATATAAAAGCTCAACCAACTAGAATATGTGAACACTAAATTCGGAGCTGGAGGAGGATTGCACTACCTCGACGACGCGGCGGCCATCTTGTACCACAAGGCATTATGGGTTGTTGAGGGGGGACAAACAAAACAAAAAATGCTGGCGACCCCACGACATTTGATCAATTTGTGGAACTGTTCACTTGCTTTAATTCATCTCTTGTCAACTCGCCTTGTTGTGAACCGTAATTGTCAACTCTACACCATTATTGTGACAAAGCTTTGTCTCTTTGCCCCCGGGACAACCCATAACGCCTTGTGATTCAAGATGGCCGCATCGTGGAGATAGTCCATTGTCAACCCGTTAAAAAAAACATGAAACAAGTAAGAATCGAAATCATTAATAACAAAATAACACGAAACAGCCTCTGGGATGATCCACCAGGGCACGAATAGCTTGCATATCAAATTGGAATTTAGATGGCTAGGTTTTGTGGGGGGTGAATAACTGGAGAACCCTAAGACAATCCCTTGAATCAAGGGAGAGACCTTACAAACTCGTCTCTCAAGTAATGCCGAGTCCAGGAATGGAGACCAAGACCCCAGAGAAGAGATGTGTGTACTTTCACTACGTCACCCTTAATTCTTTCAATGATATCTTGGATTTCTGAAAACGAATCAGTTCAAAACCGCCTTGGTTTGGCCTTTATCATTGCTTTTCAAGTATAATAATCACCTCCTTTTCTTCTTCTTCCTGCTTTAAAATATCTTTAATATCAGCTTCCAGCGCTTTCACCTTTGCAGCATATTTCTCTATTATCTCTGGGGGAATAATTCGACTTTTAACTTGTGTCCTCGAGTTTTTCACCACTTCCTTCAGTGATTTTCTTTCTTTTTCTCCAACAAGAGAAACAGACCTATAAGAAAACATTTACCAAAATCTTAAAAGCTTAATTAATTAAAATATTGTTGGTGATGTTATCTTGTGGGTAATGTTCATTACCTTCCACTCTTGCCTGCTCTAGCTGTCCTACCAACACGATGGACATACTGTTTAACATTGGTAGGCATAGTATAATTGATAACCTAGGAAAACAAGGAAACTACTGTTATAAATGTACTATAATCTGCTATGTTATCTAAATTCACTTATCTAAATACACCAGTAAATGACTAACTTCATCGAATTTACAAATAAAACAGCTTTTTCCGTACTCCGTTCAGTAATAAAGCACACAGGCGTAAGCACGAAAGAAGTGTAAGGAGAAGCACGAGCTGTAGGCGAGTGGTTCTCACACTTCTTAAGTGCTTAGTCAAGTCACAAGAATTTCTTTATCAGTCGCTTGCAATAGGAAAGAACTTGGTCTGTTGTGAGTTTGATTGACAGAAGCCAAAACGCCAGACGCCTGGAGTCGGTAGGTCGCAGAATTATGAAAAGAGCTGTAGTGTCATTATTTAAGAAAAACATACCTTTGACTATGAAAAACCACAACTGAACCCCTCTCTTCTCCCCCTTCCCACAACCATCACCACATAGCTAAAAACCTTTAACCCCCCCCCCCCCTCTGTGGTGGTTGAGGGTGGGGAGGGGCCACTGAAAAAACATTAAGTATAATATCATGATATTGTAGTGCACACCAATGCCGTTGTTGTTGTTGCTGCTGTTTTTTCTTCGCTTATACAACTTTGTTTTAAGGGCCAACTAAAATCACTACAAATGCCATCCCCAAAGATTGTATTTTCATGTACGTACACCTAAATAAGGTAGAATAAAAGTTTTTTTACCGTTTTTACTCCAGTAATATCAAGTCCTCTAGCAGCAAGATCAGTCGCTATAAGGAAATCCACCTTGCCTTCCTTGAACTTGCGCAGAGCCTCCAGTCTCTGGTTGGTATCAAAAATACGCCTTCATTAGTCTACTGTATATACCCCATTGAAAAAAATATCTTTTTTGCGACGCTAACATATATAAAATAAAAACTAAATATAAAATTAAAAACCTTCAAAAGAGGTCATTGAAGTATTACGGTCCATGGAAAAATAATGTGATTCCTTTTGTATTGCCTTGTTACATGTACAGCTTTAGCCTTGCATAGAATAACCATTAAAAGGGATACAGGATATTAAAGAATTGGGTTTGTAGTGCTAGTGCATGAAGATTCCTAATAATACATGTAGGTGCTGTCAACTTAAGTGAACTGACCCAGGACTAGCCAATCTGATAAAATGTAGATATTTAAAGTGTGTTAAATGTTTGTTGTTCAATGTCGAATAAGGAACTTGTGCTTACCTGGAGTTGAGTTAGATTGCCATGGAGTTCCTCAACGTTTAGCCCCATTAAGCCCAGAATAATTCTCAGCTTGTGAGCCATCCATTTTGTTTGCAGAAAGACTAGACAATGGTCAGTGAATGTTCTGCAACACAATGCTGAAAACAAACGTTTATAATACTCAATAGAGGCTTGCACCATCACGTGCTGGCAGGCACGACAACAGGAAAAACAATATTCTTTTTTCTGAATTATTTTTTGTGTAAGTCATAAATGAACAGGGCTTCTGACAGGATGCGGGGAAAAAATGAAATTATGCAGAATTTTTCCCCGGATTATGCGGATAAAAAGTCAAATTATGCGGAATATGATGCGGGATGACGTCACAATCGAAAAAAATTCTGATTTTGTTTTTAATAGGATTATACACGTTTTTATTTTGCTTCTTTATTTGAATAAATAGAAACTTTGTTTAACTTAAGTTTTACGCAATTATTAACGGTTTTCCTTGATTTTGCTTCTTTAGTTGTATTTGACACTGGCCTTGTTTATATGAGGTTTTTAATCCACACGTGTAATCGTCGTGTTTTTCACACTACTCGCAATTCTTCTCGATATGCTTCTCTCCAAAACATTGCTTTGAATAGATTTTGCCGGATTATGCGGAAATCGATCGATTGTGCGGAAAAAGGCGAATTATGCGGGCCGCACCCGGGCATTCTGTCAGAAGCCCTGAATGAATGATTATGATTTATATAGCGCCCTTTAATATGTGGATATAATCAAAGGCGCTTTACATGGAGTTGTGAATGACAGACTGCTATATGCAATTTACAAGCATGAGAGATGGTTAGTATGAAGTGTAGGCACTGAGGATGGTCATTGCCAGGGTTTCTTTTTACGTCCTCAGTGGTTCTTTTATATCTCCCATTTTTACTGTAGGTTAGAAAGGGTTAGGAGACAGGGCCTACGGTTTAGAGTCCTTGTCCGAGAAGACTTGAAGGTCTAACCATTTGCAGATATTATAACAAAGGCAGCACCTTCTCCTCAGTTATTTTAAGACCCTGAGTGTTGGTCCGGTCGAGGCTTGAACCACGACCTCCCGCACAACACACCAACGCTCTTACCAACTGAGCTAACTGGGGGCGGTTAGCTCATTAAATCATTAATCATGTTTTCAATCACAAAAAAAAGTGCAAAAGTCTCTATATTTAACAGCTGTAAAATAATTCCCCTCAGATGTATGAAATTCAGGTTTTCATTTTTCAAGCTACAGGACATATTATTTATTACAAGAAAAGTTTTAATATGGACACTAAGTTTTGGCATCTTGTGAAGTACATTTTGTGAATTCAAATTTACACATTTTTAGCGGAGCTCCCGCGCGGGCCTTCGGCCCGCGCGAGCGGAGCACCATACCTAAGAAAAAATGGTAAACTATCGAGTTGATTTTTCATGGATTGGCTGACGTCACTTCCGTCCGTACGTCCGTCCGTCCGTCCGTCCGTCCGTCCGTCCGTCCGTCCGTCCGTCCGTCCGTCCGTCCGTCCGTCCGTCCGGGCGTGTACACAAGCATTCCGATTGGCTGGTTAAATTATCTTTTTTTTTGGGCGGGAATGTCGACGCGTTGCAACATCCGGGTACACATAAAGGTAAATCCGGCTATTAAACTTTTGTAAAAAACGTTTTACACACGTATAGAAATACCGAGAGATAACAACACAAGATAAGCTTATATTTATATTTACTCTATTTACGATGGAACCCATTTCCGAAATCGATATGTCGAAGAGGAGAATGAAGCCAAAAAAGAAAGGCCAGAAGTAAAAGAGTTTTTTCGAAAGAGGAAAAACTCTGGTGGGGTGAAAAAGGAAGGCAAAGACGAAAGCATCTTACCAAAGAAAAGCGGCAAGCAGAGAGAGAGAGAACGCAAATCCAGGCGGGACTTCAATTATAAACAAGGAGAACATGATCGTGAAAAAAAAAGGAATATGAGGCAAAACTTGACGTATGAACAAAGAGAAAATTAACGTGAAATACAAAGGAATTTGAGTCAAAACTTCACGAATGAACAAAGAGAAAAGAGCGTGAAAGACAAAGGAATTTGAAGCAAAACTACTAGCTAAGGCGACTCTCAAATGCACAGAAAAAATCGCTTTAGGGCAAGTTATAGACCAAAGACAATTATAAAAAACTATCATGTATTCAAAGATGGATTAAGAAGTGTTCTTCAAGAATTCAGGTGTGTGGTTTAGCAAACGATCGTTTATTATTTTTTGACAAGCCTTTTTTTCTCGACGAATCGACAAATCAAAGACTTTCCCTCAAAACTTTTAATATTTCTGTAGATAAGCTTAATTTATTTTAATGTTGAGTAAATATAACGTGAAGAGCATATTACAACAAATATTCGTCCTTCATTTAGCTTTGTAAATCTTTAGCAATTCGATTAACGTTGTAAAACGTTGTTTTTAACCAACTATCGTATGTTTTTCGTTCAAGAAAGATTCGCCTCCTATCTTCAAAACAACGAAGACTTTCATTTAATAATTTTATTTCTACAGATAATTTATTTAAGTAGTGAATGAAATATAAATTTACACCAAATATTCAACTGTTTATTAAGCTATTTGAGCAAGTCTGATTATAAAAATGAGCTTGAATTTGTGTTGTTGAGAGATGTTGTTGTAGAGAGACCTAGACTTTCACCTTAAAAAGCCGTAAAAAATATTCAAAAACATTTACAAACGCCAAATTTACTGACCAAGAAATTCGTCATTTTGCATTGCCTTTTTGCATTGCCTTAATTTTCTATTTTATCTCAGTTGTTCATGTCAAGTTTAAATGAATGTAAACTTCGCCTCGTTCTGTAAAAGACGTAATTATTAAAGTAAGCTTATATTTTGCTCACGTTAACCAGTTTCCAAGTCTGTTTTTTGGTCTTGATTTGTCCTAAATCTCCAGATTTTCGATTTCAATGAAAGACATCCGAGGTAAATTTCACTAAACTTGATATTGTATTGGATTATCTGTAGTTATCTTTGTTTTTTTTTTTTAAGTAAAACAGATTCAAAGCCTAAAAATGTCGGTTTATTGGAAAACTTTGTCGAAGAATCTTTCAAGAGCAAAATTAGCCCCTGGGGGTGGTGGTGAGTTGTGTACAAAATTCCTAAGTGGGAGATATGTACTCGCGCAAATAATAAAAAAAAAAACAACAATGTAGTGCATTTCGATTCGATTTCACTGCATGGTTTTTATTATGGGAGAAATTATCTTAATCTAATAATTGAAGAATTTTTTCCCCGATCTTATTTTTACTTTCAGTTTCATTCAAATTGTTCTTTCTGTGACTTCCGTATCGGGAGCTCCGCTTTTAGGCAGTGCCTAAATATATATATTACAATAGCATGAACAGGTGTCAACTGATTTACATACAGACTTGGAGCACACCTAGGCTTTACAGTCAACAAAATGACTACCACCTCTAGTCTGTTATTGGTGGGAACCTTACCTGTCACAATGGCCAACCGATCCTCTTCTCTGTTGGGCCTGATCCTAATGAACTCTTGAGTAAGGTTGTAAGCAACGTCAGTGTTACTGTCAACAAACAGTCTGACTGGTTGGTTCAATGAGAGCGAAACCAACTCTTCCACCTTTAAGAAAGCAAAGAAGAAGAAGACATTACAAACCAAAGGATACGAGAGGGTTGCACCCAGTGGTGAGATTTGTTTGACGACACTGAAAGAAGCTGTGGGGGAGGCTTCCTTTTGCCATCATCAAACTGGAATTTAGGGCCTGGTGTTCAAAGCCCCATTAATGCTAATCAAGCATTAAATCTGTAGTTTTTGTTAAGAGTTACACTGTAACCAACTTGTAGCCCATGCAGAAGTGTTCATAATTTTGTTGGAAGGAGCAAAACTAGAGAATCCTGACAGAACCCTTGAAATGCAAGTAAGAAGTTGGAGAACTCTGAATCTATGACCACAGCAGTCACCAATAGCTCAACATCATACTCCCCCCACCCCCTCCCCCCTTTGAACGACAAATGTAAATGGCACATTTCTATCATATTCAGTGATTTATGAATGTTAAATAAATGCAAATGCACATGCTGCTTCAAACCTGTCCCCACTCCCCGCTCAACCAATTGTGGAATAAACTGACTTGACTGAGTTAGAGGGAAAAAAAGGGATTGTTACTAGTCTAACATTAAAAATGCATTTCAAGGCAAAAATCGACAAATTTATTGAATAGCTTACCTCCTCTGTCATTGTAGCAGAGAAAAGCATAGTTTGTCTTCCCCTGTTACTCAGGCGAATAATCTCATCCATCTGGTCTTTGAAATGTTCATCTAACATACGGTCCGCTTCGTCCAGCACAAGAATCTCAATGGCCTGTAGGTCAAAGCTTGGCGTGTTGTGAAGATGATCTACCAGTCGGCCTGGGGTTGCAATGATTATGTCTGGTCTATTGCGCAGCTCAGCCTCTTGGCTTTTCAAATCAAGTCCACCTTGTTAAAAAAGATTGGATAAAACTAAAAATGACTGTCACATGTTTCAGATTATATTTTCCTAACTATCTCACCTCTGATTGGCAAAATTGCCAGCCAATTCCTGATAGTGAGTAACTTAACATATGATAAATGTATTATCTGTAGGATTTTACATGCATGCAGATAACTGGAACATTTATCATGTCAAGTTGACTCAAGAGAGTAGGGACCAACAGAGTAGAGTGCGTCTTATACATTACAGTGCATACTGTACTTAAATGTTCTGGCTTTTTGCTGTCAAAGTAGCGTTAACACTTGTTGTTCGGTAAACCAGACATGTTTGCATCAAAATGTGTCAGTATATAACATACAAAATATATGCATAGAAGTATGCGAATATGTTAAACATGGCCATACTTTTGCACATTGTGTTGCAACATTACTGTAGTCTCTGGCTAGGGAGAATTGGCAATGAATCACCATCTTGTGACTAAAAACATAGTTTTTCTCCATCAGAAGTTTATCATAAATGGAAATTGAGTTGTGAGGCTTTGGAACCATGTACTCTATTAAATTATTAATCTCACTGGATCAGGGGTCCCTCAATGAAAATGACTAATCACATACATGTATCATTGTTGATCATTACCTGCAGCTAGACAGATGTGGATGTTTGTATGTCTGGCTAGTTTGGATGAAACAGAATGGATCTGTGGAATGAAATGATATATGCTAAATGAACAATTTAGACAAACAGACACTGTACAGACAGACAAACAATGAAATGGAAAGACATGGTTTTAATTTATGTGCAAACTGAATGGAATCAAAAAAATTAACAATAACCTGTCAGTAAACCAATCAATATTTTTGTGTGGTCTAGCACTTGTTCACTTATGTCAAACCTCTAATAACTCAAGTTTGATTCCTGTAATTGACATTACATATGAGTAGAGTTAGTTGATATCTCCCTTGATCTGATAGTTTTCTCCATTTCCTCTCAATACATTAAACAGTAAATTCAATTTTTTTGCCCTGGCTTGAGGTTGATTTAAGGTTGAATGAAATTAATGGTCATTGGGCACCATGTCACGAGTAAAACATTTCTGTGCTAAATGGCTTACACACCTGTATTGCTAGTTCTCTTGTGGGTGTGATAACAAGAACCCTTGTTACAGGGGTTTGCTGTGGACGATAGATCAGTCGCTCCAATATAGGTAACATAAATGCTGCAGTTTTACCTGGAGGTAAAAAAGGAATCCATATCCAAGAAAGGGGCATGACAAACATATAGAAATACATGCATGTGCTGTGTGCAATAATTAATTAAGGACATGCTGTCAGGAATCTCCGTCCTTCTACCCATTCCCAAGTGCTGCACACAGTATACCATTTATCCTGATATTTTCAAAAAATTTTGATTCAGAAAGGTTTCTTTTTTTGGTATTTTATTTTAATTTAACAGCCAAAAGTGAATTTGAATTTTGATAATAACCCTTGATCATTAATATGCCAGATTAACTGTAAAACGTACTTGTGGGTGAAAGAGCACTACAATACAATACAATACTTTATTGATCACTCCCCAAAGGGGATTTTCAGTGACAATGTACATATAAAATATAAAATATAAATACTTAAAACCATTCTTAAAATTATAACTTATCATCTAATTATATAAAATATACATTAATTAAAATTAAATAAATTAAAATTAACAAACAAAAACAATAATAAAATTTAATGTAAAAATTCTTTTAAAAGCTGTCTCCTTAAATTGCTTTTGAAACTTGCAATATTCTTACTTAGTTTAATGTTTGTAGACAAACTGTTCCATATATTCACAATACAGTATGAAAATGATCTTTGACCCGTTTTGGTCTTAAAAAGCGGGATATTCAGAAGCTGTGAATTTCTAGTATTTCTATTACTAATATCACCTCTGCTAATAAATTTATGACATAAATAATTCAGTGCCAGACCGGACATACATTTGAAAGCAAATAGCACTCACCTCTCATCAATAAGACTCCAGGTCAATTTGAAAACATGGTGTCATAGCAACTCTAAGCAAGTGGCTACATACAGTACAGCTCAGATGTATGTCACGGTGTACACGCGTGTAACACTCGTGTACTCCGTTAACGGAGTACACTCGTACTAGTGTAGTCCGTGCTTTGAGACATGGATGCACTACACGAGTTTGAGTGTAATATTCTTTTGTTATACAGTCTTTGTTTCATAACAAAGACCATAGAAATTCAGTATAAATATAATTTATATTACGCGCTTACGCATGTATTCCGTTCAACTGGATTAATCCAAACGATTTCAAATCAGAGATATACATGTTTTTTAAATCAACTGGATAAGAGAAATCCAAGCTTTTTTTAAAATTTTTGCTTCGAAAAAGAAAAACCTCTAAAAAATTAAAACTTAATGTATGATTAAACGAAGAAATGTTAAAGAAACGCGTATATTTAAAAAGTTCTGTATTCTTTCATGTGTCTACGTATCAGGTCAAGTATTTCGCGTGCACGCTGGAATGCATCCGAAATAGTCTGCATTTTAATTATCCTGTCCATTTTATTTTAGAAATTTGTCTTCATTTAGAAAACTGAGACCGAAGAACAACTGCTTCATCGTTTATCGGTAGTTCTCATAATTTATATTACGTATCTCAGCATCCAAGAATCACTTTTTTATTTGTCTTCGGACATAGCCGTCTGAAGGTCTGTGCACGTGAGAATTTCAACTAAGTCCGGGTAAATATGAACGAGTATTTTTCGATTCTGGGATTCAGAACATCAAAACTAAAAAAAATTTTTAAGAATATGAAGAATATGGTTGGCTCAAAATTTCTATATGAATACTTTTTTTCGAGTTTCTATTCAAATAATCTACTTAAAAATATATTCCGAACGTTTACAGTTTGATTATTGAACTTGCGCCATCGCGTACCACGGCAAATTACACTTGAAAGTTTTTTTTCGTTTCAATATTATTTTTATGAACATTTAGGTGTTGCTAGAGGAGCCCAAACTTTAACATTAAAAGAATATGATTTTACATAGGAAGGGGGAAAAAATCTGTGTTATCACATATTCAGCGATCAACAAATACATTACGAATCCCTCGGGAATCAGACTGAAGTTAATGAGCTATTAGGCTGCGTGTAATTTTGCCGAGTTTTTAGAGTGGACTACACGCGGATGGACGGACTACACTACTACGAGTGTACTCCGTTAACGGAGTACACTCGTGTTACACGCGCGTTACCGTGACATACATCTGAGCTGTACTGTAGCAGCTAATGCCAGTTTATCTATCATTATATATATTCATATACATGTATGTATGTAATCATATATTATATATACAGTGTATATTTAATGTTACCTGTTCCTGTAGCAGCACAGGCACACAAATCTTTACCCATCAAAGCCATAGGGATAGTAGATGCTTGAATTGGTGTTGGGTGAAGAAAACCAAGCTCAGTTACAGCCTACAGACAAACAACCAGTTAAAAGTGGATCAGACAGTACAATGTATGTTTGTACTTTGGTATGAAAGGCTGAAAATGTCAGCCACCAGACAATGTTCAGCCAGAATTTGAACTAGTCCAGTCATATCTTTACCTTTCTGGTCATTTTGACCAGCGATGTTAAGCAGGAAATGATGTATGGATAAACTAAAACAAAGTACTGTAGGTTAGCCAATGATCATGACCTGTGACTGACTGCCCTTTTTTAAGCTATACATGTAGCTGGTATGCATGTGGCATGGGCTTTCACCTATGTAGTTGGAGCTTGCTCTGTTGTGATTGTCCCTTGCTTAGATTTTTTTGTTTATCATTATTGCTATTTATTAATTAGTTTTTCTTGTTTTGTTTTTGTTTTTTCTATTATTGTTATTCAGTTTACTCAGTGAAAGTTTGATAAATAAATAAACAAAAAAAGAACCAGGTACCCATGCACAGTCTCTGCCTATGTTTCATGTGACTACTACTGTACATGTATGTGATTAAGTCTAAAGAGAATCATCAAGTGAGCCTATGCAGCATTACACACATCTGCCATGTTTCTGTTGAGATGTTCTCAGGCAATGAAAATGCAACATTTCCATGACTGCACTTTTGGGCAGCATTGGCTATAAAGTCAATTTTCATTACAGCAGACACAATTCAAACCATATCCTAACCTCTGTCTACCAGGAAGGGTATTAAGTGTCTATTATATAATATAATAATATAATAAGAAGCATCCACAATAGCACGAGTCAGTATTTGTTGCCACATATTTTGTTCCTATCCACAATACATGTAGCAAGGTGTCTGAAAGAAGAGAGTTGACTGTAAATGGTTTTTTTGTAGGACATGATTTTCGCGAGTTTTCCCACATCAGTTAAAAACTCTATCACCACCAACCACACTGCATGCAACATTATATTGTATCATATGCTCAAGCCATAAAAGAATGAATCATTCTGACACATCACCTTGAGTAGAGGTCTTGACAAGTTCATTGTCGTGAAACTCTGGTGTTGAACTTGTGGAGGTGGTTCTAAGAAAAAGCTATTCTTTATCCTCAACTAAAAAAAAAAGAGAGAGATACAAGCTCTGTATGGGCATTATAAATATGCATAGAGTAGGAAAAGATACAGTTTGATTATATACAGATGAAGCTGCAGTACTGTTATTCTACTCTAATCTTGAATACATGAGTTTGTCAACAATCAGGATACCAATGGAAAACAATAGCATTAGATTTACATGTATTGAAAGTCTATAAAAGCTATTCGAGGATATGAAATCATGAAAAAGAAAGAAAGAATAAAAGTATATTTACACAAATAAAAAATTAAATAAAATTTAAACTTGAATGTTCATGGTTGGAGTAGAATGACAGTAATTAAAATTACTGTAAAAGTAACTCTGTGTACTTTTACAAAAACATTTTACAGTACATGTAATTGTTGAAGCATTTTGAACCGATGTACATATTGCAAGGAAGTCATGTGGAATCATTTTATTCCAATCCTATGATAAAAGCTCCTGAAATTTGATTTATAGTATAAAGGTTTACTGTGTACTATATCTTTTGATGAGCATGTGAAGTGGAAGTACAAATGGACTGCTCAAATACCCAGGATTACCTTATCTTCCAGCTCATCTTCATCTTCGGAGCTGTCCTGCAATTCTTCTTTGCTAGATTTTGCTATAAAATTAAAGCATATTATACATGTAGTTATATATGTACTTTAAACAAGCAAATTTTACAGAACATTATTATTTTTTGATTATGATACAGTAAGACTCCAAAAATCAAAAAGCAATCTTAACAGGGATAGTAGAATGACGGGAGATTGAGAAAATGAGAATGGCATTTGTAATGGTAAAGCACTGCACCGCCATACCACTTTACAGTAATGTTGTAACAGAATTTTGCTCACATCCCAAATAGTCAAGGGATACAGTGTTGTTGTATTCATAATGCACTTATCATGAACTTTTAAACTTATAGTCATACTGTACAGGTACTCTTCTCCATTTCAAAAACATATGTTAGATAGAGTGAACAACTGTTGATCTGGTTAGTATTTTACCTCTCAGGTAGGTCAGGAATTTGATGAAACAAAATCGTGCGAAAAATCATAGTCTAGTGTGAAAAACTGCTGACCAAATGTCGAACAAATCCTGTGGGTATGTCCCTGTGCTCCAGCCAATCCATTCCGAAGGCTAAACAATGCCCCCCCCCCCCCCCCTCTGAGGGAAAAAAATTATACCATTCCCCCTGGGTTCCCATGGATTCCTCGGGGATGCCCCAGGGGTGGACCCAGGGGAAAGCTAATAATAAGTGCATATTTACCAGAGCTTATACTGTTCTTAATGCCTTCTGTTGCCTTTAATTGAGCGATTTCCTCCTCTTCCTCTTGTTCAGTGTTTTCAACATTCCTACTTTTTGCTTTCTGCTTCTGGAGAAAGATATAAAACAATACTACTTTACATGTAACTTAACTTCGTTTAGAGTGAGTTGTTCATGATTGATCAAAAATAAACATTCTTCAAATATTTCTAGGTCTTCTCAGTTTTTTGATTTGCATTGTAAAAGCTGCACATGGAAATATAAAAACTAATTTTTTTTTTTGTTATTTTTTGTTTAGCTGGTTTGGTACAGATAAACCTGATTGGCATCGTAAGGTGCATACCTTCTTAGATTCTCTTTTCTTGGATATCTTGTCTTGCAGTGAAGTGGTTGGGGTTGCCTAAAGTGATAAAAATGGGTTTCAAAATTTAACTACATATATAAAAACAACTTTCTCTTATCAGCTATGGCAAACACGTGAAAGGTGAGAGGCATTTCAAAGAGTGCAGCTCCAGAAAATATCAAACTCAGTATTCTACATGGAAGGGGAATGCATTTTCAATCGAATATTCACCAATTCATCTTTCTTTTTGGCAACTTTTATTGCCATGTCCAGATTCCATGACTGTTCTTCTAAATCGTTCGTGTCTGTAAATGAGAACCCTTTCTCAAACAACGACTTATTTTTAATCTTTTTACTTTTCTTCTTCTTTGGCTGCAAGGTAAAACAAAATTTATCCAACAAAATTAAACGTTATAACAAAATAACTGCGAAAAATACAGGCTGATATAGATTTAAGGATCAGTGTTCTTACTAGTTCTTCTTCCTCGCTGTCGTTGTCTTCGTCTAAAGGTTCTATTTCTTCATCTGAGTCGATGGTTCCAATAAACGGCAAAGAAGCCGCCATCTTGGAATCAAAACACACGTGGGTAAGAGAAACAACTGCCCATGCGCAATTAAGGCACAGGAAACCCAATCTCGTACGCAGAGTCTGCGTTTCTTAGAAGAAACGCAGGCTGGGTACGAGATTGCAGGAAACCCAGATTTTAAACATATTTAATAAGGATGCCAAACTTTATCATAAGTAGTATACGGACTGCCAATCTGAGCTTAGGATTCCTGTTTTTTTTTTTTTTTTGTTTCCCCTAATAGCATCAGCATTTCAAGAATTGATCTATTTTCGTGTTCGGGTTCACGGCATAGGCTTCCCTCCACAGGAAGCCCGCAAATAATTGACCACCAGTAGTGGCCTCGTTCTTTCCACACTAAACTCATTGAGTAATGCGTGAAACGCAATTAGTAAACATATAGGAGCGGCATATACATTATATTTTTTCGATTACTAACCGTTCAAATTAGAAAAAGAAAAAATGAAAGTTGACGCGTGGTGGGGAATCCCCGCATCCCGTCATACACTGCAGGCTCATGATAAAGCGAAACTTACAAAGGCGAACGGAACTGGAGAGTAGCCGAAAAAATGAAAAGAAAAATCCCATCATTTTAGCAGATCAGATGGCAAACTCCAAAGAACTACAACCAGGAGGAGACATTCTTTCTATTTGTCATGCTCTGGTGTTTAGATTAGATGGACAGACCAGAGAATGGCATGATACAGTAGGAACATCTAAAATATGGCTATTAAGGACACCCATTGTTTATCAGATAGAAGGCCGTTCAGAGTCTACGGGACAGGTAAGCAAGCCTTTAAACAAACTCAAAATACTATATATATATATATATATATATATATATCGAAACAAATTATTATGTTGCACAATTGAAGTTGGCTTGTGATAAACAAACCGCGTATCTGTTAATGCATATTTTATTATAATTTATTATTGCGAGATTTTAAGCTTATATTTTCCCTGTAATTTTACGAGTTTGTTCAATTTCGAGTAGACCAACCTTCAAATCTAACTGTCTTAAACTAGTTATACCGTGATATAGATGTTAGACTAATACACGTTAGTTGTCGCTTATTTCCTTTGTTTTCTTTTGCGTCTATTTGACTATTACACCTTAACTATTAAACTTTGTTTCACGGGTTTCTCTCTAGTATTGAATCGAGTTTTACTTACTAAATTTGAAAATACAATTGTTTACACTCGGAATGTTGCTCGAGAATCGATTGAAATAAAATGCCGAATTATGATTTGATCTCTTTTTCCTATGAGGAAGTTTAGCTCAATATCTAGGATTAAATTTACTTTTATTCCGGGTTTTATTTAGTTGTAAAAAGCTACGTAATGCGAACTTTTTTAAGACATTAGTTTGTGCAGCATGCACGTTTTCAAAATTTGCAAGGCTTTCAATTTAACAGGTACTTTCATAGTTTAGCATAGAGTCACTTACTAAATGTGGCGATGACCAAAACTTAATTTAAAACCTTCGAAATTCTTTTATAAAGACTAGACGTTCACGTGATTATACTTCACTATCCAATCCTCACGTTTTAAAACATGAAATAGAAATATGTATGTTGGATACTGCATTAACTGATAATTAGTGTCCCAAAGTAGGAATTCATGCAGGAATGTAGTCTAGATTTTCCCTTGGTGTGTCTGTTTTTCAGAACATATTGGTTAGTCACGTGAACTTATCAGGTGACTACTATCTTAGGTGTTCAGGTCAACCCCCATGTGCTTTATATAACTGCACACAGCATGCAAACACATTTTCTATTTCACCACTCAATGGTTTTATCAACATTTTAGCATCTACATGTATTCTAAACTACATTGTGTTATTGTTTGCATTGTTCAAGATTGAAAGCATTCAACATTTCTTGAAATAGCTTAATAAAGTATCTCTTTGCACTCTCAAGGAGGCTGCCAAATCACTATGGTCTGTAATTAGCTCATACACCAGATGCTAATTTGGTTATATAGAACAGAATATGAGACAAGACATAGTATAATTCAATAGAAACCTATTGTATTCTTTATGGTAGTTTTCTTGGCTATTAAATTAGACTCTGTGCTATACACAAAAGCAAGAACTGTTGTCTAGTGCCATAACTATGAGTTATTTGCTCAACTCTTGGACAGTCACTTGACAAAGCATGTTAGTTTTATTGTTGGATCTACATACAGTAGTTTTCCTCGATTCTTAATTTTTTTCTCTCCAGGTTTTCTCCACAAAACCATCAAACAATCAAAATCCCAATATGGTCTGAGAGATATTAAGATCATAGTTAGTTGAGGGGTCCAACTCTCACTCTACTTGTACTAATGCTTAAATCAGCTAGCCTAGAGGTTGTTTCAGAACTCAATGATATATATATATATATATATAACAAAGTATGTAATGTGGTCTATACTGGTGAAACAGTGCTCGATGCGTAGGGATGCAGAGCAATAGATATATATAGTAAAGATTGGATTAAAGACGAGACATGTTCACTGTAACTCCGAGTTTCGTGCTTACGCACTCATCAGACAGACTTTTAATTAAAGTCTGTCTGATGAGTGCGTAAGCACAAAACTCGGAGTTACAGTGAACATGTCTCGTCTTTAATCCAATCTTTACTATACATATATATATATATATATTTTATTTATTTTTTGATGAGCTAAAAACAAAGAGCTTTTCCTTTTTCACCTCTAAACGAGGGAGTTACTGTACTTGTTAGTTACCCTCGAAGAAGATATGAGAGTCATCCTTGTCCATTGTTTTATCACTATGGGAGTTACCCACCATTCCACACTCAATATCTGTAATCTTGTTTTTGTTTTGAATGAATCTTCAGGTAACAATCAAGGTAACATTGGGACAAAATAGTGAATATTCCATGATAGATGATGATCCTAATTGTTACAGACTGACCATTAGTCCTCAAGAATTGTACATATTTAGAATTGCTGCAGATAGTGACAGCAAAACATTTTCATACGTACTGCAGAATGTTTTACGGATATTAAGAGGTAAGTTCTTTAGGACTACTGTTTATTTCATTTTTTCATTGGGGAGGGGAGAGTAGTACAATTTTGTAGTTAACATTATCTTGGAATAAAGAGAAAATAGGCCATTTTGGCAGCAAGTAAAAGACTGTGGCAAGTTTTGAATTTTTATTTCATCATCTAAAAAAGTGTCCCTACATACCATACATTTCTTATAAATTCTAAACACTTGAAAGCCTGTGATTCCAATTATTCCAAGTGGAATATTGCCAAACTTGCTAGACTAATTACTAACCTCATATGAGATGCTTTCTTAAGTGTCAAATTTCTTGCTATTATTTATATAAACATTCAAAACTAATCCCATTCTCTTGTTGTACTAAAGTGGGTACTATGATATTGGTGGTAATCTAAATGTTAGAAGGATGAATAAGAAATCAGGTCAATGTGATAATACAGTACAAGACTCTTAAGGTATATAATCACTCACACTTTTAGAGAAACAAGAAATGAGACCAGAGGAGCCTCCTTTATCACCACGAGAGGCTTGGGTTGGAGAAGCAGATCCACCTTCACCTCGTCAGCCAATATCAGAACATCTTCTTACAAGTATTAATCTAGGTAATAGAATTCCTTTCGCATCAATGCATGCGAGTAGCAGGCACTTAAATCCACTAAATCCTCCAATAACAAGCATATCAAAAGTTAGCTCATCAAGTACACCAAATTTAAGCGAAGAAAGAACTGCACAGAATCTGCAAACAATAAGCACTATAAATACATCAGCACTTAGACAAACGTATTCACCAGACCAGAGATATATGGCAGCAACAGCTGTAAGGAGATCAGATTTTGAAGCTCAAATTGGTATGTATATTGGTCAATTCTGATCAAATTATTTGATCTTCCCACTTTTCTTCCCGTTCTATTATCTATCCACCATCCATTTAGATCCAGCCAGTCATCTTTCCAACCATTCATCATCTATTGATCCCATTTATTATATACAGTATCCAGTATATTTTCTTCGTATGACCATTCATCCATATATTCTATTCCTTCAGTACATCAACCCTATTCCATTGATTGGTTGATTGATTGATTCCATTCATTTCACCTTTTCTACGTCCATCCATCCTTTTCCATTTACTTTTTTATCCTGTCAACCCAATTAAAATGTGCAATACATGAGTCATACAGGGTATTATATATTTCTTGTTGCAATTGTAATCTTTTTCTTTCCTGTATTTTAGAAGCTTTATGTGAACAGCTATCTCGTGCAATTAGTGAGGGTGATGTGAATGTGGCATCTCAGATTGTTACAATCATAGCACAAGAACAAGTACCGCTGAGCATCAAGATGAAAAACCCTAAAGTCATAGCTGTTGAGCATGGGAATGAAACCATTGAGTAAGATAATATTGTGTTCAAGGAATATTTTTATTTAGATCAGTTTTGTCAATATTACGTGAACTCGGCCCTTATATTCGTTATACGGGTACATGCTGCCAAACAGGGTATGGTTTTCAGCGTATTCTACTCTGGAACAGGGTATATGAAATCACGCCCTCTCCTCTCTCGAACAGGGTTTTCAGCGATTTTGCTCTGGAACAGGGTATGAATTTCAGCAATTTTTACTCTGGAACAGGGCCAGGGTTCGGAGGGCTCAGCGGCACGTCCATACTCTAAACGGGCAAGAGTACCCCCCCTCCCCCCCCGGGAAACTCGGTAGCTGGAAAATCCATGATGATTTTATTTCCTCTGCAGCAAACAAAATTCATCAAATAGTAATTTTTTAACAGGTAATTTTCAACCACTGAGTCCACGTGATATTGAAAATTGCAGTAAATAACCTTTTCCCAAGAGAGTATAGTTTTTCTATGCGCGGAAAATTCAGCCTTGACTGGAAGATATTATTCGCTGTCACTAAACGGACCTGTAAAATGGAGTATTCTGACTGGTTGACCTTGAGTTCATTCTGAATGTCAACTAAGTTAGTAATAGATGTCGTTGTATCAAATTGAGCTGATACTCGCAGTATCAGCGGCTGCAAGTTGAAAGACTCACCAAAAAATCTGATTCTTGAACGTGATTTGAATCCGTTAGGTGGGCTTAGATGTCGTTGTGTAACTATGACACGGCATGGCACACGGACACTTTCGCAATCAAAGAAGTCATTAATAACGACAGAACGCGGCTAAGTCACGGTCACGGCACGTTACCTCCATAGTTTTACACGCTCCTACGAAATTTGCTTGCATATGCTGTCTATGGCCTTGGGGTCGTTGGTCGAACCCTTACCATTCCAGGGCTTGAAATGATGGCTGGTAATTTTGATGTCCGTCCAGAAATGGAACTTGTCCAGTAGAATCTTAGACTTGCTCCAAGTGTCGCTCGCTAATTTTTTCCCCGTTGCAAACACGGGTCCAAATAGTCCACTTCCGGTTACGACAGCTATCCGAATCGAATGACGCGAAGGTAAGCCGTCGTAACCGGAAGTGGACTATTTAAATCCAAGCTTGAAATTTGGGTCTGTCATCATGGCCGCCGACTGAAAGGCCTTTATTTTAAGCCCTGCTGTTATACTATATGTGAGCTGAGTTCCATAGTGGTTTCCTCCTGTGTCTCCGAATTTTTTCAATGACCATGCCCCCCCCCCCCCTCCCCTCTCCCACACACACACATTAACATCCCAACTCAACATACAAAGTATTTTAGGCTGAGGCTTCTTAGATTAGAGGGTAGCAGGACTTCACCTTGGGCCGCATTGGTGAGAGGAGACGCATTAGCAGCCCATGCCGCACGTTCTTCCCTCTATAACCAATGTGGCGCTATGACGACGTATGCGTACTATGGGACCCACATTGACAAAAGATTTTTGTTGAATCAGTCAGTGATGTCATGTTTTTGTTATCTCTAAACTGTTCACTTTGTTTGTAGATTGAGAGTCGTAGTGGAAGACAGAGAAACGTCCGGAGGGGTATTCGTTATGAAAGTATTCCCAAGTACTACAATACAAACACTCCAAGAAGAGGTTAGTAAAATATAATTCTATCCTAATGACATTCTGCATCTGCAAAATAGCGGATGACAACCAATGGATATACGCTGTCTTGATTGTGGAATTCGAGAAGTACTCTATGTAGTGTAATACATGTAAATCTGTGGATCATGTCATGCATCGACTGTTAGGGCAGTTTTCATATGACTGTGAAAAGCTCACGTCACGAATACGGTCGTCACACCAGGCCAGGCCAATCGTACTGCTCTAGAATTTACTCTGCTCTAATCAAATACCCGGAAAAAATCACTTTTATTTAAGTCTCTAGTCGTTCTAGCGCTTTCGCACTAATTAGTAGTGCGCATCAGCGAAAAATGTCCCCAATTACTGCGAAGTCCCCTATGAGTGCACTTTCGCACTAATTGGGGACTTTTTTACGCTCACACGCACTACCACTTCATTCAATAATCTATGTACACAACGCTCGACTCACATGTTGATTTTTACGGAAGGAGGAAACCAGGGCCGTGTGGGGCTCGAACCAGCGGCCCTACCCGTTGGACTCACAGCGGTGAAAACGGGCGCGTTAGCCGCGAACGCCACCCATGAGCTACCCAATATTACGGAACACGGAATAAACACTGCACGCACAGGGTCACGCCAATGTCAAGGCCCTGCAGATCAATCGCATTACGCGAGGAAAAAAAACAGCCAATTAGAATTCTATAAAACACACGGTAACGACACGGCACGCTTAATGCACTGAGCTTTTCACACTCAAATTTATATATTGCTTACAAAATCTTGGAAGCTAGGTAACCGCTCAGCAGCGTTACCACAAAACCTTCAATAACGTATTTTCTTATTATTTGGAAATTTAGCGTGTTTTGAGTTTTATTCCAGAAAGTTTTCCTGTCGCTTAATTTCATTGAACGTGATTAAAGCAATCTTCAAATACTTCTAACAAATTTGGCGAGCCTATCGTAACGCCTGATTAGCTGAAATTATGTTCAGCTAAAGTTAGTTTGCTCATTGGCTGTTCGCACCCTTGGGATATACATATATACATATTACTGACTGTAGGTAAAATGTTGCTATCAATAGACGTCAATTCCGGTAAAAGTTGCGTTTTTAATGGCTTGTAGAATTTTGGAGGTTGTTTTAATCTCTTGTTTTCTGGTTTCATGTCGTAGAAATAGTCAAATACAATAGTTTAAGGACCTATTTTGACAGCTTTTGACTTAACATCCGCCAGTTGCCCTTCAGTCAACCGCTTGTTTGTCTTGTAGGTTGCCGAGAGGTTTGGCTTTCCTCCGAAGGTACAAAAATGGATCATTGGGAAAATAATGGCGCGACCGTCGCAAACGTTGGCCGATTGCTACGTTCAAAAGGCAGGACATACTGCGTTTCTATATTTAATTTCCGGTAAAAGTGCAGGCCTTACAAGAGGAGAACTTGAACGGTACGTAAAGAGAAATGAAGACAACGTTATTTCCGCGCTAGGACAACAGAGTTCTAATGGCACAGTGGATAGTACTGGCGTGGCGCCTCTAAGGGCGGTCACACCACAGTTGTCAAGGACAACAAGTATGCCGATGCTACATAACGCAGAAGTACCAAGAACTGAAGCATTTGCGTCTCATTCTGTCACTGTTGAACAGCCTACGAGATCACTTAATCAAAGCCATCCTATCAACCAAGGCGAAGGTCTAAACAGTAGAGAGCAGAGGATTCAAGGTGCCTCAAATATATCTTTAATTCAAGAAGAACTTCAAAGAGCAACAGCCAAGTCTCCTGTGATGGAGGATGATGTATTAAACGAGGGTCACAGTATTCCTGTAGAAGATACAGAAGAGTTACAGCAGGTAGGCTGGACGTGTAAAGCGTGTACTTTTATCAATACACCAACACGGCCGGGCTGTGAGGTTTGTGGAGGGGACAGACCAGAGGATTATATTGTACCAGACAATATTGTGATCATGGAACAAGAGAGGATTAGAATCGCCGAGGAACGCAGACAACAAGAGCTTTATGAACAGGTAAGCAGTTGACAGTATTTATCATTAGAGGTTATCACATGGACGTTTCCCACGAAGCAGCCATATCTAATCCAAAGAGAATATAAACTTTCGCTTTGCATACCCTGGGAAACTCATTCTTGAACGCTTGAGTGCGAGGCTATAGAATGTATTGCGTAAACGTCATTTCCGGTTCGTGTGGAATTCAAATTTTACCAGCTCAATAAGAATACGTTTTCAATGGGAATAAATGTACAATAATGATTGATCATGAAGATCAGTGTTTGCCCTATTGAGGCTGGTAAATGAGGTTCGTGATGCTTCTAAAATCCAATTGAAATCCATTGGAAGAAGAGCCAATCTGTGGACTCCACTGTTAATCCCATCATATTATTATTTATATTATTGTTGTTATTATTATTATTATTATTGTTGTTGTTATTATTATTAATTAATTTATTATTATTATTATTATTATTATTATTATGGTCTAGAAGTTAATAACCTATGTGCTATAATATTGACTCAAAGACCATTTAAATGTTAAATATAAAACCTGATGATAGACCTTTCCCATATTGTCTTGAATGATAACAAGACACGAAGCAATGCTTCTAACTCGAGGCTGGACTTAATAAGATATAATACAGTTAATGTATGAACACAACAAGTCCAACCTCAACTTGAAGACATTGCTTCATGTTCCGTGGTCACTCAAGGGAACTCGCAAAGGGTCAATATTGTAGTTTTATACACCCCTTGCATGTGACGTCAAAGCAGATCGATCTGGGGAACAAAACAAAAGAATTCCATTCTCCTTAGAATTGGAACCTATTGTTTTATCCTCCAGATTGAGCTGCATTCCAAAGTGCTGCAAGGGGTCTATATGGAATAGAAGATGCATGTCCGGTGTTGTTTTAGATCCCACATGGCCTCGCCGAATTATTCTTTGGGCATCATAAAATTAGAATGATAGAGCAAGGACTGACCTGTATAAGCAACGTGCATTTCATCACTTGTCGTCATCTCTTGCCTGAAACCATCATATTAATGTTGCCGTGAATATTTGACACTTTCCTCGATTTGTATTTGGCCACACTTGCTTCTGCAGCTCTCTCCTTGTGCATAATAGGGCCTTGTGCAGAGTGCAATCACGTGGTAATACAGAACAAACAAAAAAAAACAAAGATATTGTTGCCGTAAAAAACACGTGGTCGATAAGGAAGGCCCATGCACAACTATTGTGCCATGGACATACTTGACTGGCTTTATATAACGTGCAACCCTGAAGTAATCACGACAACGAAGCATAGTTGTCATGGAAACTAATTTTACTTACCTCTCGGTTATAGTTACGACATTTCATTAACTTAGGTTCCTTTGACGTGGTTTTCGTAGTTAAGAACCTTTTTCCATGTTTTTTATTTTTTATATCTTATGTCCTTTTTCCATGTCCAAGGAAATGACCTATGCACTAGAATTCGTAAAACGTCATCGATCTTCTGTTTCCTTTATTGCGCAAAGATTTCACTTGTTCATCAATTTAACACGTTTGTACTCTGCAGAACCAACGCTCCTAAAATATCCCGATAGCTGTTTGAATGTTCTTCTTTTCTCTAAGCTGCTACTCTTGCTTATAATACGCCGGCAGCAGTTCTCTTCACCTTCTGATCCATTGTTTTTTAATCATCTTCACTCTAGGGAATCCTGCAAGGTCGAAACCTTTCTTTATTGGATATAGGACGTGAAGTACAGGAGTGATTGTACCGTTGGCCAACATTAGTCAGTCCTTGCTTTATCAAGTTGTAGTAGTCCAGTATTGAACCATTTTAACTTATTTGTAGCAGGCTACGATAGCGTGACACAAAATCAGTAGACATGTAGACATTTTTACTAGAACCATAATGTTCTCGCTATTTCAAACTTTCCGTCCTAAAGTTGTCTAGCTATTCCAAAAAGAAAAGTTGGTGAAGGTTTTGAGGTTTTGTTACATGTTGCATACCAAGGCCGAAATGCCTACCCACCCCCGGCTCCCTCCCCCCCCCCCCTCCCCCCCATTCCTGACCCTGATATTCACTGAGCCTGAGGCGAATAATTGTTTTAGTGTTTTTGTCCCAAGTAAATTTAATAAATAACGAAATTGTTTTATCGAGAACGCCATCATTCAAAAATACTTTCACTGCAGTATATTCACCTGCAGGTTAATATGACAACATAAAACGTAAATTGTGACCAATGAGCGCGCCGGATTTAATTTGTTCACTTGTGTAAAAATACTACAATTTTATTGCAACCTTGGTAATCAATATGCAACGTGCAACAAAATCCCTTCATCAACCTTCTTTGAAATATCTGTATAGCCCGAGTAAACAGCAAAGGAGAAACCATTTAGGGAGGGTGTGATTAATAATCTTTAAAAAAAGAAAGTATATGCCTGGCCCAATCAGTAGTACCTTCTCATCTGTCATTAGTATCGGGAGCGACAGTAATGACGGCTTACAAAAGACACTACTCAGTTACTGAGTCAATCACAGGGAGCCCGGCTATGTTTTTTTTGTTTCTTTAAGAAAATTAGCTTTGCTCTTTGTGGGTTTCCTGTGTTGTAATCAGTTTTCTTTTACATAAGCTGTAATCAGATCTGCGCGCCGTAAAAGTTAGATCGGCGATGTAAACTGATAGCCGATTCAATAACCGTTGGTGTTTTGTTTCTTTTGGGTTGCCTGTGGTGTGTAACGCACTTTCTAATAAACACTAGAGAGTGCGTTACCAACGGTTATTGATTTGAATTTAATCGGCTATCAGTTTACAGCGCAGATCTGATTACAGCTCATGTAAAAGGAACTGAGCACAACACAGGAAACCCACAAAGAGCAAAGTCAATTTTCTAAAAGAAGCAAAAAAATATATAGCCGGGTTCCCTGTGTGTTCGACATTGCTTACTCGATATTTAACTTTAAACAACAAATTTCAACCATTGTTTTTTAAGGGTTGCCTCCCACTTCAAATTTATTAGAAATTATTAATTGATTAATAATAGCCATTGCTTCGTTGATTATTTTTTTACATTAGATTAAGAATTTTTTGTTTTAAACTTGAAAGAAAATGGATTAAGAATGTTCGTCTTTGACTTTACTTTCCATAGATTTCTTGAAGTGGAAGCGCTATATATAACATGTAAAATTATATATAAAATTTGATGAAAGTAAATATAGCTGACACTAGCTTGTATAGTAATTTGAGCTAAACACTGCAAAACAAACCTGTCTATGACTTTAGTCTTTAAGAATCAGGGTTTACACATTTTGATGCTGTTAATATATTCACTAAGTGAAGTTGAGACTCAACCGTTTTGAAACATTTTGTGATATTTTCGATTTGTTTTGAAGCCGATTGTTCGGACCGCATTCCTCTGGCACTTAAATAAATAAATAAATAGACCCAGTAGTTTCCATTATAGCTCTCCTACAATTAATAAACTGAAATAAAGTAAGAATCCCAACTGGCAAGGAGGTAAGCATGGTCGAGAAACTGAATCTGAACTAATCAGTGATCAGGACAAATACAGTCTCAGCTAGTGGCCACAGCGGGACTCGAACCCGGCACCACGGGATTGCGAGACCGACGCTATGACCACTCGACCAAACTCCTTAAACGTTTCTTCTAAAATAGTATCGTGAATAACATTAGCGGGATGTAGATATTTCCCGAATTCGCTCGAGGTTAAAGTTGATAAAACACAGTAGATGTATGAACAAATCAAGTCTTATACCTCTTATTTCGTGTTCACTCTAGAGAATCGGGAAAGGTCTATAGTCGATCCCTTGGTATCATACTTGGCCAAATACTAATTGTATCCTGATGTGACGTTAAAGGGGAGGGCTCTGTCTAGAAACAATTAAATTGACCATTGAGATTTCCCATTTCATATAATATAAAATAATTATATTATTTGCAAAAGTGGGCTTCATAGATTATATTGTTAGCCTGTCAAAGCATGCTTAATGGGACTCTTAATTCAGTTAAATAAAATATTGCTTAGCAAAAGACGTCATGGCTTGTTGTTCTTTTGATCCGTGTTATTGCATTGCTGTGACAGACTATTTATCGAAGTATTATGATAAGGCTAGCTATAGAGTCTACATATTCATGTGCCTTCTCTTGTATATCCGTTAAACGAATGAATGATACTCTAGGAAATGAAATATGGCCTGAAATGGGAAATCATTGCGCCTAAGTTAGAGACGTTTATCTATTTTTCGAGGCAGTCTAGAATAGAGAACTTTATTGTCTGCAGCTACAATCAGTCCCCATTCACACATGTATGGTGATTTTTTCTGAATGCCTTAAAGAATACAGCCTGGATCGTGTGGACGGTGCAACCCTAAGTTGCGGATTCAAAAATATCAAAGACTAACATGTTTCTTGTGTATTTGATATCTCCTGTGCATTCATATATAGATTGATTCACTAACTAGGCACTATATTGCGACTATTAGTTAATAACTATTTTGTTTTTATTTCACGGATTAAGTACAATCGCTCTATGCCTATAAGTATTTGTTTGTGAAAAACGTTGCCAGTCAAGCTCTTGTCAGCTGCGCACTTTCCCTTGCAAATTCTTTAAAAACATTTAGTCAGGTATTATATAAAATGCCATTTCTCTCGTTTCGGTCGTTATAACCTGAAACCTCGATGAACTATTGTACTTAAATTGTATTAATAATATAAATATATGTAGCTAGAGAGTGCTAGCAATAGAGTTTGTTGTGAGTTGTCGCGTCGAAGTAAAATAAGAATACATTTTTTTTAAAGTTTAACACAGACGGCTATGAATCTTGCAATGCATTAGATTTTCAGAAAGATGGGAAGTTTTCACTCGGCCCCCTCATGTGCAAAAAGGTCGTTATCATTCTTTCAGTCTTGGAAAGGTTGGGGGGGGATGCGGTCTTGTAAAGAGCTACGTCAACTTATTTAAAACTGTGTGAAATGCGCTATGTACCGCACTAAAAGTACGAAACATCATAATATCATCATAATATAGACGTATATGATATTACTAATTAATAATCATTAATATTAGTCCCATTCTTACAGCTGAGAGACTTTTTCTGGGTTTGACAAACCGTTAATATTATAACCAACCCCCTACCTCACACAGCATTATCACTTAACCGTTGGAAAAAAACTCCAGTATCGGGGTCCCTGTGTTTGCCACTAACTTTCTAATTGACATCAAATAGGCTTTACAGCAGCAGGAACGGGAGCAGGCTGTTGCACGTGAGATGAACTTCCAACAGTTAGTACAAACAGCGCAGCAAAATATTATACAAAATACCGAGGAGTTTGACTGCGCGATTTGCTTCACGACAGTGTTACCGGGAGATGGAGTGGTACTTAGAGAATGTTTACACTGCTTTTGTAGGTAAGTCAGATTAAACAGACGAACGATTTGCATTATGGTGTCATGAACTACACGAATTCCAGAATTCCTTGCACAGTTTCTTTTGTTCTGTTAATTAGCAACAACTGTCTTACTATAAATACAAAATACAATGATAAATAAAAAAGCGAAATACATGCAAATTCGAAGAAAGAAAATTCGTGAACCTTTTTGGTAAAATGATGTCATCATGCAAATGGCTCATTGTCAATCTCGTACCCAGAGAGGCTCGTTTCTCTTAGTCGGACCGGGAAACGAGGCCGCCATTTTGAGCATTGTGATTGGTCCGTGGAGGAATAAAATGGGTTTACATATAACCGCTAAGGATCAGGCCCAGAAACAGGCCTCAAACTATGCTCAAACACGGAGAAATACTCTTCATCAATAAAATTCATTATTCTTCGTTTGCACGGCCATATTTGGTACAATTTAACAAACGATTTCTCATTAGAATTCATTGTTAACGGTACCACAATGGCCGCCATGTTTTTGTCTTTTAACTCTCTTGGGAATGATTGCAACCCATCAGTGGCGGCTCCTTCAGCAACAACTTTGTTGTGACGCCTTGCTAATCCCCGAAAATTTGACGGAAAACGCCTGATATCGAACTGCAGTTTGAAGTTTGCGGTACTTGTCGACGTGCTGAAGGTCTCTGACCCGACGACCGACCAACGAACAGTGGACTGAATGACCGAACGAATAAACAAATACAATTTGCCTGTGAGAATAGATAGACTAAAGGGTGACAAAGGAAAAGACTGAAGATAATTATTATGCCCTTACAGCAGGATGTTTTAATCTGCTTCTTTAAGTTTCCCGCGGGAATCCCTCAATCGAGATGCCGCATCGTTTCCGACGACCTTTCGAAACCTTTCAAGGGAAAGGAAAATGAATAGTATCCGTCATTCTATTAATTGTTGTGCTTGTCTAATATATTATTGTGTTTATCTCTAGGGAATGTTTAAGGGAACATATACGTAACTGTACCGATCCAGAGGTCCAGTGTCCATACCAGGATGACAGATTTGCTTGCCATTCTCTTATTACAGCTCAGGAGATTAAATCTGTAAGTATTAAACTATCAAATAAAGTAACAGAAAATTGTATTAGAGAGATTTTATCTAACCATTGTATTTATTGTCAGCGGTGCTAGCTAGAGTGATTTTACCTTCTATAATTTGAAGGCCTTTACAACCTAATCGACCCATTGCGCATTTAAGAGCAGACGAAGCTCTGTTGGCTATCGCGGTTTTCAGAACTAAAGGTCCACGGTTCGCTCATAAGGTTCTCCTCATCTAATAAGTGCAGATTCAGCATTGAATACTCTTTATAAAACAGAACAAAGATGAAGATAAATAATAAAGTACGCATCGTCGGCCCATTAAATATGTATATATTTTTTACCTCTTGCCAAAAAAAATTTTATAACGCACTCCAGCTCATTCATTTTTTCCTTACCTCGTAAAGATCCGTGTACCGTTTATTGACCTTCTTAAGTTACACATTGTTAAATCAAAACTTTTAATATCTTTTTTTGTCTATAGCTTTTATCTCCTGAAGACTTCGATAAATTTCTCAACCGTAGCCTAGCAACAGCAGAAAGTCAAGCTGCAAACAGCTTACACTGTAAAACACCCAATTGTCTCGGATGGTGTATCTATGAAGACAACGTGAACATCTTTCACTGTCCAGTCTGTGATAAACAAAACTGTCTGACTTGTAAAGCACAACATTTTCCTGAAATGAACTGTAAAGAATATCAAGATGACTTAAAAAGAAGAGCACAAAATGACAAAGCAGCACAACAAACACAACAGTTTTTAGAAGTGAGTATGTTAAGCAATAGGTTGCTATCAATAGACGTCACTTCCGGTAATAGCTCTTTTTTTGATGGCTTGTAGAATCCTGGAGGTTGTTTTGATATCTTATTTTCTGGTTTGATGTCGTGAAAATAGTCAAATACAATAGTTTGAGGACTTATTTTGATATGTTTTGACTTAGCATCCGTTAGTTGCCCTCAGCAATTCGCTTGTTTGCCCCCCAGTCAACTCCAAAAAGTCACGTGATTGATAGTAAGCCATAAGGTATTGGCAAGGACACCCTTCGTCGGTAAACGACGTGCTTCGTTGGGCCAAGTGATTCTAAATTAACAGGGTTTTTTTCTATTCCTTTTCATATGTAGTTTTCATTTTTTTATTCTTGAATCCTCAGAACATGGCCATACGAACTAGAGAGTTATCACTCTCGGGACCGCCATTTAAAAAAAACATATTTTTGGATGAATAATAACGAACATGAGGGGAAATGAGCGATGGCCATTTACGTTTGATTCCTTTTTAGTATATTAAATCGCTCCTCGTATCAGCTATCCTTTACTTTACTCAGTTGAACTTGTGAATATTTAGACACTAATACAAGACTAACCCTGTGTAGATGGGTCTGTAGTCAATGAACACATCGGTAATTCGGACCTCGAAAAAGGTCTATTATGGCCATCTATGATGTTCAATTCAGCGCACTTTACATTTTACCTACGAAAAACTATAGTAAGAAAATAGTTACCTTCATTGACAACGCCATCTTGTTTTGTTCTTCACACAAGCAGCAACCCCCTTCTCTCTACCCCCTCCCCCTGTATTTTTTTGTTTCAAGAAATAGCATCTTAAGATCTAACTTTTGCTTGTTGTTAATTCTAGAACATGATTACTAAAGGCGATGCCATGAGATGTCCGCAATGTGAGATTATACTTCTGAAGAAGGATGGTTGTGATTGGATGAGGTGTAGCATGTGTAGATTGGAGATTTGTTGGGCGACGCGAGGACCTCGATGGGGACCACAGGTAACAAGTAACCTATTATTCTCATTGAACAATAATTAGCAAAGCAAAACTATAAAACGTAATGTTTTAGGAACTTCATGTTGAAATTAGATCTTTAAAAGTTTGTTCCATTATGTCTACAAGGGGAATTCGCACTAGGTTATTTTGATCATTATAATGCACTCTACCAAAATTACTCGATTCTGATTGGACAAGCGGAGTACAACGAAATCTCAAATTGTACTCGGTCAAACCTGGGGCAAACATCAAAACTGACAAGTTTGGCATCTTTCGTGTCTCCAAAGACAAAACGATTGCCTGACGTTTACGCTCAAGTGCGAATGCGACTTACAATATAAGGCATGGTCGGGACGAATAATGGTATATTAGAAATATCGATAGGGACAAATAAACACATCTTCAATTGTTGGCCTAGTGAGAATGCATCTAAATCGTTATTATCTTTGTCATCATTATCAGCTTATCGCAATCAGTATTAAGGTATTCATAATTAATCAAACTATCATGTTGGTGTTGACTTACAGGGTGTTGGCGATATCTCTGGAGGCTGTAAATGCAGAGTAGGAGGCAAGAAATGTCACCCAAAGTGTCAGAACTGTCACTAGAAATAGAGTGTAGCTAGAAGTCGAGGGTCGAGGGTCGAGGGTAAAATGTCGAGGGTCGAGGGTAAAAAGTCGAGGGTCGAGGGTAAAAAGTTGAGAGTCTGAAAAAGACATATTAAGAGAAAGACATAAGACATAAGGGAACACCCAAACACACAGACCTCACTTCACATGTTTTATTCTAAAGAGTATTCAACTTGTGTCGATGCCTTATCCAACTTGATAACGATGACTAAATATAGAAGTTTACTAAAAGAATTACTATATCGTAAGCCATATATTGATGTAATCGTAAAAATTATAAACCTTTTACAAGAGTTTCAAGCAAAAAGAATATTCGTGGGCGTCAACCATATTCTAAAATGATGAGAATCATGTAAGAACTTTAACCTATATTTCTATTCTATATTCTAAAACGGTCTGAGCTCTTTTAAAGTGGGACTAGTACAAAAATCCCTCGAAATTTAATTTGGTTGAAACTTTCTTGGAATAAGGGTCTAATAAACAATGGTAAAAGTTTTTTCTTGATATTTCGATGAGAAGTATTATATTTTTACGAACTTTTAACGGAGTCTGTGACGTTACTCAACACCAAACATCGCTCCATACATCAGCATAAGAAGATTTTGTTTGTTCGGACATCTTAAGTTTACAAATAAAGTCTCGAAGAAAACACAGCAAACAGAAGTAGTAGAACTGTAGCAGTTGTTCGAATCAGATGCAACGAAATGCGGATGATCGCCGAAATGCCATCTATAGATAATAATCCACAGGAAATCGACTAAAGATCAAATTTCGCAAAGCATCCATTGGCAACTTGTATCTATTTTCCAATTAAGACGTCAATCTTGAAGGGGAAGTCCTGCTAAATAAAACTTTTCCAACAATGGTCGTAAAGCCTGGTAGTAAAAAATAACAAAAATAACATAGTAATATAACTGTAAATAGTAGTCTTTGTAATAATATAACTGTGCTGCAAGTGTTTGCATTATGAACCGCCATGTATAGTTCTAATCCCGGGATTAGTTCTAAGAGAGTATCTGGTTACAGTACCAGAGAGAGACTACAATCAAACAGACTATGCTGTCAAGAAGAAGAAGTTTCACTGACTGCAGTGCCGCGGCGGCAAATTGAGACTTTAGGCTAGACCAGACCATGCAGCTATATGTTCACCTATAAAAGCAATGTACAGTCTTGTCACTTTTCGGTTTTGCCTTGCAAAACGGCTTATTGAAGGCGACTCTGCCATGACTACTAGTGTAGTAACTTTCGATGCTTATAATCGTAATGGTCTGTTCGATATTTATTAAGACGCGTACGTCGTGCAACTGTTATTAGATATCACAGCTGTGAGTCATACCATACACTATCTATCACTGTACTGACGGCTGTGAGTTGTACGGTTGCTATAAAACTTACACATTGGCTTTGGAAGTTTTTCATAACCATTTTCTGATAAAATAATGGATTTATTGAAGCAATCGAATTGGACGAATTATGCCTATATTGACAACGATACTTCAATAGGAGTTGAAAAACTAAACTTTGTTTTTTTAAAAATAGAAAACCTAATTGTCTGTATCTTCGTACATATTAACTAGCCATTTAAATGCGACAAAAGATGTGCTGTTCCTTTTTTTCAGACCCTCGACTTTTTACCCTCGACCCTCGACTTTTTACCCTCGACCCTCGACCCTCGACTTCTAGCTACACTCCTAGAAATATGTCTGCAATATAGGATCTAACAAGTCATGTGATTATATTCCACCGCATTTGATGGATTGAGACAAAAAACCCTGACCTCTATAACATAACAAGTGACATGATCGACAATGCGGGATTATTTTCAAGTGTGACATTCACTCTGGACACTAGCACTCACGTAAACCCTTCATCATCATCACCATGGTTTCCCTCGTGTCTCGAGATCGGCCTTGTGGCGCCTTGAAAACCGCTGTTCCAATAAGCGCTTGAAGTCTTTACTATTAATCATTGACTTAATCAGAAATGTGGGTACCTTATTAGTACTGCGCATGCTCGATTTTAAATTATAGGTAGAGCGAGCACTCTCTCAAAGATAGTTTTGTTTTACAGCTTTTCGAATTTTAGTGGTGCAATGCACTAGTCAATTACAAACCTCGACCCACGGGACAGGGTGGGGAATTAACTTTGCGTGACCAGGGATTTAACGGATATTTACTTATAACTTTAATGCACGGGTATACGGGGAATTAAACGCGTCGTTCTACAGTCAAACAATTTTGACAGCATTACATCTTCATTAACTTGAACAGTATTTTTTTCCACGGGGAACCGGGAAAGTGCTAAATCCAACACTACTAGTGTGAACATGAATGTTCAATTCCCAGCCCTGTCTCGCCACCATCTTAGTTCTCAAATTATTATGGGGCGTCCGGGAGAAATAAAGATTTGTTACAGTAATGGCGTCGATTGACATTAACAGAAAAGATAATTTAAGACGGCACATCAATCACCCTAGCCATAAAAAAAGAAAAACACACAAAACTTTACATACTTTTCCATTGTTTTCGATTTTATTTGCCCCCTGGCCGTCGTATCGTCGGAGTAGTTTATTGACTAATGCACAACAAGATACCTTGAGCTTTGTTTATCACACCAATAGCTTGGAATTTTCCATATTCAATATTAACAGACATTTTAAAACTTGATTCTCAAATAGGTTTCTGTGTGTGTGTGTTTCAATTAACTAAATCGTGAACTAGTTAAATAGTAGACTAATAGAGGTCAGTAGATCATGATCCACAGATATTGCTTTCTTTGACTAACTAGTAACTTTTCCTTCGCGGGTTATGCAAAATCACTCTAATCAGTTATACCATGATATTGTTAAAAAAAACTAAAATAGAGACCTCATTAAAAAAAGTTGCCAAACAACAGTATTTACGAGATCACATTCCTGGGAACTTTAAATGGGCAACATTCTTCGTTTGCAATAGGCGTCATAGCCGCCAATTTGGAAGAATTTGACAAAAGATTCTTAAATGAATTCTTTTGTTATATCTTCCAACATGGCGTACATCCCTTTTGTTATTGTGCTCTCTTGGGGTTGATTGCAAACCAAGAATAGCGCATCAAAAATGATTCCCATCCAGTTGAGTCTACACACTTCAAAGAAAACACTTAATTTCTAATATTCGATTGTAAGCTCCACTGCAATGTAAAGCGCATTGAGACAATGTGATAATGCGCTATAGAAGAACCCCATTATTATTATTATTAATTGAAGAATCGTTGTCGGGTTAAAAAACCATAGAGCATAAAAGCTGAGACCAAAATGGCAGTTGGGAAATGGCAATTATATAACATGTATAATTTATTCATTTGCGCCATCCATGCAGTCGGTTTAGAATGCCAAAAGCGTATTAAAAACAGTGGATAATGCCATGGGTCGCCGGTCACAACATGCATCTAATTAACGTACTTCCCATGTGCCATTGCTGTTTCAGCTTCTATGTTCTATTCTTCTGAACCGACAACGATTCTTCAATTGAGTGTATATCCATTTGCAGCTGAAATCAATGAGTTGTTCAGAATGATAGAAAATATAAGTCAATGCTGAAAACTCTTCTTAGTAATCATCAAATGAGAGTAGTATAGGGAATGGGGGTATCAGCGCAATCTCAACACAGGCAAACCCCGCGTCAAAAATTCACCTACGGAAACAACCCCATTCCAAGTGTGGTTGAGGGCAATAGCCACTTAAATATGTTAGTCTATATATGGAGTGCGAAGATTGTAAGAGAACTTTTAAGAAAGAAGCAGACTTAAAGAAGCATTTGAAAATGAAGACGAAGTGTATGAGTAGTTATAAGAGTGTATAGAATCCCATCGTTTCGGCAACCATTTTCGGCTACCTTTTCTACTCCCACACGGGTATTCCTGGTAGACACATTTTGCGCAGGAAAAGTATTTTTTGTGCCCACTGGTTTGGTAGCAACCCCCGGAAATGTCCGTCGTGGATAGAGAGGAATGATTTGTTCCCCTCGTCGCAAGGGCTGCGAACCACCTCCCTTGCAGACCCATAGTAGTAGCCAAAAACCTTCGACACCCTACATATAGAAGATGGAAGAGCAAAAGAGTATTTCGGCAACATTGCAAGAAATGGGTATACGTGCGAAAAGTAGAGTGTTGGCGCATTTGCTGCTGGACAATGCATACGACGGAAACTTGCTGCCAGACGTATCCAAATGCGACTACCTCGAAGGCAACGAAGGTACTACGAGTCTGCAGCCGCTTTCTGGATTTCCGCCTTTCGTAGACGACGTATTTGTCTATGGATTTGTCGCAGAAGACGACATGTACGGACGGCTGTGTAGGAACGCAAAGACCCTTGTTGCCAAAATATCTACAGCGGCTACCAAAACCTTTGGCGTATTCCTACCAACTAGCATAGTCCACAGTTGTAGGAAAGGAAGCATAGTAGAGAATGTCGCAAAGCGAAGAACGACAAATGGCGCAGTCTGTATGGTGTAGAGCCTGCTGCAGTCTTCGTAGCCAAAGTAGATACTTCGGAGTTGCCCATAGAAACAGTAGAGGAAAAGATACCCCTGTTTGCTACGCTGCTACACGCCCACGGATGGGGAATCTACTCCGTAGACTACACCCAAGAAGTTCTCCGGAACTTTGGACAGAAAGGCGCTGGTCCGAAGGCTGCGGGAACTGGGATATCTACTGCAAGGAGAAGTTGGCTGGCGCGAAGGTACCATCTTGGACAATACACACCAAGTAGGAGAACACGTATGCACTTGGATGGAAGATGGAAAGAGAACCAAAATATACAACAAGATAGTCTCCAACTTCGAAGCCGGAGAAGTGCAAAACCCAGTAGGCGCAAAACTTGCAGAGTACGTGGACTGCCCAAACGAGCATCTTCGGAAGACATTTCGGCACCCAGACGTTGTAGCAAGAGGCTGCACCAGAGTGGAAATATCCATCTACAGCAAGGACTTCTCCAAATCCCACACCAACGCCATAGCAGAAACACTGGAGCCCCTAGAAGACATATTCGTAGTGCAGCCACCCAAAAACATGTGGCTTGCTCTTGCAAAGTGCTTGGATAGATGTATTTGCATCTGCTGCGAGGAGACAAAAGAAATCTTCCTAGCGTTGTACTGCCATGCGGGAACCAGACGCATAGCCGGAGTGCGAGGCAACGACAAGTGGGAACAATGCGTACTTTGGACTATAGCAGAGTTTGGCTTCCGCAGGTGTCCTATCTTCCGCATAGATGTAGCTGGGTTGGATCCTGTGGAGATAGCTCCTCTGCGGTGCTACACAAAAGACTCTCCTACTGTGTTGGCAGAGTCCAAGATGCCTACGCGCGTGCACAAAGACCCCCCACCCATCGCAGCAGACATCCTGCCCAGCACAGAACACGTAGAGTGGGTTTGGCGCACAAAGAAAGCACAAAGGATCGGAGTAGAAAAGAGTCTCTTCGGAATACTAGAAGTGCCTACGGACCGCAGGATATCCTTCCTATCCAAAAGAAAACGACAACAAAGATTGGAGGACATACGGGACGATTTGGAAGGAGACGAGTGGGTAGAAGCCACGAAGAGATACCACGCGGAACTATTGGAGCAGGGAAACTCCGTGCTGCGGCAGAAAGAAGAGGACAGGAAGAAGATAGAGAAAGAGTTGGAGAAATACAGGAAACTATTGGATAGGATCTCCAGAAGGACAGACAATTTGCGTAGATTGTTCTTTGGCCTGGACGCCCTCGAGTCCTGCATGGAGGATTCCGTACCTCGCAGAACCAAAGTACACCGAATGCAAGAAATACCCGCAGGAGAGTACAAAATACTAGGCTACGCAATACCCAAAAACGTAGATACCGTTTGGCCGGCAAGAGGACACCGCGTAGCATTGCGAAAAGGCAAAGAGACCTGCGTTGCGTGGGCTATAGAAGCTCTACTGGACGCATTTGCAGCTGGGAAGTTCGAAGCAAACGAGAACATGCGCATAGCTATCCCCGGGGAAGAAATATTGGTGGAGTGGCAGAACAACATAGCCACTGTCTTCGTACAGGAAGGACCCGGTTTGGATACGTACTACGAATTGGCTAGGAAAATGGACCATTCGATGCTTAGAAATCCAGAAAGACTACTAGAGATACCGGCGCCGCCCAACAAGGAGTGCGTGCAGGCACTGCACATGCATCCAGGCGAATACCAATGCTGGAAGTACGCCAAAACTACGTTCCGAAAAAAAGAAAGGACTATCCTGTTCCTTTCCGAGAAATGCCCAGAGTGTGTTTTGGAGGGCTGCACGGCGGAACATGCTACTACTCCAGTCTGGGGACACTTTCTGGACGAGCAAAAGATAGACTGGACGCAGCAGCCGCCTTTGTACTGCAAGATAGGCAGGGAAAAGACAACTGCTAGCAAGAAGAAAGACCGACTGGTGCACGTGTCTACTGCGGAATCGTAGGGTGTCGATCTGGTGGACACCCTTTCTGCTCCATCTCCGGAATCCTAGAATTTCTCTGCGGTTTCGTATCCTCTGCTCTGTAGTACACAACTTTGGGTGGTTGCATGCGCGCCCAAACGACGGCAGCTATTCCTACGACTGCAAACAAAACATTGCCAGCTATTTGCCAGTCTATTTTTGTGGATACTTCCTCCACTTCGTCCTCCAAGTTTTCGACCGCTTCGTCCTCCAAGTTTTCCACATCTTTTTGGTCCATCCTAGCTAGCAGCTCCTCCTTTGCATTTTGGAGTTCTTCTCTAGCTTTCTGGAGGTCGTCGAGGACTATAGCAAAGGAATCCTGTACTTCTAGGAAATGTTTCTGCAGGTCTGTAGTTGGAGGCTTTTCGGGAATCGCTACCTCCAGACCATTTTCCCGTTCTATCCTGCGTATTTTGGGTATTCCTATGCCGTACTTATTGGCTACCTTCTGCAGCCCTACGCCATTTCGTCGATCTTCCAACAATCCTGCGATTTCTTCCTCGGATAGTATTTTGGGTGTTGCCATATATATCTGTGGATATGGATATTCCATGGACAAACACTATGGATCCATAGGGGTATTCAATGGACAAACACTATGGATCCATAGGGGTATTCCGTGGGTCCATAGGTATATAGATGTATCTCTACATAGCTCTAGGCATAGCTAGCTACATGCTAGGAAAACAAAGGATGACACAAATACTTTTGGAGATCTTGGAAGGTCTCTACAGAGCGCAAAAGACAATACAGGGAATTCGAATACTACAGGCTACGTAGCCACTCTGGCACAGCTACCGCGGCGTAGATAGCACAAGAGCGGTGGTTCGCAGCTCTTGCTACTACTATGGGGAACGATTCGTTCCTCTCTACTTCCCTACGGACATTCCTGGTGCTTGCTACCAGCGCAGACACAAAAAATATGTCTACTAGGAAACGAAAATACGCCTACCAGGAATACCCGTGCGGGAGTAGAAAAGGTAGCCGAAAATGGTTGCCGAAACGATGGGATTCTTTACACTCTACTAACAATATTCGCACTCCATATATAGACTAACATATTTAAGTGGCTGTTGCCTCAACCACACTTGGAATGGGGTTGTTTCCGTAGGTGAATTTTTGACGCGGGGTTTGCCTGTGTTGAGATTGCGCTGATACCCCCATTCCCTATACTACTAATGAGAATTATCATACTATATGTTGTGGTTACAAAATAAGTGATGCGAAAACGCATAATTAACAGCATTTGAGTATTTGTGGTCGGTATTTGTGAATATTTATAATAATAAATTAAGCTTGACATGATTGTGAAAATGAAGACTTGGCTTGCTTGCTTGAGGAGATATTTAAACAGTCTGATAGATGTGTTGATCATCACAGTGAATGAGCGATCTAAGCGAACGCTGTAAAGAAAGACTTGAAAAAGTGATTTCAAGCTTCAACGGGAATCGAACCCATGACCTCCGCGATGCCGGTGCGATGCTCTGCCAACTGAGCTATGAAGCTATGAAGGTCATTTTTGTTGGGTTCTTTAAGCCCCCATAGATAATAAGTGGAAATTGAATGGGCAGAACTGTGGTGGAATAACCGCTCGCCAACATGATTGGCTTCATAGCTCAGTTGGCAGAGCATCGCACCGGCATCGCGGAGGTCATGGGTTCGATTCCCGTTGAAGCTTGAAATCACTTTTTCAAGTCTTTCTTTACAGCGTTCGCTTAGATCGCTCATTCACTGTGATGATCAACACATCTATCATTATTCTGTTGTCGGTCCCAAATCTACTGTTAAAATCACTGACCATTTTGTTTGTACCACTTCTAATGTTGTATATTGTATTAAATGTACCCGCTGTAATCTTTTATATGTGGGTGAGACTGGCCGCCGTCTTGGTGATCGCATTTGCAATCATCTTTATGATATTCGCAATAACGATCCTACCAAACCAGTTTCCCGCCATTTTAATCTAACTAACCATTCTCTTTCTGACTTCATTGTTTTCGGTCTTTCTTTGCTTAACGGCAACAATGATTGTCGCAAGACCAAAGAAATGCGGCTTATTCACCTATTGGGCACTCTTAGTCCCAACGGGATTAATGAACGCTTTATTTTCAACTTACCTTTCCTTTTGTCTTTTGATTGTTTGTTTTTGTTTCCTTGCCTACCTGGCTCTCATTGGTTTCTTTTGTCTTATTCTATCATATATACACTCCTTTCTACCACTTCTTTCTCTTTTACTCCGACGAAGGACTAGCGTCCGAAACGTCAGTAAGTTTTTTCATCTTTTTCACGGTGTATAATTTACCTTTTCATCATTACTGTTTCATTAGAAACACCGACGCAGCTCACACTAGTTTTAGCTAGTTATACCTTTTTATCATTATTCTATTTCATTATTCCTCTTTTACTCCGACGAAGGACTAGCGTCCGAAACGTCAGTAAGTTTTTTCATCTTTTCACGGTGTATAATTTACCTTTTCATCATTACTGTATCATTATTCTACCACAGTTCTGCCCATTCAATTTCCATATAAACAGTCTATCGAACAGAAACGTCGATTGAACGTAAGTGATCCTCGCTGGACATAAGCACACTGCATGTTCCCAAAATCATCGTGAAAGACGAACACATATCGAGATATTTCTGGCATCTACCTCATATAGTCAGGCGGATATGTGCAAAATCGTTCACTTTGTGAAGAAAGCACCAAATTTGGCACAGTTAAAGCTTAAATATATATTGTAATTAGCGCCAAGTCGGCTGCTTAGTTCTTAGCTCTCAATAGATTTTAGTCTTTTATCGTTTTTACTTGGCACAATCTTTTATTTTATCGTCTAGCTGTTTTATAAGTACATTGCCGGTTGAATTATGATCTTTTATTCAAGAAGTTTCCTTTTATCGCGGTGTTTGTGGTGGAAGTCTTTGGATGGAGGATTTCAAGCTTCCCGCCATTGTTTAGCGATATGTCATCGTCCACCAGGATTTCCATTGGATTCAACTACATGGAATATCTTGGAGTCGTTTGGACTACTTCGGCGTTTCAGGGGTAAACGAGCTGGACGTGCTTTTAAGTTGGATAATGGAAAGATGTCTATAAAATCACTGACTTCATGTTCTGCATCGAATCAATTAAATATTCAAGATTGCTGTGTTCGTTCCACCTCATTGACAACTACTTGCATAACTCGAGGTCAAGTAGGCATAAAGTTTTCCAATCTTTTGGTTCCTCCACGTATTCCTTGTATCCCTCAGGTTGGTAAAACTTCTAAATTATGTCTTTTAAATACAAGATCAATATGTAATAAAGCTTTAATTCTGAAGGATTTTGTTGTTGAAAATAACATTGAATGTTTATGTATAACCGAAACTTGGTTAAAGTCAAATGAATTAAATGATCAACTTATTATCAAGGTATAACTAGCTAAAACTAGTGTGAGCTGCGTCGGTGTTTCTAATGAAACAGTAATGATGAAAAGGTAAATTATACACCGTGAAAAAGATGAAAAAACTTACTGACGTTTCGGACGCTAGTCCTTCGTCGGAGTAAAAGAGACTTTTACTCTTTTACTCCGACGAAGGACTAGCGTCCGAAACGTCAGTAAGTTTTTTCATCTTTTTCACGGTGTATAATTTACCTTTTCATCATTTCAACTTATTATCAATGAAATAACACCAACGGGCTATTTATTCCAACATGTGGCTAGAAACGGTAGAGGAGGTGGCGTTGGTCTGTTGTATAAGAAGTCTTTAAGACTGCAGAAAATTTCTATTAATAAGTTTAAATCTTTTGAAATCATGGGAATGACTGTACAATCTTCTCCCGGATACATTTCTATTTTTGTTGTTTATAGACCTCCTCCTTCCAGTGGCAACAATTTCACTAATAAATTGTTTTTTGAGGAGTTTTCTACTTTGTTAGAACAACTTTCATCAGACTCAGGCTCACTTCTTTTAGTTGGGGATTTTAATTTTCATGTGGAGGACAATTCCAATGGAGCTGCTCTTCAGTTTCTAAATATTTTAGAATGTTTTAACCTGACTCAACATGTCAGGCAGGCTACATATCAAGGAAATCATATTCTCGATCTTCTGATTACTAGGGCTGATGAACATGTCATAGACCATGTCTCTGTTTTTGATCTAGCTATTTCAGACCATTCTGCTGTTTTTTGTGACCTGTTAATAAAGAAGCCACCCTTTGAAAAAATCGTTTCTGAATGCCGAAAATTAAAAGCTATTAATCTTGATTCTTTTTCAAATGAAATTGCTGAGTCTCCTTTGATTACCTCTCCACAAACTGATCTTGTTGGGCTACTTCATCAATATGAGTCTGTACTCAATAATGTACTAGACCATCATGCACCATCTAAAAAGCGCATAATAACTTTGCGTCCATCTGCCCCCTGGTACACTGATGAAATCAAGGCTGAGAAAGTAAAACGGAGACGTCTGGAAAGAGCTTGGAGGAAATCTCGTCTGGCCATAGATCGTCAGTTGTATGTGGATCAGTGTAATGTGGTTAGAGCTCTCATTAAAACAACTAAAAATGAATTTTACTCCAACATTATTTCCGAAAATCAGTCTAATCAGAAAGTTCTCTTTTCCACTTTTGAGAAATTGACTAATAAGAAAGCCGATCAACTTTTTCCTTCGTCTTCCTCTCCTAATGAACTTGCCGATTCTTTTGCCGACTTCTTTGAAAACAAGATAAAAGTTATCCAGGCTGGTTTCGACGATGCTGGTGTTAATGATGGTAATTTATGTGAAGGTTTAGCACTTGACAAGTATTTAACATCTTTGAGGGAAATCTCATCTAATGATCTTTCTAATCTCATCCTTCCCTTAGTGGCTAAATCATGTGATCTTCACCCTGTGCCAGGTATGCTTTTGAAAAACTGCTTTGAGGTACTTCTTCCAGTTATGACAAATATTGTAAATCTTTCAATATCTACGGCTACTGTGCCATCGAACTTAAAAGAGGCTTTAATAAAGCCACTTCTAAAGAAGCAAAACATGTCACCAGAGGAGTTCTCTAGTTTCAGGCCTGTTTCAAACTTGAGATTTATCTTAAAGGTTATTGAGAAGGTTGTTGCTGCTCAACTGAAAGAGCACCTTGAGAATAATAACTTACATGAAATTTTCCAATCTGCCTACAAAAAACACCATAGTGTTGAGACTGCTTTGTTGAGGGTGCATAATGATATACTTAAAGCAATTGACGAGCAGCGTTCTGTTATTCTCATATTGCTGGATCTCTCTGCAGCTTTTGACACTGTTAATCATGATATCTTGTTGGAAAGGATGCATTCAAGTTTCGGTGTGAGTGAATGTGCCTCAAGTGGTTTAAGTCTTACCTAAGTGATAGGTGTTTTCGAGTCAGCGTTCAGGGTGGCGTATCAACAAGCCGCTTCTTCCAATGTGGTGTCCCACAAGGTTCTGTATTGGGACCCATCTTGTTCTTGATATACACTTCGCCTATTGGGGATATTTTGCGTAGACTTGACATTAATTTTCACTTATATGCTGATTATGCGCAGTTATAGCGGAGCTCCATACCTAAGAAAAAATGGTAAACCATCGAGTTGATTTTTCATGGCTTGGCTGACGTCACTTCCGTCCGTACGTCCGTCCGTCCGTACGTCCGTCCGTCCGTCCGTCCGTCCGTCCGTCCGTCCGTCCGTCCGGGCGTGTACACAAGCATTCCGATTGGCTGGTTAAAGTTTTTTTTTGGCGGGAATGTCGACGCGTTGCAACATCCGGGTACACATAAAGGTAAATCCGGCTATTAAACTTCTGTAAAAAACGTCTTACACGCGTATAGAAATACCGAGAGATAACAGCTAAATTTTTTATTCAACCTTATATTTATATTTAATCTATTTACGATGGAACCCCTTTCCGAAATCGATATGTCGAAAGAAAGCTCAGAGGAGAATGAAGCCAAGAAAGAAAGGCCAGAAGTAAAAGAGTTTTTTCGAAAAATGAAAAACTCTGGTGGCGTGAAAATGTAAGGCAAAGAGGAAGGACTCACCAAAGAAAAGCGGCAAGCAGAGAGAGAGATAGTGACCCAAATCCAGGCGGGACTTCGATTATAAACAAGGAGAACATGATCGTGAAAGAAAAAGGAATATGAGGCAAAACTTGACGGATGAACAAAGAGAAAATGAACGTGAAATACAAAGGAATTTGAGTCAAAACTTCACGAATGAACAAAGAGAAAATGAGCGTGAAAGACAAAGGAATTTGAAGCAAAACTACTAGCTAAGGCGACTCTCAAATGCACAGAAAAAAATCGCTCTTAAGGACAAGTTATAGACCAAAGACAATTTAAAAACTTTCATGTATTCAAAGATGGATTAAGAAGTGTTCTCCAAAAAATTCAGGTGTGTTGTTTAGCAAACAATCGTTTATTATTTTTTGACAAGCATTTAATTTTTTCTCGACGAATCGACAAATCAAAGACTTTCCCTCAAAGCTTTTATTATTTCTGTAGATAAGCTTAATTTATTTTAATGTTGGAGTCAATATAACATGAAGAGCATATTACAACAAATATTCGTCCTTTATTTAGCTTTGTAAATCTTTAGCAATTCGGTTAACGTTGTAAAACGTTGTTTTTAACCACGAACTATCGTATGTTTTTCGTTCAAGAAAGATTCGCCTCCTATCGCGGGGTCCCATCTTCAAAACAACGAAGACTTTCATTTAATAATTTTATTTCTACAGATAATTTATTTAAGTATTGAATGAAAATATAAATTTACACCAAATATTCAACTGTTTATTAAGCTATTCGAGCAAGTCTGATTATAAAAATGAGCTTAAATTTGTGTTGTTGAGAGATGTTGTTGTAGAAAGACCTAGACTTTCACTTTACAAAGCCGTAAAAAATATTCAAAAACATTTACAAACGCCAATTTACTGACCAAGAAATTCGACATTTTGCATTGCCTTTTTGCATTGCCTTTATTTTCTATTTTGTCTCAGTTGTTCTTGTCAAGTTTAACTGAATGTAAAACGTCTCGTTCTGTAAAAGACGTAATTATTAAAGTAAGCTTATATATACTTTGCTCAACCTTAACCAGTTTTCAAGTCTGTTTTTTGGTCTTGATTTCAACGTCAATGAAAGACATCCGAGGTAAATTTTACTAAACTTGATATTGTATTGGATTATCTGTAGTTATCTTTCGTTTTTTTTTTAAATAAAAGAGATTCAAAGCCTAAAAATGTCGGGTTTTTTGGACAAATTTGTCGAAAAATCTTACGAGAGCAAAACTAGCCCCTGGGGGTGGTGGTGAATTGTGTACAAAATTCCTAAGTGGGAGAGTATATACTCGCGGAAAAAAAAGCAATGTTGTGCATTTCGATTCGATTTCACTGCATGGTTTTTATTATGGGAGAAATGATCTTCAGATCGAATAAAAAAAAATTGAAGATTTTCCCCCCCATCTTATTTTTAACTTTCAGTTTCATTCAAATTGTTCTCCCTTTGACTTCCGTATCGGGAGCTCCGCTTTTAGGCAGTGCCTAAATATATATATTATATTACATTTGAAACATCTTCAATGACTGAACTTGAGGCTGCAAAACACAAACTTGAGTCTTGTGTGAATGAAATTGATGAATGGATGACTAGAAACAAGTTAAAATTGAATGCTGATAAGACCGAAATTCTTGTTGTGTCGGCTGCTCATCGTCCTAGACCTCCTATTGATTTTCTTAAGTTTTCTGACTATGATATCTCTCCTTCTTCAAATGTTCGTGACATTGGAGTTATTCTTGATGAGAAATTGTCTATGGAAAACCATATCACCTGTATTTGCAAGTCATGCTTTTTTCATATTAAGAATATATGAAAAATTCGTAAAGATCTCAGTGGTGAAGCATGTGAAACTCTTGTCCATGCCCTTATATCTTCCAGGCTTGATTTTTGCAATTCCTTGCTGTATGGTTTGCCTAAATCTTTACTGCAAAAACTTCAGCATGTTCAGAATGCAGCTGCTCGGCTTGTGTCTTGTGGTCACAAGCATGATCATATCACTCCAATTCTTTTTCGCTTGCACTGGTTGCCTGTTGAGCAGCGCATTGAATTCAAGATACTGTTGTTAACCTTCAAGGCTCTAAATAATGCTGCCCCTTTCTACCTTAGTGAACTTGTTAAGCCATACGTCCCAGCTCGTTCCCTGAGATCAGCATCATCAAATCTTTTATCCGAATGTTCTTTCAGGCTTAAAACATATGGAAAAAGAGCTTTTTCGAATGCCGCTCCTGAGATATGGAACAGACTCCCGCCAAATATTAGGTCTTCTGTATCAATTACCAGTTTCAAGCGGGAGCTTAAAACCTGGCTATTTAAGCAAGCGTACAATTTATCTTAACTAATTAATCTTAATCTAATGTTGTTATGATTTTATGAGTAAAACAAATGTATAGTTTAATCAAATAAGTCTTTTCTAAATTTTAACTATTAGTTATAATTTCAATTTAAAAAAAAAAAATTAATGGAATTTTTAAACCAAGTCCATTAGTAAATAAATAAATAAATGTTACGTTATGTATGAGTATGTATGTATTGAAGCAAAAATGTATTGATCAAATAAATGTTAATAACTGTTAATTCTATTATGGACAATTTTATGGAAATTGTAAAGCGTTGTTGAACGTCCGGATATTAACGCTATATAAAATATATTATTATTATTATTATTATTATTATTATTATTATTATTATTATTATTATTATTATTATTATGTTGTGCTAAAGAGATTCAGATATGGAGGCATTGCTAAAAACCCCATATAGGGTATTTAAAGGGGGGTTTCGCATGAAAACGAGGCTAAAATCCAAAATCTATGTTCACTTTGTTAAAAAAACTTCCATATTTGGCACAGTTAGTGCCTATGATGTCAGAAAGAGATTCCGATATAGATCCATCATTAGTTACCCCTTATAGGGCATTTAGAGGGGGTTTTGCATGAAAACGAGGCTAAATTCCAAAATCTATGTTCGCTTTCTCAAAAAAGTTCCCCAGTTGGCACAACTAGTGCTTATGGTACTAGAAAGAGATTCAGTTATAGATTCATTGCTAAAAAAAACCCTTATAGGGCATTTAGAGGGGGGTTTTAACATGAAAACGAGGCTAAAATTATGAATTCATCATAGACCCAGTTATACTGTTTCATGATGAAATAATTTGCCTCCTAACTTTTTAATCTCATTTTTACAGCAATATATATGCTAGATAGAAGCAGAAACACTGATAAATCCGGTATTGGGGTGGGGTGGGATGGGGTTACATGAAAACGAGGCTAAAACTACGAAATCCCTCCAAATTATCCCCTTCCTTAGGCATCACTAGTCATTCCTTTAAAAATCATTATTCTATTTACATTGTAAGTTCGTTTGTCCAGTGTTCCATCAGTGTTTCTCTCGATGAGGACCAAAATCAGAATCTTCCTGAGGAGAGACCCATAGAAATTCTTAATCAAAATTATTTCAACGTAACATATAAGGGAGAACTGAGAGATATATTTACCTGTCAGTTATTCCATCGAACATTCTCCTCCATACACGCAAAGTGCTGTACATTTCAATGCCGCTTTGACACAGGAACACCGAGATCTGCATCCTTTTTTACAGCTACATCGAATGAGAGCATCACATGATGTCGAGATATCAGGAAGAGTTGTCCACAGAGGTTGCCACCCGATAGGGGATTGCTTCCATCCCCATTCACTGGGTCATGGTAAGGTCATCTGAGGTAAAACAGCTTGTCCCCAGCAATGTCCTCCTTGGAATACCGCCCTTTTAACATGTTGGGTGAGAGCTGCTTGGGTTGGTGGGATGGCTTCCAGACTTCTTCCTTTTTGGGCAAATAGCTGCTTGCGTGCCTCATTCACGAGTGACTTTGTACTGACACGGTCATATAGGAGAACAACGAAGCGCTCTATCTTCTTCAAGAGCTCGTCATTTATATCATCTGGGCTCATCGAGCATCCAAGGAAAGCGGCAGTTACTTCATCATCCAACATCCAGGTTGCCCATGCCGTCTTTTTGCCTATCCCCGAGAAACACGAAACAGTGTCGCATCCTGTTAGAGCATGGAACACAGGCAAAGATCTTGATTTGTCAGGGCCAAGTGAGTTTGCAATATCATGGATTGCAAATGATCTGAGATTTGTGCCTGTGCCAAATAGGACCCATAATTCTGTACTTGGAAGACTAGTGACTCCGGCGATGCCGATCACAATGACATCAGTGTCTACGGTGCGTATGGCGATCTTTCCATATCCTGCTTGAACAGCGTCTGCAACATGAGCAAAAATTCTGGTGTCGGGTTACTCATGATTACATGGAGCCAAACCCAATGTGTTACTGGACGGGGGGCTACAAACTACTTGGTCACCTTTGGTAATGATGACTTGTCTGCCTTGACCAAAGTCTACTAGAAAGGTATAACTAGCTAAAACTAGTGTGAGCTGCGTCGGTGTTTCTAATGAAACAGTAATGATGAAAAGGTAAATTATACACCGTGAAAAGATGAAAAAACTTACTGACGTTTCGGACGCTAGTCCTTCGTCGGAGTAAAAGAGAAAGAAGTGGTAGAAAGGAGTGTATATATGATAGAATAAGACAAAAGAAACCAATGAGAGCAAGGTAGGCAAGGAAACAAAAACAAAAACAAACAATCAAAAGACAAAAGGAAAGGTTAGTTGAAAATAAAGCGTTCATTAATCCCGTTGGGCACTCTTAGTTTTGACTCTTAGTCAAAACTCTTTACTGTGTTCGTTGGCTTCAACATATTAACGATAGCGGCACCATCAAGAATCATTGCATCAATGGAGTTAGGGACACTTGTCGAAGGTGGTGACAGACTTTTCAAGCCATCAATGAGATCAGATTTCTTTGAAGGAAGCCGCAACTTTCCGTTCTGTGACAGTGAAGGTGGGCAGCCTTGGTTTTCATGCATAAAAAAGTTATCAAGGTCTCCATTTCTGGTCTGGCAAGATATGTAGAGCCTTGAAAATAGCGCACAATCGCTCTTCAGAGAAGAAATCTGCTGTTTCTCTTTCGATGGCTCTTTCCTATTAGGACTTCTGAACAAAGACAACTTGTTCTTCTTGATGGGATCGCGTAGGCTCATTTTGTGTTCTTTTAGTCGTTCAGACTGGAATGTTTCAAACTGCTGCTGGCCAAGGGCTTCGATCTCTCGCACAGTCTTGATTACACCATCATCGGCAATGTCTCTGGTATCTAGTACAAGAAGATCTACCGTCTCCTCAGTAAAGGGGTTTCCCATGTTTTCAATCACAGAGGTCAGTGACTTTACTTCCTTTATAAACGAAATTTGATAGCTCTTTGCCTCTTCATGATGTCCTCTACTCTCTGTCTCTCCTTCAGTAAAGCAATCTTCAAACTCTTTGACCATTCGCGCGATTTCTGGGCCAGAAATCATCCAGCGTCGTAATGCGGAGGGACTTTCACCAAGGAACTCCTTTGACCAAGGAATTGTTCTGCTCGTGTGCCTGATCGATGGCTATTGCAGAGAAAGCTCTGGGGGTCTTCTTCACTGTAAATCCTCCATTCAAAAACTTCTGATAAATCTGTAGATATTTATCTTGGAGAGTTGCCATGTCTCGTAAATGTACTGGTACCCATCTTGAATAGTTAACGTGATTCAGGGCAAAGAACCATGGCACTAGTTTGCGAAGACTTTCCAAATTAGAGGGAAAAGCTAAACTCCCGCAGGGATCGTACGAACAGTGAGTAAACTAGCTCTAGTTGTAGCGTTATGTACCAGAACTGGAACTGTGGGGACACGGCTGATCTTTGTTTACACCAGTCTTCAAGGGAGACCGTTTCTTCAATTTCCTCATTTTCCTTGGCCTGGCTGTAAGCCTTTTTTAACAACCAATATAAGGCACTTGCAGTGACATGATGCGCATGTCTAGTGCGCTTTACATTTGAGGCCTTCAGGAAAGAATTTGCTACGTTTGCTGTTGCTATATTTGCCTCCACGAGAGCACACACCCATCCACTGTCTTCCAGCCAATCTCCAAGAACGCTTAGGACAGCCATTTTGATATGAAGCCCTCCCAGGATGAAAACAAAGTGCTGTTCCCCATGTGTATCTGGCCAGTTCCATTGTATTTGCTTTGCAATACTGTACAGGGGCTGGTCAACGGCGACGACGGGTATTTGTCCAGGATTTAGGTACTGGATGGCAGCTTTAATCACATTCATGGCATGGCGCATCATTGCTACTGACTTTGCTTCCTCTGGAAACAGTGGAAGAAGGGATGTAATGGCCGACGTCAAAGAAGGTTCATTATGGAGGTTTACGTGATATCCGCTCCAAGTAATAGGCTTTTCTCCCGCATACGATTCTGATTCCGTGGAGACTTTTACTTCTTCAAGCCACTCGTATTCCTTTACCAGAGCTCGTTTACACACTTCTTCGTTTGCTACTTGAGGCTACTCAATCAAAGGAATTGCTGCGTTTTTGTCTCTAAGGACACAAGGCAGTACCTCCGTGTACCAGTCTGGTAGAGGACAAACTGTTTTGGAAGATGCACCTTTGATCGGTTCCAAGACAACTGTATTCCGTTCAATCCCGGTATCCTCTTGGGATGTGTTCTCAAAAAGTGAAATCCCAGTTCCATGAAATGAACCTTGCGCAGTGTTTGAGCTGGGATTATGGTCAATGTTATCAATGGCAGCTGTCGTAAAAAGCGCTTTTCTAAGTTTAACCGGGCATAAAACTCCGTCCTCTTCAAACCTGCGGCATACAGCATTGCCAATGTCAGTTGATATTGAAAGAACTCTATCATATGATATAGATATGCCAAGTTTATACAAAGAATCTACTAACTCGCGCTTGCGAGTCAATGCATGAGTAGATAGTCCAACGTATAAAGGGACAGGTGTCTCACGATCTCTATTATGACGACCATAACCAGTGCTCTCTTCTCGTCGTCGGGAAGAACAGTTGAACTGAAGTAACTGGGCTATGGTTAAAGCTGCTTGAGATGTGTTGTTTTCCAACTGATCCTGGATGTTCGGCCCATAAAAAATCATTTTAACTAATGATTTGAGTGATGATGGAACAGAATCTTCTTGACAGTTTTCTTTGAAAGTTCCTTGAAAAGTTAATTTTGTTGAGAGCATCTCTTTTCTGACATTTCCAGCTGCCTTTACAAGGTATTTAGCCTCTGTGTCGCTGTCTTCTTCAGATACCTTTTGAAGAGCCATGGCAATATCGTCTTCGAAGGCAAGTAATACGTCGCGACCTTGTTGGTGGGCTTGAAGATTAGGGATATTGGCGAGAAGTCGGTCCTTCAGTCTAGAGGAGTTAATGCATTTTTCTGCAAAACCAAGTTGTTGTAAACGAGAGGCATACATGTTGGTTAGCTCTCTTAACTTAAAAACCAGAACACCCTTTGTTTCAGATGGACTTTCCTCTATATATGACACTAACTCGGCCAGAACGATACCATGAGCCACACTTTCATAATTGTTCTTATTTGGGTCTTTGTTAGATGTTTGAGAGCGTGATTTGTTGTAAAGCATTGTAAGGCAAGATTTGTGGTACTTTGCTTCCTGTGCTACCATATCTCCGGAACTTAGTTTGGCCAATAGCTTATCATCTTTTAATTCCAAGGCCAACTGTCGTACTCGACTTTCTAACCCAAAGGTGGTCACATTATGTAGAGGCTCTTTGTTTTCTTGCTCATCACAAAAGAAACATGTTTTCTTTAAACATTCTAAACTTGTTCTTGAGCGTTTTGATTTTCGTGCTGTATTTTCAACTGCCACCTCTGAACAAATATATCTTTTCCCAGCTCTAGTGAGCTCGGTGCTGTTATACTTTAGAACGCAACTCTTATGCCAACAAGCTTTGTTGCTCACCAAGCATTTTTCTATCCCATCTCCTTGATTTAAAACCTGATAGTCTAATGGCAAAAGTTTAGAATCGAGCTCATAAAACCCTTGGAGATTCGAAGCGAGTGTTTTGTATCCCGAACCAACATCACTTCGCTTAGAATTTAAAGGACACTGCAGTGATTCATCTTTATCGTTTTGACATGAGATACACTTACTCCAGTTAAGTCTTTCCCTCAAACTACATGCTAGATAAATTGAAAAAATTGAAATAAATCACTCCAGTGATTCAAAGTAAATTAACAGGTTTTGATATTTCATTACCCACAGTGAGAAAATTGAGTTCTGCAACTCATAAAACCGTCCGAAAAAGCTGGACAAACGGAGGATACTTACCAACCACACAAAGAAGCAACCGGTTTGCACAAAATGGCGGACCTCAATGTGTCTAGAAATGCATTCTGGGTACAGTTGGTACCAATCCCTCGTGGTTAGGATAAATTCAGGAATACCAAAATAGCAAATCGTTTCATTCAATTGCTCTCACAATGATAATTTTAAACAATTATAGATAGATGGTATCTAGCCACACTCTGATTCTTAGCTGTTCTATTTCGTAAGAAAGTTTCGATTTCGTAGTTTTAGCCTCGTTTTCATGTAACCCCATCCCACCCCACCCCAATACCGGATTTATCAGTGTTTCTGCTTCTATCTAGCATATATATTGCTGTAAAAATGAGATTAAAAAGTTAGGAGGCAAATTATTTCATCATGAAACAGTATAACTGGGTCTATGATGAATTCATAATTTTAGCCTCGTTTTCATGTTAAAACCCCCCTCTAAATGCCCTATAAGGGTTTTTTTTAGCAATGAATCTATAACTGAATCTCTTTCTAGTACCATAAGCACTAGTTGTGCCAACTGGGGAACTTTTTTGAGAAAGCGAACATAGATTTTGGAATTTAGCCTCGTTTTCATGCAAACCCCCCTCTAAATGCCCTATAAGGGGTAACTAATGATGGATCTATATCGGAATCTCTTTCTGACATCATAGGCACTAACTGTGCCAAATATGGAAGTTTTTTTAACAAAGTGAACATAGATTTTGGATTTTAGCCTCGTTTTCATGCGAAACCCCCCTTTAAATACCCTATATGGGGTTTTTAGCAATGCCTCCATATCTGAATCTCTTTAGCACAACATAAGCTTTAACTGTGCCAAATTTGGTGCTTTCTTCACAAAGTGAATGATTTTGCGAAAATTCGCACTTATCCGCCTGACTAATAGGGATCCCGCACAGGAATTTGTCAAGGTTTGTGTCCCTGCTCGCTACGCTTGCAGAACTGGAATATACGTAACAGTTTCTTCAATATGTTGTGTTCCCTATTCTTTGTCGGAGCTGTGAACCATTCCTTCACTATTTTGTCTTCTCGGACTCATGATCATGTAATTATGCTTACTTTTATTAATATTTAAAAACTTTGGACTAAGTTTATAAGTAAACTGGGCTTCCTGTGGTGAACCACAGAATCGATGCTTGTTTACTTCCGTCATTACTTGTTCTCACAAGCTTCAATCCATGTAGTGAGTAGTCTCATTATATATGAAATATGGAGACCGGCCTACAGAAATACATATTATTGAATGACAGAATTGGGGAGCAAGTGGAAAAAGGATGGATTTTGAAAAAAACCATACCTATTCAACTTCTTCGAGGTGAAATATTGGAGTGTTTACCTGAATCAAAGCAACCAAAAGACCCTGAAAAGATCGCTCTAAGTTCAATGGTCTCTAACATAAACATGGAACTAGAATGTACTAAGCTGGATGTTTCAAAGCTTACAGACAGCGAAGCTGACTTGCTTCTTCCTGTCTCTTCATTAGAGGAAAGGTTTCGTGTTTATCGAGAAAGGAATCGTCTACAGCAGTCCAATTTAGATGTTGGTTATAAAGTTTTTGTCCAAAAAGGCACTACAAGAGAACTTGTTGGAATTATTTGGTACAAGGGACATTTATATGGACATAATGGTATTTGGTATGGCGTGGAGCTGATAGGCAAGGTAAGACATTGTGCGATCGAAAACACACCGGACTTAATATTATTTACAACTAGACGCCCGCAGTGCAGCTTACTGGTTACGGGGTTCTTCCTTGTTTAAATAATAAAGTTGGGGACCTTCAATTCCCCGTAGCAGGCTTTCACGGAGTTTCAAGTCATTATTACTCGTAGATTCTCATTCCTGTTCACTGATTCGCCATTTTCCATATATTGGTTCACTGGTCAAACACAAAGCAGTCAAGCGAGGCGCCAGGGTACTTTCAAAAGAATATTCAAATGTGAACCTTGCAACCTCAACTGAATGCTTTGTGTTTAATTTGACCAGTGAACCAATGTATGGAAAATGGTGAATGATCATAAGACCACAGGTAGCCCAAGCTATGCGTCTCACATATTTATAAGGCAATGTATGGAGAGTTTTTAGGAGTCATACTCTGTAAGAGTCAAACATAGGCTGGCCAAGCTACCTTACGGGTTTTGCTCAAATTTGGTATATAAACTTGGTTTGGGGTCCCTAATTTTTGCCCAAATTTGTTTTCACGACGTGGGGGGGGGGGGCGGGGGGTTAGTTTTGGGTCCGTGGTTAGCTGGTTACGACACCGTTCAAGCACTTGGTGGCGCTAGAAAAAAATAAAATAAAATATTCATGGTTCGTAAAAGATTTTGGTATTAAAATGAGCCTTGATTTATACTCTTTCTTTGTATATAATAAAACCTGGGAATTATTTAAACGTTTATCAAACGACACACATATTATGGGGCTTTGTAAACAGGTTTAGAATGTGAGGTAAATCTAGAAGCCGATATGTCCACTGTTATGCATATGTCGATTTGGAAACTGCCTTTACTTCTGAGCTTCGATTGGGCAAGTGTATTAATGCCGAACTTGACGAACGATATTGCCGAACTTGAGTAATATTGGCTTTTTTTAGACTCGTTTCATCTTACTGTTACTTGACATTGATGGTTTTCAACCATTCCCAAAAGAATTAAATAACAAAAGAAACGGCGGCCATGTTGGAGGATATAACAAAATAATTCATTGACAATATTTTTGTTAAGTTCCCCCAACATGGCCCCCGTGAAAACCATCAATTCCTAGTCTTATTCTTTCCCCTCCAGTAAAAAGGTTTTAAAAAGTTGCCTTCAATGAAAGATATTGAAAATCATACTAAGAAATTGCTCTTCGAAGATTGTTTGGATACTCTGTTTTGATAATTTGCGACTTTTCCGTTGCGTGACGCGTGCATTTCCTGAATGTCAAGAGGTCTAAATAGTCTCCTGCCGACGTCGACTATGAATGTTTCAATTTGCGAACATTTTAAACACTAAAACTCAATGCAAATCGTTCACAACTTCCAATGAAGTGTTGGATTGAAAATTATAGCAGTTCAATTAAGCTAAGTTACGTTTGATAAGAAAAGTCCCTTTCTCTAATGCATGGGTCAATTCCAAAGGTGCCCATACCCTCATCCCCACCCCGCTGAATATTTGTCCGAACGGGCGGACATTTGAATACAGACTATTAAATGAAGCGGCCCTTATCTAATTTGCATAATTTATTCTCAGACTTTCCTTGTGGCAATAGGCCCTTTGCAGTTCAGTAATCACGTTCTGATTAATTCACTGAGAGCAAATGAATGAACATCTTGATTCCCACGGGTGAAATATACTGGTGAGCAAACTAATAAAAGCTGCATTTCGTATTACGCTGGTTACGCATCATTTCATTCGGTTCTTACAAGTAGCTTAAAAGAATCACCAATTTAAAATAAAAGCAAACATTCTGCTCCCCAGTACAGACACGTGACCGTTAACTGCAAAGGGCCTATTCGAGCCTATAATTGCAAAAATTATCACCTGATTTGTGCTTATGTTCGTGCTTTGAATTTTAAAAAACGAAAATGCCTAAAAGTTGTTTAAAATCTGGGATGCCACAAAAGAAATAAGAAAAGCTGTTTTGGCAGATTCATTTGTAGAGCTCGTTACAAATGGTAGGTTGAACTTTGATTTGGTACTTTTAAGATAAAATTTGAGGTTCATCAGACTGGAGGGGCGGGCATTCGACAACTTTGTGGAGCCTGAATGGTGGGACATTTTACCATTTGGTTGGCCCGCATGGTGGGGAATGCGACCAATTTTTTCCCCCCAAAAAAGTCTAATGCCCGCGGGTTTGTCCGTGGAAGAGGGGGGATGGGAATTGACTCATGCATATATAAACATATTTTAACTAACTAGTGGCTTTCTCTTTCAGTGCTAAACTATGAAATTTATCTAGGTGCTCTTTTATTACCTTTCCTGTGGCTTTTTTACAAGTATAATCATTTGATTTTACTGGCTTAATTAGGTATCTGTAATTTGAAATAAATATGCTTGAATATTCTGATATCACATTGGGCTATTGTGTTTCAAATTTACAAATTGTCATAATTAGCGGGTTACCTGTGGTAAACCGGTCATTAATGTACCAGCTGTCAATCAATGTCATCATATTGCCAAGTGATTAGAGAAGGGTGGAGTAAGCCGATCACGTGACGTAGATTAACGTCGACGCATCCTCTTTTTTGTTGACTGCTGTAATTCAAGACAGCCGAACTTGAAATGTCAATACTGTACTCGTAAACAAGGATTTCGAGCCAATTTCTAAGCGATTACTTCGAACGAATGCTTGTAAGAATTTTCAATGAACGTCTTGGGCAATAGCTTTTTTTGGTTAACTTTTCATGATTCAGCTACTCGAGAAGTATTCTCACACAAACAAGCGAAAATCTGTATGGAGAAGGTTTCAAGAGCCTGGTCTACGATAAAGTGATATCAACAATACAAATCCGTTCAACTTGACTTGTTATTCAATAGAACTTGACAATATAAATATTGCTGCTTTGGCTTTAAAGTCTCAACAGAAAAAATCTGTTAACATTTGGTCAGCTACGATTTCAAGCTCACGCCCCCTCATGTGAGCCCATACAAATCATGTCTCAACAACACGGTTTTTGGATCTTTTCTTAAAATAATGAGTATCTTGGCAAAAAACAGAAGTGGATTCAGTTAATGAAATTATTCACGGACTGTATTATATAGTTAAGATTGAATTCTATTGAAAAAAAACACCATACTTTTTGAGTTGAATGTACGCTGTTCAGTGTATTTTTACAAAGAGAAAATGCATGACATAACCGGGGTCAAGCTAGAAAATTGTCTCTCCTTAAAATAAAACACAATCTGTCATAAAACAGAAGTGGATTTGAAAACCCCGGGCTTTCCTGAGTATTTTGGTAGATAATTCATAGAAATTTGTTAAAATTTAGAACCGTATTTTTGCTGATTTTATAAGCTCATACTACTTATCTGTTGGCCTATACATTCGTCTCTTATGGTTTCTTAGGTTTCGCAGCCTCGAAAACACGCTAGTACACAGGGAGCCCGGCTTGGTGATTCTAAATCGGTAAAACAATCACTTTTCATATGTTGATGACATTACATAATAATCGTAACTCAATACACCCCTATTACAAACGGTCACTACGTAATAGAACTTGTAACGCAATAATGTTAGATGACCCTTTCTCTCTTCTTAACGCGTGTGTTACGTATTTGAATTTGAATTTATCACGGTATTAAGTTACACGTTACAAACACTGGTGTTCTAAAGCGGCCCTAAAATTGACCCCGTGTGGGACCCCAGATGTAATAGGAAGAAAATCAGACCCCTCATTATTTATGACAACCCTATGCCTCCTGCCAGTCAAATACGAGCGAAACCAAAATAGTAATGAGCCCCTTATGCCAAAGCATTCTAGGTTATATGATAACTTAGCAATGGGAACACGATAAAAAGCCTTAGAAAAATCCAAATAAATAACAACAACCTGTTGCCTCATTTCAAGAGCTTTCGCAAATTGTTGGACTACTTGCGATAACTGAGTAACAGTTGATTTTCCTGGCAAAAAAACCATGTTGCCAAGGCGTGAAATGAGCAGAAACATGATCAAACATTTCATTGTGATATAACATTATTAGTTGTATTCAAATTAAACACAAACAATTTTCAACTCCGAATAATTTTCTAAAAAGACGTATGACAGTAAAAATAATGAGAAAATATACTACAAAAAGTTAGATGAAGTTCCTACATTTTCCCTAAGCCAAAACATACCCAATAAATTAGGTGTCTTACGCCGCTTGATTTGAAGGAGAATATTTAAAAAAAATCTATATACAAAATTTAATTTAATGTATCGTATATTTACTCCTCTTCAAATCACATCAGCTATATTTCTTAAATAATTTCTTTTAACTGTTCGTATCTCTTAGGAATCTGAAGGACAGGGCACATGTGATGGTACATTTAGAAACAAAAGATATTTCGAGTGCCCGGCAGACCGTGGTGTTTTTGTTGTATTAGATGCACTACGTCCTTGTCAAGAACAAGGCAAGTCTCTTCAGAAAGAAGCAACAAGATTATCTGCCTTAAAAGATATGATGTCATCATTTTCAAGAAAAGATACTTCTGCGGCTAGAAACATGGCAAAAGGACATAAGTTAAAAATTCACCAGAGAGTTGTCGTATGGCCAGAGAATAAAGGGTCGCTGAGGGGGACAGTGCGGTACATATCTGAACGAGTAGACAGTCATGGTGATTGTCCTGTTGGAATAAAACTTGTAAGTGTGAATTTATTCATGATCATTTTCAGTTTGATTTGAACAATAATAATAAACTAATCCGTATCCTACTAAAAGCTTTCACCGGCCTTGCTTGATATTGTTTTTATTGTTTCATAAAGGATCGTAAAGAAGGATTTGGAACTGGAGTTTTCAAAGGAAAACATCGATTTGTTTGTAAAGAAGGGTATGCATTGTTTGTGCCGGTGACTTCTGTCATCTCTGAGGAGGATTTTGTTGGTACAAGAACAGAGAATTCTCAAGAAACCTCCTCAAGTAATATAGATGGTCTTCGTTCATCTATAGGAAATACCGGTACGTTTACTTCAGCCACGCACACAGTAAATTAGTATAAAACGTTCCGGCCTTGAAATGAATTGATTTCTATCGTCAGTGTTTTCGAATGAAAAACTTCTTGTTACTCTGAGTACACGTGAATGGATAAGAAGTTAATGCATTGAGTCTCATTTGATGGTTGCCCTGTCCAAATCTGTACTTCGACGCCGTATCACTAGCAGTCTGATTAGCGTTTAATGTGCGCAGTTAGCTAGTGCATTTTCGCCAGACGTTTACAGCATCTTGTTTGCCTAGTAAATCTAGAAGATGCGATCCCTATGTCACAGAGAACGTTGACACTCGTGAAATCAAAAGTTAAACCCTTACTTGACATGTTGGAAGTACCGATTCCGGGCAATGGAGCTGGGGGTGAGGGGGAGATTTAGACTACCTGTTTTCAAAGATTTTAAATATCGAAAATGCCTTAAGCCAATCAGAATCATTTACTAGAGGGCTATCATTTAATCAGTGCAATAGTACCAAGGTTGGTTTTCACAAAATAGTTCAAAATAGCTCAATATTTATTGTTTTGATATATTGTTTCCTCCGATGCTCAGTGAAGTACAAATTCTTGCTTATGTGCCCTTTGCATGATGGCGTCATTTTACAAGTACTACCACTACCAAAATTCTTGGCGAATTTTCTTTTTTATTCAAATTTGTATTTCCTCATGAGAATAGTACAATTGGTGCTAATTAAATAACCAAATATGTAGAAAATGACGTTATAATGCAAGTGGCCTATTGGAAAATGAAAGATAAACCCAGTATATTCATGTATACTAGTATATTCATATGGTAAAATATTCTCTAATATTCAACACAGTGCTAATTGTATTTGGCACAAACCTACTAGCATACTATCACGAATCCTGCAATCTGATTGGCTAACGTACTTACTATCTATCACAGGATACAACAAAGAAAGCAATTGAGGTTTTTAACGGTACAGATAAGTAAAAACTGAAGAGTTATGACAATTTTTACGTGAAAAAGCGGCCGTCACTGATTTCACTGAGATTTTCATGTGTTTACGACGGATAATCGACTGACTACTGAGATAATGAAGGCATTTTATAAGGATTCCCTCAAATAACAGAAAAAATCCAAAAGACAACTTATTCACATTTATTTATGGAGAAACAGAAAACGCAAGCGCGAGCTGTGTGCAGTTATAAAGCACGCGGAGGTTGGCAGAACAGAAGAGAAGTGTTAGGAGAAGCACGGCGCGAATCCAGGTGCTTCTTCACACTTTATACTTCCGCACAGCACAGCAAGCAAGTTTTTTATTTCTTTTATCAAATACAAATTACAGGAACGACGAAACCGGAAGTGCACGAGCGTGCTGTGTGGAATTATAAAGCACGAGCTCTCAACAAATCAGAACGCGAATCTATAACAGTTATTTTATAAAGAAGAATTAAACGGTAAGAACAGACGAAGAAATAAAGAAAGTGCAAGCTAACTGACAAGGATCTTATATATTGTAAACATGATACGGCTTTGAATGATCTGACAACAATTTTTTTGTTTTCAATACTATATTATTAGCTAGTAGGTTTATGCTAAAACAATTAGACTACTCTTTCTCGTTTTCTATGAGTCGAATAGTCGATTCGGCGCTGCCGCATCATCGACTATCTATTGACTCGTAGGAAACTCGACCTTCGTAATCTAATTGTTAAATAGTACTGTTTCATTTGTATATAGCGTCTATACGTATAATAAGATGATTTAGCACTATTACTAACATTATTGTGTTGAAGTGCAAACCACGAAGTTCAATGTCTCATTGAGGGTTGACTAGCATTTCAACGACCGTCAATCAAGAACTGAAATAAAAAACTAATATATAAATTCAGTCCAAAATTTCCCTCAAGATATTGTTTTTTCTACAGTTATTTGATTGATTGTCGTTGAAATGCTAGTCGCCAAATGAGACATCGAACTTCATGGGAACTTCGTGTTGTGTTGTTTACAGTGAGGGCCGACATTTAGATAAATCAATGGGTTTACACGTCACCCTCTTTAAATAGATTTCACTGTATTGTATTGTATTGTATTAACTAAGATAGTTTTATTTTTTTGTCCAAGCAGAAGAGTATAGTGGTCAGAAAAGTAATGGGAAGTCTGCTGAACTGGCGAAAACTTTAGATGAGGAAAGAAAGATACGCGAAGATGCAGAGAGGCGCCTTCATGGCATCGAGCAAAGATCACATGAACTCGAGTTGTCTTTGGCTACAGAAAGACGAGGAAAAGTAGAAACAGAGACATCCTTGGCTACAGAAAGACAAGCACACGAAGAAACAAAGAGATGCCTTCGCAGCAACGAGCAGAGATCACATGATTTGGAGACATCCTTGGCTACAGAAAGACAAGCACACGAAGAAACAAAGAGATGCCTTCGCAGCAACGAGCAGAGATCACATGATTTGGAGACATCCTTGGCTACAGAAAGACAAGCACACGAAGAAACAAAGAGATGCCTTCGCAGCAACGAGCAGAGATTAGAAGAGTGTGAAACATCTTTAGATCAAAAAACACAAGCACAACAAGAAACAGAGAGACGCCTTCGTAGCTTAGAGCAAATGTCACATGAATTTGAGACATCCTTGGCTACAGAAAGACAAGCACACGAGGAAACAGTGAGATGCCTTCGTATAAATCAGCAGAGATTGGAAGAACTTGAGACATCTTTAGTTGAAGAAACACAAGCACACCAAGAAACAGAAAGTCACCTCCAAAGCCGCGAGGAAAGATCACAAGAACTTGAAACTACGCTGATTACTTTACGACAAACCTATGAAGCCTACCGCACATCAAGAGAGTCAACAAGGGATTGGGTCTTACGTCGGGATGAAGTAAGATTGTCTGATAAAGTAATTGGTATCGGTGCATGGGGCGAAGTGAGAGAAGGAACATTTCGTGGATGTAAAGTTGCTGTGAAAAAAATTCATCAGCTTATTCTATCTGATCACAACAGAAGGCTGTTTGAACGGGAGATGAATATGGCTTCAAGGTGTCGTCATCCTTGTCTTCTTCAATTCATTGGTGCAACCAACGATGACGAAAGTCCTCTATTTGTGACTGAACTATTGGACACGAGTCTAAGAGCAGTTTTACATGAACGCCCATTGGAACCTCCGGAGATCACGACGATTGCACAGGATTTTGCTAAAGGGTTAAACTACTTACATCTCAGCCATCCTGCTCCAGTCATTCACCGAGACATCAGCAGTGCTAATGTGTTGTTATGGAAACACGTCTCAATTTGGCGAGCCAAAGTCTCTGATTATGGTACGGCCAACTTTCTGCAGCAGTCCATGACGGTTAGTCCTGGTGCTGTGATCTACTCTGCTCCTGAGGCACAGACGTCCAAACAATCACCAAAGGTAGTACCTGCATGCTGAGCTGTGACGATATAAACTTTTATTATTTAATTCTGCAAAGAACGGGCATGAAATTAAAAACCATCATATCTGATATGAGACCGTACCAACACCTTGCCTAAAGACTCGCCAAAATTGCTTGCTATCAATAACGTGACATTTTGGAGTTGACTGGGGGGGGGGGGGGGCAACTAGCGGATGCTAAGTCAAAACATATCAAAAAAAGTCCTCAAGTTATTGTATTTGACTATTTTCACGACATCAAACCAGAAAATAAGAGATCAAAACAACCTCCAGGATTCTACAAGCCATCAAAAAGGAGCTATTACCGGAAGTGACGTCTATTGATAGCAACCTATACAAGTGACAAGTAAAAAATATAGCCGTATCATATGCTTAACCTAATGATAAGTTGTTTATCATATAATTCTGCAAAGAAATGCTCAAACTTTTTCTAAACCCTATGGTATTAGATCGCGAGCAGATGAGAAGTGCTGCTTCATATAAGGCATGGTGTTTTTCAATAACACGCACGTATAAATCGATTAAAGGCTCTCCAAAGTACTCCGTTACTTGTGAAAATACGCAGGCTTATCAGATGCTTAGCTGACTGATAACCTCTATGAACCACACTAAAGTAAATGATATACTATTTCTCTTATTCTCTATAGCTTGATGTGTACAGCTTTGGAGTTCTGCTGTGCGAGATGAACGTTCGGGAAATGCCTGACGTGGACCACAGAAACGAACAAGTTGTTATAGTGACCAACAGTTTTTTCAGGAACCTGATCAGGAGATGTTTACAGCAGAACCCTGAAGAACGTCCCTCCATGGCAGAGATTATAGAGACACTTGAAAACTCACCATAGTAATAGGTATTGTCTTTCTGCAGCCTCATTCATTGTTGTCTGCATAACAAATAGGCATCAGTTTTTTATATGTCTGTCCTCTTATTGACGATAAATTGTGTCATCCAATTATGGATTTGGATCCACGAGGCGTTAATAAGAAAACAGACATAAAAAACTGAAAAAGTTTTTTGTTTTACAATAACAAACAAAATCAAAACCGATAAAACATTTTGGTTTTTAGTGATCAATACAACCAACGGAAAGAGTGTACGCTCGTTAACGTTTAACTGTAACAAGGCTCAGTCTAACAATATATGCAGCAAATCAGCAGAGAATTTAATATTATGATTTTTTGCTGGATTACTTTCACCTAATGTTTTGGGTTTACTGTGTTAGTGTTCAGATGGTTGATACTTGAAGGGACAGAAGCAGTCCATGGCTGCTATAACTTTACGAGTCAAACAAGCTCAAGCGTTGACCCCTAGAGTCGATTAATGATTTGAATTTTAGAATTTGATTTCATTATTCAGTTAAAATTTACGTCGAAAACGAAGATATGAAAATTCCAATCAACTTTAAATTCAATATACGACACTTGCCGCAAATACTCGAGCAACCAATTCTTGTTTTTTACCTGTCACCTTGAGGTTTCTAGATCTCTTCCTGATGAATTCTTGTAAGGCTTGGACTCTCCACATAGCAACTTCATCAAAAGATGGATGATCATTCTCAATGTTTTTGTCATTTTCATCCATTACCAGTAAAAAATAAATTACTAAAGCACGAGCTTAAAAGTCATAAAGCAATTCTCCGTGCAAGATTTATATGTCAACCTGTTGCAATTAGCATAAACTCAGGCCCGATTGGACTTTGAACTCTATCCCACGATGCAACGCGAACTCACATTCGCGATCCATGTATTTGAGTGTCGGCTTTTACTAAAATTTGAATTTTCGATTACTAAGGTAGAAGTTACACTGAAATTAAATCCTGCAGAAGAAGTTTGAAAATGTGTAGTTTTTGTCTCATAAAGAACTGCCCATTTGAGTATTTGTGGTTGGTATTTGTGTATATTTATAATGATAAATTAAGGTTGACATGATTGTGAAAATGAGGACTTGGCTTGCTTGCTTGAGTAGATATATTAACAATTTATCGAACAGAAACGTCGATTGAACGTAAGTGATCCCCGCTGGACATACACACACTGCAGGTTCCGAAAATCATTGTGAAAGACAAACTGATTTCGAGAGGGATCCCGCACAGGAATTTGTCAAGGTTAGTGTCCCTGCTCGCTACGCTTGCAGAACTGGAAAATACGTAACAGTTTCTTCAATATGTTGTGTTCCCTATTCTTTGTCGGAGCTGTGATTCCTTCACTATTCTGTCTTCTCGGACTCATGATCATGTAATTCTGCTTAATTTTATTACTATTTTAAAACTTTGGACTAAGTTTATAAGTAAACTGGGCTTCCTGTGGTGAACCACAGAATCGAGGCTTGTTTACTTCCGCCATTACTTGACTTGTACTCACAAACTTCAATCCATGTAGTGAATAGTCTCATTATATATGAAATATGGAGACCGGACTACAGAAATATATATTATTGAATGACAGAATTGGGGAGCACGTAGAAAAAGCATGGCGTTCGAAGAAAACCATGCCTACTCAACTTCTTCGAGGTGAAATATTGGAGTGTTTACCTGAATCAGAGCAACCAAACGACCCTAAAAAGATCGCTCTAAGTTCAATGGTCTTTAACATAAACATCGAACTAGAATGCCCTAACCTGGATGTTTCAGCGTTATCAGACAGCGAAGCTGACTTGCTTCTTGCTGTCTCTTCATTAGAGGAAAGGTTTCATGTTTATCGAGAAAGGAATCGTCTACAGGATGCCAAGTTATTACATGTTACTTGTAAAGTTTTTGTCCGAATAGACACTACACGAGAACTTGATGGATTTATTTGGTACAAGGGACATTTACCTGGACATAATGGTACTTGGTTTGGTTTAGAGCTTTTAGGCAAGGTAAGACATCGAATATTATTTACAACTAGACGCCCCCAGTGCAGCTTACTCTGGGTTCTTCCGTGTTCAAATAATAAAGTTGGGGACATTCAATTCCCCGTAGCAGGCTTTCACGGAGTTTCAATTCATCTTACTCGTAGATTCTCATTCCTGTTCACTGATTCACCATTTTCCATACATTGGTTCACTGATCAATCACAAAGCGCTCAAGCGAGGCGCCAGGGTACTTTCAAAGGATTATTCAAATGTGAACCTTGCAACCTCGACTGAATGCTTTGTGTTTGACCAGTGAACCAATGTATGGAAAATGTGACAGGTAGCCCAAGCTATGCGTCTCACATATTTATAAGGCAATGTATGGAGAGTTTTTAACAGTCATACTCTGTAAGATTCAAACATAGCCTGGCCAAGCTACCTCACGGGTTTTGCTCAAATTTGGTATATAAACTTGGTTTGGGGTCCTAAATACGAAATGGATACAATTTTGCCCAATTTTTTTTTCACGACGTGGGTGAGGGGGAGGGGTTGTTTTGGGTCCGTGGTTAGCTGGTTACGACACCGTTCAAGCACTTGGTGGCGCTAGAAAAAATAAAATAATATAAAATAAAATATTCATGGTTTTTAAAAGACCTTGGTATCAAAATGAACCCTGATTTATACTCTTTCTTTATATATAGTAAAACCTGGGAATTATTTAAACGTTTATCAAACGACTCACATATGTATAGATAATATGAGCCTTTGTAAACAGGTTTAGAATGTGAGGTAAATCTAGAAGCCGATATCTCCACTGTTATGTCGATTTAGAAACTGCCTTTGCTTCCGAGCAAAGTTCGATTAGCTTATTTCAATTCTGAAATATAAAATTGGGCAAGTATATTAATGCCGAACTTGCCGAACGATATTGCCGAACTCGAATAATATTGGCTTTTTTTAGACTCGCTTCGTCTTACTGTTACTTGACATTGATGGTTTTCAACCATTTCCAAGATAATTAAGTAACAAAAGACACGGCGGCCATGTTGGAGGATATAACAAAAGAATTCATTGACAATTCTTTTGTTAAGTTACTCCAACATGGCCAGTAGATATGAAGTGACTGTTCTACGCCCGGTGCCACCGGTGCGAACCGGTGCTCTCCCCCAGATCCTACTCCGGGCCCGTAATAGCGGTGACGTATTCTATAGTGAGGTTCCATTGAGGTACCCCCCCTCCCCTCTCCCCCTCCCCCCCACCTCTTTTACTACCGTAGAAGATCATGCAGACAATGATTATCATCAGACGTGAATTTGTTAAACTTGCTTTATTGTTCATCATATTGTATTGGCAAGGTTCGCTGATCGCGAATGCAGTAAATACTTTTTACTCAAGTTTCTTTATTTTGCATTTTTTACAGTATAATCTAATAATGTTCCCAGTTGGCTAAAAAAGGAAAGTAGTTATCCTCGTGGGTAGCCATTTCATCCATTTCTTCGCTCTCATTTCGTGGTACGATGAGTTTCGATTTCTTTGACTTTAATGACATCCGGTGAATCGAGTCGCAGTCATTACAGCAGTAAAACAATTTCTTTGTGTTCTGTTGATTCGCAGGGAACACGCTCGTACAAATGTCGCACCGAACAACATCGTTCATGTTCATTGAGTAGTGACCCTCGTGCCAATGGCAAGTTGGGCACCGAACTATAAAGATCTTTGAAAACTGCCGGGGTTCTTGACAAACGTGACACTTGTAATGCTCCTGTTCATCATAATCCAATTCCTCGTCCATACTCTCTCCTTCCTCTTCATCCTCCTCCTCCTCCTCATCGTCATCGTCATTGTCGTCATCATTATCACCATCTTCATCATTAACGCTAATTTCTTCCTCCTGCTCTTCTTCGTTTTCTAGGTCATCAGTTGACTGACTTTCAGTCTCACTCTCATCCGTGTCTTCATCTTCCGGCTGCGTAGCAACATGATCTACCAACAATTTCTGATTGCCGATGAGATGTTTGTTAATCCCAAGTTCTGCCTGTCCATTGGTAAACGTTTTTAAACATCTAGGTGTTCTGACATCTTGATTGTAAGGCAGTAAAGCATACTCAATTAGTTCCTTCATGCTGGTTAATTGAATTCTTCGATGATGAAAAGTCGTTTCTCCATGTGAATTCCAATACAAAATGTCCTTAGAAGCAGCCATGCTGTGAAATAAATTTAGGGCCTTCTCCCTCGGCCTCAGAGAGTACATGCACTTGTTCGGGAGTGGCTGTTGCAAGCAAAACGTTCCTCTGAGGCTCTGGACATTTCCTCAAAAGATGCAAATAGCCAAAGTTATCACGAAGTAGGACAGACATGTTTTCTCTCGGGATGTTCTGTTCAAATGAAGTGACAACAAAAAGAGTAGATATGAAATGAGAGTTCTACGCCCGGTGCCACCGGTGCGAACCGGTGCTCTCCCCCAGACCCTACTCCGGGCCCGTAATAACGGTGACGTATTCTATAGTGAGGTACCATTGTTCTGCGCCACTCGAGTGAGTTACCATTGAGGTATCATTGTTCTGCATCAAGTGGATCGTGGATCAACCCCCACCCCCATCAGGGTCTTTACAGAGGTGACGTTATAGCTATTCTAAGTGAGGTACGTTCCAGTGAGGTAGGGGGAGGGGTGGTCAGTTATATTTATTCTTAGTTGACTGGATTGCGCCACATCCTATAGTTTACGTCAAAGTTTAATCCTAATAAAAGTTTCTAATTATTCATAAAAATTAAACTACTTTTTCTATCTCAAAGTCTTAAAGGATTAGACTCTTTTTACTTTAGGCTTTTGTTTCACCCTAATTGAGTTCTAAGAAGTTGACTCATCAAAAAACAAACAATTAGATTACTTGCCCAAGCAACAACAAACATGTTTTCTAAAAAAATATATATATAGTTTATTCATAAAACGCTCAATGCATGTGAATACAAGAAAAGTTTAGTTCTTTTCATTATTTAACCAAGTATGATGTTTTGATTGTCATTATATATTTGTTCAATAGAAACACCCGTCACAATAGAGGACTGTGTTCTGCATAATTACCGAGTTAATCACATGAATCAACTACTAGATATCAAGACCACGTTTGTAAACAATAGAAGACTCAACAAACACAGTATTTTGATTGATTTTCATAGTTCAGTCACTACAGCTAAACTCCGAACTAAACATTTTGCCAGTCGGGTATCGACTTGGCTATCGCTCTCTTTTTTTCTACTTTATAAAAAAGTTTTTACAATCATAGGAGGCTATCAGAGTCTGCGTCAGAGAATAACTGAATCATTCATTATGCACTGCATGATTTTGAGTCATAACAAGAGGTTTTAGCGTATTTGATTTTAAAGAAAGTGTATGCATTAAATTACAGTCTTCGCAACGATAAAACATTCGTTTTGTATTTCTGGCACTGATAACAAAAGGGTGTGTGCAAACGTCACACACGACTAATTCGCTTTGAGAACTGTGATACGCTTCGTGCCAACAACAATTCGGGCATTGTGCCATTGACATCTTGAAAACGATTTGGGTTCTTGACAAGCGTGACACTCTCTTTCTTCTTCTTCTTCTTCTTCTTCTTCTTCATCATCTTCTTCATCATCTTCTTCTTCTTCGTCCTCACTCTCCAATTCTGAATTTTCTCTGTCATGTTCCTCTTGGGATTCTTCAGCATCATTGTCACTTTCAGTTTCACTATTGCTAACATCCGTATCATAGTTATCTTCTGGTTGCCTGGCAATCAGATCTGCCAATAGTATTTTGTTGCGAATAAGATTCTTGTCCAAATCAAGCTCTGCTAATCCACTGGTAAAAGTCTTGAGCCCTCTTGGGACGTTCACTTCTGGGTTGTAAGGTAGCAAAGCATACTCGATTATGTCTTTCATGTTGGCTAGTGGAATTCTACGTTGATGATGAGTCATTTCTCCATGGGAATTCCAATACAAAATATCTTTGGATGCTACCATGCTATGAAGTAAATGGTGTGCCTTTTGTCGCGGTATGCTTTAAGGGAGCTGTCGTGCCATTCGATTGATTTCATTCTCATCCGATTTCGAAAATTGCTCCTCCTCGCTAGAGGAATTTTCGCTCAGCTCGGATTCTGTAGATTCTTCCTCTGAAACTCTTCTTCTCTTCATGGTGACCTCTACTAGTAAAATGAAGTTCTTTGGATTTGGCTGGGTTTTTTATAGCAGTAAAAGACTGAGAGCGCTCATTAGAGGAGGCAAGACCTTCCCCACCAAGCCCTCGCCTTTTTGAATCAGAATTTTTTTCTTCGCTTTAAATAGTATTGATCCATGAGCTAACTCTCTTATATCATCCTTGTGCGGTCTCAATCTTTCTTTATGCCCTTTCGATATGGGGATTATTCCTTGTAACAAATTATGACATACTTCACAAATTACATGAATTTGTTCGGGGCTGGAAGTTGCAAGCAAAGCCTTCCTCTGTCGTTCGGAGCAATGGGCTAAAAGATGCAAATAACCAAAATTATCAAGGAGCAATCGACTCATGTTTACTCGACTAAAGATGCATAGAAATGAAAGTTGTGCATATGGGACTTTGCCTATTTATCACAAATGACCATTTGCAGAGCCGAGCCTACGAACCTATACGAGATAATACGAGCCGAGCCTACGAGATGAGCCGAGCCTACAAGCCGAGCCGAGCCGAGTCGAGCCTACGAGTCGAGCCTACTAGCCGAGCCTACGAGCCGAGCCTACGAGCCGAGCCTACGAGCCGAGCCTACAAGCCGAGCCGAGCCGAGTCGAGCCTACGAGCCGAGCCTACGAGCCGAGCCTACGAGCCGAGCCTACGAGCCGAGCCTACGAGCCGAGCCTACGAGCCGAGCCTACGAGCCGAGCCTACGAGCCGAGCCTACGAGCCGAGCCTACGAGCCGAGCCGAGCCGAGTCGAGCCTACGAGTCGAGCCGAGCCGAGCCTACAAGCCGAGCCGAGCCTACGAGCTTATACGAGCCGAGCCGAGCCTGTACGAGCCTATAATAGTATTTTTAACAGCCTTGTACGGAATCATAAATAGCTCCAGCTTCAAATACCTTGCTCATTCTCATTTAGACTCGAAATGGGGCGGTTGTGTCCTATTTGCAGCAAGTCAGTGCAGCACGTATGGTCTCATTTAAGTCGTGTTCACAAAATCATGGGTCAGCAGCGAACTCTACTACTACATGGAAACAATTGTCAGGAAAATGTCAGCCAAGAGTTACCACTCACCATCCCACTTATGTGGAATGACGAAACAGATCATTGCGCCATATTTCAACTGCTGCATCCGTTCACTGCTCTGGTAGCTGGAATGACTGGATCTGGAAAAACAGTTTGGGTTCAGAATTTGCTTGAACATGCAACAATAGTCATAAGTCCATCACCACAGCGTGTCGTATGGAGTTACGCACAATGGCAACCAGCTTACGACCACATAATGAAAACCATTCCCGGGATCGAGTTCGTCAAAGGCATACCCCACGATATTGACGAGGATAGCTATTTCGACCCCAAAATCAATAATGTGATTGTGATTGACGATCAAATGACAGAGACATCCAACGAAAAACGAATCATGAATTTATTTACCAAAGGATCTCATCATCGCAACCTCAGTGTTATTTTCCTGATGCAGAATCTATACTTTCAAGGAAAAATCATGCGCACTTTGAGTCTGAATGCGGCTTACCTTATTCTTTTTAAAAACACAAGAGATAAACTACAAATGATGACATTGGGAAAACAAATGTACCCAGGAAAAACAGAACAGTTTGTGCAAAAGTACGAAGCAGCTGTTCAAAGACCTTATGGATATCTTTTCGTGGATCTCAAACCAAACACACCAGAAGAATGCAGGCTCCGGACGAATGTTCTTCCCAATGATCTGCCTGCTTTGCAGACGAAGCTGTCAAAAACAGTAATATCACAACTTGGTGGTGGACAGTCAGATGTCACGCAATCTATTGCTAACTATTTCGAACGTCAAAGCTATTTACAATTGCCTATATTAAAAACGATGCAGAACTTAGAGGAGCAAATGACTAGCATTCTCAGGGATTCCAATACCCCTGCGGAACTAAAAATCAAAAAATATTCGCAGCTATACGATCGATACCTTAATCTACAACAGCAAATTCAAAGTGGTTCGCCCCACAGATCAAATTTGGAAATGGTGCAATCACCACAGGTACCACCATTGACAAGTCCCAGTCTCCCCACTAGTCTAACATCCCCAGAAAATGTTACTTCAACAAGTCTCACTGATAGCGGCTACACCACACCCAAAACTAAAACGCCTTCATTCCTAGAGCAGCTAACTTCAAAAATTAGAACTCCTGCTCTGGAACTCAGTAGAACGAGAGCTTCAGCTTTACCGGAGCTACCTTCTACTCCATTAAGAACCACGACTAGTCTTGATCAACCCTCTTCCATTGCCTCATTCAGCACCCCCAAAACACAATCCCTGCAGAGGTCACCATGAAGAGAAGAAGAGTTTCAGAGGAAGAATCTACAGAATCCGAGCTGAGCGAAAATTCCTCTAGCGAGGAGGAGCAATTTTCGAAATCGGATGAGAATGAAATCAATCGAATGGCACGACAGCTCCCTTAAAGCATACCGCGACAAAAGGCACACCATTTACTTCATAGCATGGTAGCATCCAAAGATATTTTGTATTGGAATTCCCATGGAGAAATGACTCATCATCAACGTAGAATTCCACTAGCCAACATGAAAGAATTAATCGAGTATGCTTTGCTACCTTACAACCCAGAAGTGAACGTCCCAAGAGGGCTCAAGACTTTTACCAGTGGATTAGTAGAGCTTGATTTGGACAAGAATCTTATTCGCAACAAAATACTATTGGCAGATCTGATTGCCAGGCAACCAGAAGATAACTATGATACGGATGTTAGCAATAGTGAAACTGAAAGTGACAATGATGCTGAAGAATCCCAAGAGGAACATGACAGAGAAAATTCAGAATTGGAGAGTGAGGACGAAGAAGAAGAAGATGATGAAGAAGATGATGAAGAAGAAGAAGAAGAAGAAGAAGAAGAAAGAGAGCGTCACGCTTGTCAAGAACCCAAATCGTTTTCAAGATGTCAATGGCACAATGCCCGAATTGTTGTTGGCACGAAGCGTATCACAGTTCTCAAAGCGAATTAGTCGTGTGTGACGTTTGCACACACCCTTTTGTTATCAGTGCCAGAAATACAAAACGAATGTTTTATCGTTACGAAGACTGTAATTTAATGCATACACTTTCTTTAAAATCAAATACGCTAAAACCTCTTGTTATGACTCAAAATCATGCAGTGCATAATGAATGATTCAGTTATTCTCTGACGCAGACTCTGATAGCCTCCTATGATTGTAAAAACTTTTTTATAAAGTAGAAAAAAAGAGAGCGATAGCCAAGTCGATACCCGACTGGCAAAATGTTTAGTTCGGAGTTTAGCTGTAGTGACTGAACTATGAAAATCAATCAAAATACTGTGTTTGTTGAGTCTTCTATTGTTTACAAACGTGGTCTTGATATCTAGTAGTTGATTCATGTGATTAACTCGGTAATTATGCAGAACACAGTCCTCTATTGTGACGGGTGTTTCTATTGAACAAATATATAATGACAATCAAAACATCATACTTGGTTAAATAATGAAAAGAACTAAACTTTTCTTGTATTCACATGCATTGAGCGTTTTATGAATAAACTATATATATATATTTTTTAGAAAACATGTTTGTTGTTGCTTGGACAAGTAATCTAATTGTTTGTGTTTTGATGAGTCAACTTCTTAGAACTCAATTAGGGTGAAACAAAAGCCTAAAGTAAAAAGAGTCTAATCCTTTAAGACTTTGAGATAGAAAAAGTAGTTTAATTTTTATGAATAATTAGAAACTTTTATTAGGATTAAACTTTGACGTAAACTATAGGATGTGGTGCAATCCAGTCAACTAAGAATAAATATAACTGACCACCCCTCCCCCTACCACACTGGAACGTACCTCACTTAGAATAGCTATAACGTCACCTCTGTAAAGACCCTGATGGGGGTGGGGGTTGATCCACGATCCACTTGATGCAGAACAATGATACCTCAATGGTAACTCACTCGAGTGGCGCAGAACAATGGTACCTCACTATAGAATACGTCACCGTTATTACGGGCCCGGAGTAGGGTCATTTCATATCAACTGAAAAGAACCATTGTATTTATTCTACAACTGGCTGCCTACTATTTACACTAGATTCTACACTAGAATCTACTATCTAAACTAGAACTACACTAGATTCTACCATACACTACAATCTACTCTAGATTCTACACTAGTATCTACACTAGATTCTACCATACACTAAAATCTACACTAAAATCTACCATACACTAGAATCTACCATACACTAGAATCTACACTAGAATCTACACTAGATTCTACACTAGAATCACACTAGATCACACTAGATATACTATCTACACTAGAATCTACTATACACTAGAATCTACACTAGATTCTACACTAGAATCACACTAGATCACACTAGATATACTATCTACACTAGAATCCTATGAAGACTAAAATTCCTGCGCTTGCCAACTGGATTCGCATAAATAGCGCTCCCAATAGGAATGCGCCTCATTCTTCGGAAGACGCACGATGACACGGTCCTGTCCTATTTGCGAGAAGCAGCAAAAGAATTTATACACTCATTTAAGTCGAACTCATAAGTTGGACAATTCGCAACGAAAGTATTGGATCGGTCAAGAACAAATGCGAAAAAGCGGTTATTGTGTGACTCCAATCACATTAGGTGTACCAAATAAATCTTGTACAGTCTTAAACTCAACTATTTATTCATTCAAAGGTTATCCTGTTACAGCGGTAGAAGTAATCTTAGTTGTAGACGAAATAGTAGTTGGTTTTCTGAATAAATTAAATACAAATTATTACACATTGCGCAAAGTAAACAACAACAAACAAAAAAAAAAGGACGAAAGAAATTACAAATTAAACCTACCAGACTGTACGAATCCATCCTTATGGATATAAAGAAATACTGAGAATAAACAACAATATGGAGTCCTGCAAATTTGACTCGCACGAGTACAAATCTCACTTATACTAGCCCGAACGTGATGTCACGTGACCTTTCATATCACGTGCACCGGGTCCGGATATTACTCGGTAGCCACACATCGGTACACTCCGTACCCATTGCCTCAAAATGCTGAAGATCACACGAAATGTGACAGGTTTCAGTTACTCCATCCCTTCACAGCCATTGTGAAAAACGGTTTGGGTTCAGAATTTGCTCGAAAATGCAACACAAGTGATGAGTCCTCCGCCACAGCGTATTGTATGGAGTTATGCTCAGTGGCAACCAGCTTACGACCACATGATGAAAACCATTCCCGGGATCGAGTTCGTAAAAGGCATACCGCACGATCTGGATGAAGATGATTATTTCGACCCCAAAATTAATAATTTGATTGTGATTGACGACCAAATGACAGAGACGTCCAATGATAAGAGAATAATGAACTTATTCACCAAAGGTCTCATCATCGAAACCTGAGTGTCATTTTTCTCATGCAGAATCTTTACTTTCAAGGAAAGATTATGCGCACCTTGAGTCTGAATGCTGCGTACCTTGTTCTTTTTAAGAACCCAAGAGATAAACTACAAATGACGACTTTGGGAAAGCAGATGTATCCAGGAAAGACAGAACAATTCATTCAAAAGTACGAGGCCGCTGTACAACGCCCTTATGGATATCTATTTGTGGATCTCAAACCAAACACACCAGAAGAATGCAGGCTTCGGACGAATGTTCTTCCCAATAATGAGACTGCTTTCCAGCCGAAGCTGTCAAAAACAGTAATATCACAACTTGGTGGTGGACAGTCAGATGTCACGCAATCTATTGCTAACTATTTCGAACGTCAAAGTTATTTACAACCACCCATACTCAAAACAATACAGAATTTAAAGGAACAGATGGATAACATTCTAATGGAGCCTAATGTTCCCGCGGAACTAAAGATCAAAGAATATTCGCAGCTATACCATCGATACCTCAATCTACAACAGCAACTTCCGAACACAGTTGCATACAGACCCAATCAGGAAACCATGCCACCGACTATGACTAGTCAGAGTCTTTCAATACCATCCCCTAGTTTTACGACTCCAGAAAACGTTCCCTCAACAAGTCTCGCCAGCGACAGTGGCTATGTAACGACCAAACCTAAGACCCCTTCCTTTCTAGAGCGGTCAACGTCGAACATTAGGAGCCCTTCTTTCGAACCCAGTCGAGTGAAATCCTCAACTTTGTCCGAGGTTCCTCCAACTCCTTTAAAACCCACTACTAGTTTTGATCAAACCTCTCCTACTGCATCCTTCAGCACTCTCAAAGCAAAGACCCTACCACCCCCACCAGATGTTTTACCCACTCCACCACCAAGCAAAGAAAAACCAGTCAAGTGGATAAGCTATCAAGATGCTCATAAATATAAAGATGTAGTAAAGCCTCCACGACGTTCAGAACGATTGAGAGCAATCCCGAAGTCCTTGCCAAAGTGGGAAAATTTCTAAGCAGTCGTAACCGTGTTCAAAAGTAATAACTAAACCATGTAAACCAATAAAGTTATATATGCAAAATAAAGAAACGAGTAAAAAACACTTGTGGTCAATATTCACTGCATTCAGCGAACCTTGACAATATGTTACACATAATATGATGAACAATAAAGCAAGTTTAACAAATTCACGTCTGATGATAATCATTGTCTGCATGATCTTCTACGGTAGTAAAAGAGGTGGGCATAAAATCTCAAAATCTTTAGTATTCAAAATCTCGTCAAAAGAGCATCGATTGTTCGGAAAAGATGTCGTTGTTTTGTTAAACAATAAAAAGACAATATCCAAACAGGTGCCGCGAGAACTATAATACGATCCAGCCAACCAAGAATAGAAATGGATAGAAACAGAGGGGAGGGGGGGGGGGGGGAGAATCTTACTGGAACCTCATTCAGGTGGCGTAGAACTGGTACTTCATATCTACTATGGCCGCCGTGAAAATCATCAATTCCTAGTCTTATTCTTTCCTCTACACAGTAAAAAGGTTTTAAAAAGTTGCCTTCAAGAAAGATACTAAAAATCATAATAAGAAATTATTCTTCGAAGATTGTTTCGATACTCTGTTTAGATAATTTTGCGACTGTTCCGTTGCGTGACGTGTGCATTCCATGTCAAGAGCTCTAAATAGTCTTCTGCCGAAGTCGACGATGAATGTTCAATTTGCGGACATTTTAAACACTAAAACTCAATGCAAATCGTTCACAACTTCCCAATGAAGCGTTGGATTGAAAAATATAGCAGTTCAATTAAGCTAAGTTACGTTTGATAAGAAAATTAAAAGTACCCTTTCTCTAATGCATGAGTCAATTCCAAAGGTGCCCATACCCTCCCAACCCTCCCAACCCTCACCCCCCCCCCCCACCCCCCCCTGCTGAATATTTGTCCGCACGGTCGGGCATTTGACTACCGACTATTACGCGGCCCTTATCAAATTTGCATAATTTATTCTCGGACTTTCCTCCTTGAAATTCGAACCTATAATTGCAAAAGTTATCACTTGTTGAGCCTGAATAATGGGGCATTTTACCATTTGGTTGGCCCGCATGGTGGGGAATGTGACCAATTTTTTCCCCCAAAAAAAGTCAAATGCCCGCGGGGCTGTCCGTGGGGGAGGGGAGGGGGGATTTGAATTGACTCATGCATAAATAAACATATTTTAACTAACTAGTGGCTTTCTCTTTCAGTGCTAAACTATGAAATGTATTTAGGTGCTCTTTTATTACCTTTCCTGTGGCTTTTTTACAAGTGTAATCATTTGATTTTACTGGCGGAATTAGGTATCTGTAATTTGAAATAAATATGCTTGAATATTCTGATATCACATTGGGCTATTGTGTTTCAAATTTACAAATTGTTATAATTAGCGGGTTATCTGTGGTTAACCGGTCAGTAATGTACCATCTGTCAATCAATGTCATCATGTTGCCAAGTGATTAAAAAAGGGCGGAGCAAGCCGATCACGTGACGTAGATTAACGTCGACGCATCCTCTTTTTTGTTGACTGCTGTAATTCAAGACAGCCGAACTTGAAATGTCAATACTGTACTCGTAAACAAGAAATTTTCAATGAACTTCTTGGGCAATAGCTTTTTTTGGTTAACTTTTCATGATTCAGCTACTCGAGAAGTATTCTCTCACAAACAAGCGAAAATCTGTAAAGAGAAGAAGGTTTCAATAGCCTGGTCTACGATGGGTATTTAGAACTTCAGAAAATTTCTGATTTATTATATATGTACCATGTCATCGCTTTTTTTCTGAACATTTAATATAGTAATACATATATATACAACATTCAATGTTCAGAAATTTTTGAACATCTCTTATCGTAATATATATGCAGCATTCAATGTTCAGAAATTTTTGAACATCTCTTATCGTAATATATATATACGACATTCAATGTTCAGAAATTTCTGAACATCTCTTATCGTAATATATATATACGACATTCAACTTTCAGAAATTTCTGAACATCTCTTACCGTAATATATATGTGTGAATATTGAATGGGTTGAACTGTGGTGAAATAATGATAGATGTGTTGATCATCACAGTGAATGAGCGATCTAAGCGAACGCTGTTAAGAAAGACTTGAAAAATGATTTCAAGTTTCAACGGGAATCGAACCCATGACCTCCGCGATGCCGGTGCGATGCTCTACCAACTGAGCTATGAAGCCAATCCTGTTGGTGAGCGGTCATTTTGTTGGGTTCATCTAGCCCCCATAAGTAATAATAAGTGTGAATATTAAATGGGTTGAACTGTGGTGAAATAATGATAGATGTGTTGATCATCACAGTGAATGAGCGATCTAAGCGAACGCTGTTAAGAAAGACTTGAAAAATGATTTCAAGCTTCAACGGGAATCGAACCCATGACCTCCGCGATGCCGGTGCGATGCTCTACCAACTGAGCTATGAAGCCAATCCTGTTGGTGAGTGGTCATTTTGTTGGGTTCATCTAGCCCCCATAAGTAATAATAAGTGTGAATATTGAATGGGTTGAACTGTGGTGAAATAATGATAGATGTGTTGATCATCACAGTGAATGAGCGATCTAAGCGAACGCTGTTAAGAAAGACTTGAAAAATGATTTCAAGCTTCAACGGGAATCGAACCCATGACCTCCGCGATGCCGGTGCGATGCTCTACCAACTGAGCTATGAAGCCAATCCTGTTGGTGAGCGGTCATTTTGTTGGGTTCATCTAGCCCCCATAAGTAATAATAAGTGTGAATATTAAATGGGTTGAACTGTGATGATCAACACATCTATCATTTACTCCGACGAAGGACTAGCGTCCGAAACGTCAGTAAGTTTTTTCATCTTTTCACGGTGTATAATTCACCTTTTTATCATTACTGTTTCATTAGAAACACCGACGCAGCTCACACTAGTTTTTAGCTAGTTATATCTTTTTATCATTATTTCACCACAGTTCAACCCATTTAATATTCACACTTATTATTACTTATGGGGGCTAGATGAACCCAACAAAATGACCGCTCACCAACAGGATTGGCTTCATAGCTCAGTTGGTAGAGCATCGCACCGGCATCGCGGAGGTCATGGGTTCGATTCCCGTTGAAGCTTGAAATCATTTTTCAAGTCTTTCTTAACAGCGTTCGCTTAGATCGCTCATTCACTGTGATGATCAACACATCTATCGTAATATATATACACAACATTCAATGTTGAGAAATTTCTGAACATCTCTTATCGTAATATATATATATACGACATTCAATGTTCAGAAATTTCTGAACATCTCTTATCGTAATATATATATACGACATTCAATGTTCAGAAATTTCTGAACATCTCTTATCGTAATATATATATACGACATTCAACTTTCAGAAATTTCTGAACATCTCTTACCGTAATATATACACACAACATTCAATGTTCAGAAATTTCTGAATCTGACTCACAAGATCATAACAAGGTATATGGGATTAGGGATCACAGCTACAGGATCAGGGAATACAGACCCAGGATCGATATCAAGACAATTAACTATGAATTTGGGAACACATACTAGACATACTAAAGAGTCATTCGATATTTGTAATTCTAATTATTGTCTCATCGTGCAGTGTTTTAGCACTAGTGTTTCAGAGTAATGACTTCAAACAGGATGCTAATAATTAAGCAGCATGATTTATTTATTTATTTCTACACTCTCACAAAACACATATACTAGCAATAATTCACATTTAATTAGTACTGGCTATGGGTAACAATAAAACACCTGGATTGGATGGATTAAGTAAAGAATTTTACTTGGCGTTTTGTAATGAGTTAGGAAAAATGATGGTTGATACCTTAAATTTTAGTTTTGAAGTAGGAAATTTATCACCTACTCAAAATCAGGTTGGAATAACGTTACTGGAAAAACCTGAAAAGATATACGATTTGTAGAAAACTGGCGCCCAATTAGCCTGATAAATGTTGATGCCAAAGTTTGTAGTAAGATTTTATGCAGTAGGATGTCTGATTTAATGCACAGATTAATGCATCCCAGCCAGGCAACATTTGTGAAAGGGAGAAATATTGATGACCCATTGAGATTTATAGCTGATCTTTTTGAGTATTTAGAAAGAAATGACGATTGTTCATATATTCTCTTTGCAGCAGATTTTCAGAAAGCCTTTGATTCTGTTGAGCATAACTTTATCTTTGCTGTTCTTCGATCTTTTGGCTTTGGAGATGGTTCCGTTAGATGGATCAAAACACTCCTTACTTATTCTAAAAGTTGTATTATCAATAATGGAGAAGTTCCCGATTTTTTTGAGCTAAAACGAGGAACCAAACGGGGAGATCCAATATCCCCATATTTGTTTATTTTGACAATTGAAATACTGGCCCAGTTAATTTGCAATAACGAAGATATAAAAGGTCTACGGATTGATGGAAACGAGGAAGAGACTAAGCTGGTTTTGTTTGCGGACGATACAACGTTCTGTCTAAAAGACAAAAGTTCATTAGGAAAAGTCTTAGAATGTCTAGAACTATTTCAAACGTATTCGTCCTTACAACTTAACTATGAAAAGTCTGAAGTAGGCTGGGCTGGTGCTAGAAATAAAGAATTAAATGAAACGAGAATTGCAAAAAAAATAGATTTTCACGCTAGTGGAGTTAAAATTCTCGGAATATATTTCTCTCATAATAAGGCGCTTATGCGTAATTATAACTTTGATAGGGTGTTTGGAAAATGTAAATCCGTTTTGTCAATATGGAAAATGAGAAACCTCACATTGTTTGGAAAAGTTCAAGTAATCCGATCGCTAGCCATTTCACAACTGTTATACGTTTCCTCAAAGATTGCTGTACCTTGCACATTTATAGCTAGTGTAGATAGGGAAATAACCAACTTTATTTAGAACATAAGGAAACCAAAAATCAAATACACAACTCTAATTGGAGATTTTCTCGAAGGAGGACTTAGATTGCCCGATTTAGAAACTATGATTAAAACGAACCGTGTAGGATGGGTATTACAACTGTTGCATGATTAAAAAAACATATATTGGAAGTGTTTTGCAGAAAAATATTTTGAATCCATTGGAGGACTGCAAGTCCTAAGAGAAAATTTTGACTCATCTCGGGTAAAAGTCCATAACTTTCCTGAATTCTATAGGGAAATCTTAGACAGTTGGAGTCAAGTTAGCGAATACAATGTTGAAACTGTTGAAGAAATTCTTCATCAACCAATCTGGTTAAACAAATATGTACATTTAGATTCAAGTTATTTCAAATGAAACTTTTAGAATATGAAAAAATAGAAAGAAGAATTGCCAGAAAAAAAGGCAAGTTGCACTCTCATATATCAAAATCTTCAAGAACTATTATCTGAAGTAAGACAAGTAAGCCCGTAGCACCATCTGTAACCATATTTGTAATTATTTGTATTATTTGTTATGTGTACTCATGATTTATGTTTGTAAATAAATAAAATAATATTATAATAAATAAAATAATATTATAATAAAAGAAAGGTGAAGAGTACCACAAAACAATGGCTTGGATTAGGGCCAAGACTTGTTTCTCTCTGTTAAGATCTGCACTTGTATGTCTACGAGGCTCAAGGACTATAAAGAGAACTTATAATGACATAAATAACATAGACTTAGACATTCAGGTTGCTGAAAGCGCCATTTTATAAATTTAGATTTTTAGCTTATTAACGTAGATTATTAGATTAAGATACATAGTTATAATATTTAATATATATTCAATTTTCCTTATCAGTCAGTTTTTCATCTTATAATTCCTTCCTCTTTGTAAATATTATATATTAACATATTCATATTTTAATAATGGACAAATGCTATTCGTTTTTTTACAATCTTGAAAATTTAAATATTTTAAAGTTATTAATTATTGATTAGAGATTATTGCTATTATTAATTATTGATTAAAGACTATATTTAATTAAATAAATAAATAAATAAATAAATATTATAATAAATAAAATAATATAAAATAAATTTAAAAAATCATGCCGTGTAATGTTTTGGTCAACATTTACAAACAAGTGAACATTTTGTTATGAATAAAAACTTTCTATCAAATCTTGTGATATAAGATTATTAGTTATATTCAAATTAAACACAAACAATTTTCAACTCAGAATAATTTTCTAAAAAGACGTATGACAGTAAAAATAATGAGAAATATACTAAAAAAGCTAGATGAAGCATAGTTCCTATATTTTTCTCTAAGCCAACAGAGTTTTAAAAGTGGTGAAACGTATGGCTACGAAAAACTGCATTCGCTTAGAAATGGAAGAAAAAGGTTCCTAAACAGTCTTTCAAACAACAGAGCTGTAAAACATACCCAATATATTAGGTGTCTTACGCCGCTTGATTTGAAGGAGAATATTTAAAAAAAATCTATATACAAAATTTAATTTAATGTATCGTATATTTACTCCTCTTCAAATCACATCAGCTATATTTCTTAAATAATTTCTTTTAACTGTTCGTATCTCTTAGGAATCTGAAGGACAGGGCACATGTGATGGTACATTTAGAAACAAAAGATATTTCGCCTGCCTGGCAGACCGTGGTGTTTTTGTTGCAGTAGATACACTACGTCCTTGGCAAGAACAAGACAAGTCTCCTCAGAAAGAAACAACAATATTATCTACCTTAAAGGATATGATAACATTATTTTCAAGCAAAGATACCTCTGCGGTTAGAAACATGGTAAAAGGACATAAGTTAAAAATTGACCAGAGAGTTGTCGTATTTCCAGAGAATGATGATAATAAAGTGTCACTGAGGGGGATAGTGCGGTACATATCTGAACGAGTAGACAGTCATGGTGATTGTCCTGTTGGAATAGAACTTGTAAGTGTGCATGTGAATTTTGATTTGAACAATAATAATAAACTAATCCGTATCCTACTAAAAGCTTTCACCGGCCTTGCTTGATATTGTTTTTATTGTTTCAAAAAGGATAGTAAAGAAGGATTTGGAACTGGAGTTTTCAAAGGAAGACAACGATTTGTTTGGAGAGAAGGGCATGCATTGTTTGTACCGGTGACGTCTGTCATACCTGAAGAGGATTTTGATGGTTTAAGAACAGAGAACTCTCAAGAAACCTCGTCAAGTGAAACAGATGGTCTTCGTTCATCTATAGGAAATACCGGTACGTCTACTTCAGCCACGCACACAGTAAATTAGTATAAAATGTTTCGGCCTTGAAATTAATTGATTTCTATCGTCAGTGTTTACGAATGAAAAACTTCTTGTTACTCTGAGTACACGTGAACGGATAAGAAGTTAATGCATTGAGTCTCATTTGATGGTTGCCCTGTCCAAATCTGTACTTCGACGCCGTATCACTAGCAGTCTGATTAGCGTTTAATGTGCGCAGTTAGCTAGTGCATTTTCGCCAGACGTTTACAGCATCTTGTTTGCCTAGTAAATCTAGAAGATGCGATCCCTATGTCACAGAGAACGTTGACACTCGTGAAATCAAAAGTTAAACCCTTACTTGACATGTTGGAAGTACCGAATCCGGGCAATGGAGCTGGGGGCGAGGGGGAGATTTAGACAACCTGTTTTCAAAGATTTTCAATAACGAAAATGTTTAAGCCAATCAAAATCATTTACTAGAGGGCTATCATTTGATCAGTGCAATAGTACTAAGGTTGTTTTTCACAAAATAGTACAAAATAGCTCAATATTTATTGTTTTGATATATTGTTACCTCCGATGCTCAGTGAAGTACAAATTCTTGCTCATATGCCCTTTGCATTATGGCGTCATTTTACAAGTACTACCACTACCAAAATACTTGGCGAATTTTCTTTCTTATTCAAATTTGTATTTCCTCATGAGAATAGTACAATTGGTGCTAATTAACTAAACAAAAATGTAGAAAAATGACGCTATAATGCAAGTGGCCTATTGAAAAATGAAAGATAAACCCAGTATATTCATGTATACTCGTATATTCATATGGTAAAATATTCTCTAATATTCAACACATTGCTAATTGTATTTGGCACAAACCTACTAGCATACTATCACGAATCCTGCAATCTGATTGGCTAACGTACTTACTATCTATCACAGGATACGACAAAGAAAGGAATTGAGGTTTTGAACGGTACAGATAAGTAAAAACTGAAGAGTTATGACAATTTTTACGTGAAAAAGCGGCCGTCAGATTTCACTGAGATTTTCATGTGTTTACGACGGATAATCGACTGACTCATGTACTGAGATAATGAAGGCATTTTATAAGGATTCCCTCAAATAACAGAAAAAATCCAAAAGACAACTTATTCACATTTATTTATGGAGAAACAGAAAACGCAAGCGCGAGCTGTGTGCAGTTATAAAGCACGCGGAGGTTGGCAGAACACAAGAGAAGTGTTAGGAGAAGCACGACGCGAATCCAGGTGCTTCTTCACACTTCCACACAGCACAGCAAGCAAGTTTTTTATTTCTTTTATAAAATACAAATTACAGGAACGACGAAACCGGAAGTGCACGAGCGTGCTGTGTAGAATTATAAAGCACGCGCTCTCAACAAATCAGAACGGTAAAGAACGGTAAAGAACGGTAAACGGTAAGAACAGACGAAGCAATAAAGAAAGTGCAAGCTAAATGACAAGGATCTTATATATTGTAAACACGGCACGGCTTTGAATGATCTGACAACAAAATTTTTGTTTTCAATACTATAGTTATTAGCTAGTAGGTTTATGCTAAAACAATTAGACTACTCGTTCTCGTGTTCTATGAGTCGAATAGTCGATTCGGCGCTGCCGCTTCATCGACTATCTATTGAGTCGTAGGAAACTCGACCTTCGTAATGTAATTGTTAAATAGTACTGTTTCATTTGTATATAGCGTCTATACGTATAGTAAGATGTTTTAGAACTATTACTAACATTATTGTGTTGAAGTGCAAACCACGAAGTTCAATGTCTCATTGAGGGTTGACTAGCATTTCAACGACCGTCAATCAAGAACTGAAATAAAAAACTAATATATAAATTCAGTCCAAAATTTCCCTCAAGATATTGTTTTTTCTACAGTTATTTTATTGATGGTCTTTGAAATGCTAGTCGCCAAATGAGACATCGAACTTCATGGGAACTTCGTGGTGTGTTGTTTACAGTGAGGGCCGAAAGTTAGATAAATCAATGGGTTTACACGTTATCCTCTTTAAATAGATTTCACTGTATTGTATAGTATTAACTAAGCTAGTTTTATTTTTTGTCCAAGCAGAAGAGTATAGTGGTCAGAAAAGCTATGGGAAGTCTGCTGAACTGGCGAAAACTTTAGATGAAGAAAGAAAGAAACGCGAAGATGCAGAGTGGCGCCTTCATGGCATCGAGCAAAGATCACATGAACTCGAGTTGTCTTTGGCTACAGTAAGACGAGGAAAAGTAAAAACAAAGACACGCCTTCATAGCTTAGAGCAGAGATCACATGAATTGGAGACATCTTTGGCTACAGAGAGACAAGCACACGAGGAAACAAAGAATGGCCTTCGCAGCAACGAGCAGACATCACATGAATTGGAGACGTCCTTGGATACAGAAAGACAAGCACACGAGGAAACAAAGAGACGCCTTCGCAGCAGCGAGCAGACATCACATGAATTAGAGACATCCTTGGCTACAGAAAGACAAGCACACGAGGAAACAGTGAAATGCCTTCGCAGCAACGAGCAGAGATTAGAAGAACTTGAGACATCTTTAGTTGAAGAAACTCAAGCACACCAAGAAACAAAAAGTCACCTCCAAATCAGCGAGGAAAGATCACAAGAACTTGAAACTTCGCTGACCACTCTACGACAATCCTATGAAGCCTACCGCAGATCAAGAGAGTCGACACGGGATTGGGTCTTACGTCGTGATGAAGTAAGTTTGTCTGATAAAGTAATTGGTATCGGTGCATGGGGCGAGGTGAAAGAAGGAACATTTCGTGGATGTAAAGTTGCTGTGAAAAACATTCATCGGCTTATTCTATCTGATCACAACAGAAGGCTGTTTGAACGGGAGATGAATATGGCTTCAAGATGTCGTCATCCTTGTCTTCTTCAATTCATTGGTGCAACCAACGATGACGAAAGTCCTCTATTTGTGACTGAGCTACTGGACACTAGTCTAAGAGCAGTTTTACATGAACGCTCATTGGAACCTTCTGAGATCACAACGATTGCACAGGATGTTGCTAAAGGGTTAAATTACTTACATCTCAGCCATCCTGCTCCAATCATTCACCGAGACATCAGCAGTGCTAATGTGTTGTTATGGAAACACATCACAATTTGGCGAGCTAAAGTCTCTGATTATGGTACGGCCAATTTCCTGCAGCAGTCCATGACGGTTAATCCTGGTGCGGCGATTTACTCTGCTCCCGAGGCACAGACGTCAAGACAATCACCAAAGGTAGAAAAACACCATTCAAGATGTGAGACCGTACCAACACCTCGCCAAAGGCTTGCCAAAATACAAATGACAAGTAAAAATACAAAGCCGTATCATATGCTTAGCTTACTGATAAGTGGTTTATCATATATTTCTGCAAAGAAATGCTCAAACTTTCTCTAAAGTCTATCGTACCAGATCGCGAGGAGATGAGAAGTGCTGATACTGTCTCACATCAGGCATGGTGGTTTTTTCACGCACGTATAAATCGCCTAAAGACTCTCCAAAATACTCCGTGATTCGAGAAAATGCGCAAGCTTATCAGATACTGATAACTTCCAAGAATCACAAGTAAATGATATACTATTTCTCTTATTCTCTATAGCTTGATGTGTACAGCTTTGGAGTTCTGCTGTTAGAGATGAACGTTCGTGAAATGCCTGACGTGGACCACAGAAACGAACAAGTTGCCATGGTGACCAACAGTTTTTTCAGGAACCTGATAAGAAGATGTTTACAGCAGAACCCAGAAGAACGTCCCTCCATGGCAGAGTTAATAAAGGCACTTGAAAACTCACCACAGTAATAGGAATTGTCTTTCTGCAGCCTCATTCATTGTTGTCTGCATATTAAATAGATATCAGTTTTTTGTGTCTGTCCTCTTATTGACGATAAGTTGTCTCATCCCATTGTGGATGTGGATTCACGAGGTGTTAATAAGAGGACAGACGTCGACATAAAAAAAACTGATGTCATTTCTTTTTTACAATAATACAAACAAAAACAAAACCGATAAAAAATTTCGTTTTTGGTGATCAAAACAATCAACAGAAAGAGTGCACGCTTGATGAAGTCAGTTTTCTCTATATGTCCTCTTATTGATGATAAAAAATAGACAATCAGAGCGCTAAGAATTTGTAAGTCACTGTAAAATCTTCGTTTGACGTCATTTGTTACTGAAATAGTGAGTAAACATGTTTCTTATGCAATCTAGTAGACCTAGTAGTGAGGATTTCTTATTATCATATGACCCATACGACCATGCTCGCGCGCCCTAATAAACCCTTTGGGAAAAGTCACGTGATATAGAGGCCCGAAGGGTTGACGTGAGCGGTGCGGCAATAACTGCTAAATATTCGTACCTTTTGGTCTCTCTTCTAGTATTTTCATTCCTTAGTTCAGTCATTTAAGGAATATCCTCTAAAGTCGTATGACACGAACATGCCTTATGATCTTTATTTCATATCAGTCGTGTTACTGTTATTCATTATACTTAGCTATATTTGTAATCGTTAGATTTATATACCAATCTGAATATATTGAGCCTAAGAATGCACATATTTGATTAACCAATGATAGTTTAGAGATTCTACACAAGATATCTTTGAGTGACAACAGTCATGAAACCACTGTTAATATAAATAGTCGTATTCCAGTGTAACTATCAGTTGTTAGAAGAAGAGTAATAAAGTATAAATCCTGGTACAGTCTACCGAGAGCGGTTCCTTTAACAGTTCCCTTTCTGGCTACACATAGACCTCCTCGGCTCGGGCGTAACATTTTCCCATTTTGGACCACGTGTCATTCCCTTGAGAATAATATTTTTCGTTTGAACTATATTCATATCATTTGTCTTCTCGCGAACAGCCTTGTAAACACTACTTCCTGGCTATTCTAGAGAGGAAGTCAAAAGCGAGAAAGAGAGAAATTCATACAGTATATTTTTGATAGTAGCCCTGTTAACACTACTTCCTGGCTAATCTAGTGAATAAATTAGATATATGTATAAATGTATACTACAACGTGCTAAATCAGCATGTATGAGCGATATAATCAAGGCGCGATTACACGGATCAATTTTCTCTGCAACTTGTAGTCCGCAACGGCCTTGCGACTCAATTTGCATGGAGCATTGCAACGTGTACCTTATCGCGCAATTTGAACTGAAAAATGTTGTGAGACAAGTTGCAGCAATCGTTTCGAAATGAAGTTGCACCGTGTAAATTAAACACTCTTGTAACTTTTGTCGCAACGCAATAGCGAGTCAAGTGGCAAACAAAATTACTCCGTCTAATCACGCCCTAATAACTATTGAAAATTCCGAGAAAACAAACAGTTTTAAAAAGTTTCCATCGTTGAGTCTTTAAACGAACTCTTTTAGGTAAGCCTGCGTAGCGGTGCTTTGGGGGAGGGGGAGGGGACGAGGAAAGAAAGATTGTCTAAGTTTAACTCGAGACGAACCACCCATTCTGAGAAAACAAAATCATAAATCATTGAGCCAAGAGGCGGAAGTAATTAGGCAGCAGGCTTTCATATCCCCTTTCCCCATCACTGCGGTTTTTCTTTTGCCCCACTCCACCATGTAGCCCTAAGCCCCCTCCCTTCTCCCACCTCCCGCCCCCAACCCCTACCGAACCTCCCACATAACAGCAACAAGCGGGACACCCTGCAGGGTACTGTAATTTTAGTTGATAAGATGCTATTTCAATAAATGTTGTCGATCGTAGATCTGAAATCTGAGACCGATTGGAATTGTGGGGGATTAGTGCTTGCTCGTTAGCCAGACAAAAATGAAAAATATATATCCCAGCATATTACTTAATATTTCGACTTATTTTTTTAGAGAAAAATAGCTTGAAAATCGTGAATGGGCTTCCTGTGGTATGACAAAGAGAAAGCGTATGTTTCAGTAGCGAAACATGTTTATCGTGTTAGAGACGCCATTTTGAAAGCTGTTTTTACTGTCGAGTATAAAGCCTTCATTATGAGCCTGTTTCGGTGTAAATCAACTAAATATATTCTTTTGAAACATAAAATGTTTAATTTGAAAATGCAATACGAAGTTTTTCAAAGAGGTCAAATATTTGTCGAAGATTTAGATGGTCCTAATCCAACAAGTGGTTTTATAATTCTTAACGACAAAAGTCGTGGAGTAAAGTTTCAATGTCGTGCTGTAGAAACTGCTAGACTAACTGATGAAGATGCTGAAAATCTTATGAGAATAGCCTCCTTAGAGCACAGATATAAAGCTTTTAAAGAAGGAAGTCGTTTTAAAAAGCGGTTGAAAGCTGGAAGTAAAGTGTTTGTGGAGGTGAATGGTAGAGAATTACCCGGAGTAGTTAAGGTCGTTTCACAATCCTATATCTATTCTGAGCCTATGGTCGAGGTATGTAATTTCAAGAGTATTATATTTTGGTTTTTCACTGTGAAGTCACGCTATCGATGATGCTTCTTAATGCTGCTTAATTTCGTTTATACACGAATCGCGATCTCAGGTCGCTATGCATTGAGAGTTGCTCCAAAGTTCAATCAGGCATCAATTACAAAATTAAACCTTCAGTGAAAATTGTACTGATGTCTACCTCTTGTATACAGTATTTTTCTTTAGTTCTTATTCGTCAGTTCAACCAATATCCATAAATGTTTGTGGACTAGTTAAGTATCAGAACAATATATATTTATTTAGGCACTGCCTAAAAGCGGAGCTCCCGATACGGAAGTCACAGGGAGAACAATTTGAATGAAACTGAAAGGTAAAAATAAGATCGGGCGAAAAATATTCAATTATTTTTTATTCGAGATGAAGATAATTTCTCCCATAATATATACCATGCAGTGAAATCGAATCGAAAAGCACTACATTGTTATTTTGTTTGTTTGTTTGTTTTTTGGCGCGAGTACATACTCTCCCACTTAGGAATTTTGTACACAACTCACCACCACCCCCAGGGGCTAGTTTTGCTCTTGGAAGATTCTTCGACAAAGTTTTCCAAAAAACCGACATTTTTAGGCTTTGAATCTCTTTTCCTTAAAAAAAAAAAAACGAAAGATAACTACAGATAATCCAATATAATATCACGTTTAGTGAAATTTACCTCGGATGTCTTTCATTGAAATCGAAAATCTGGAGATTTAGGACAAATCAAGACCAAAGAACAGACTTGGAAACTGGTTATGGTGAGCAAAACTAAGCTTACTTTAATAATTACGTTTTTTACAGAACGAGACGAAGTTTACATTCAGTTAAACTTGACAAGAACAACTGAGACAAAATAGAAAATAAAGGCAATGCAAAATGACGAATTTCTTTGTCAGTAAATTGGCGTTTGTAAATGTTTTTGAATATTATTTACGGCTTTTGAAAGTGAAAGTCTAGGTCTTTCTACAACAACATCTCTCAACAACACAAATTTAAGCTCATTTTTATAATCAGACTTGCTCGAACAGCTTAATAAACAGTTAAATATTTGGTGTAAATTTATATTTCATTCAATACTTAAATAAATTATCTGTAGAAATAAAATTATTAAATGAAAGTCTTCGTTGTTTTGAAGATGGGACCCCGCGATAGGAGGCGAATCTTTCTTGAACGAAAAACATACGATAGTTGGTTAAAAACAACGTTTTACAACGTTAACCGAATTTGCCAAAGATTTACAAAGCTAAATAAAGGACGAATATTTGTTGTAATATGCTCTTCATGTTATATTTACTCCAACATTAAAATAAATTAAGCTTATCTACAGAAATATTAAAAGTTTTGAGGGAAAGTCTTTGATTTGTCGATTCGTCGAGAAAAAATTAAATGCTTGTCAAAAAATAATAAACGATTGTTTGCTAAACCACACACCTGAATTCTTGGAGAACACTTATTAATCTATCTTTGAATACATGAAAGTTTTTTAAATGTCTTTGGTCTATAATTTGCCCTAAAGCGATTTTTTTCTGTGCATTTGAGAGTCGCCTTAGTTAGTAGTTTTGCTTCAAATTCCTTTGTCTTTCACCTTATTTTCTCTTTGTTCATTCGTGAAGTTTTGACTCAAATTCCTTTGTATTTCACTTTATTTTCTCTTTGTTCATCCGTCAAGTTTTGCTTCATATTCCTTTTTCTTTCACGATCATGTTCTCCTTGTTTATAATCGAAGTCCCGCCTAGATTTGCGTTCTCTATCTCTCTCTCTCTGCTTGCCGCTTTTCTTTGGTGAGATTCCTTCGTCTTTGCCTTCCTTTTTCACGCCACCAGAGTTTTTCCTCTTTCCAAAAAACGCTTTTACTTCTGGCCTTTCTTTTTTGGCTTCGTTCTCTGAGCTTTCTTTTGACATATCGATTTCGGAAAGGGGTTTCATCGTAAATAGAGTAAATATAAATATAAGCTTGAATAAAAAATTGTGTTGTTATCTTTCGGTATTTTTATACGTTATAAAAGGTGTAAAACGTTTTTTACAAAATTTTAATAGCCGGATTTACCTTTATGTGTACCCGGATGTTGCAACGCGTCGACATTCCCGCCAAAAAAAATTTAACCAGCCAATCGGAATGCTTGTGTACACGCCCGGACGGACGGACGGACGTACGGACGGAAGTGACGTCAGCCAAGCCATGAAAAATCAACTCGATAGTTTACCATTTTTTCTTAGGTATGGTGCTCCGCTCGCGGAGCTCCGCTTTTAGGGTTGCTCGATACAATGATTTTGACGCATGGCTCCTGTACTTGTATTGCAAACTGCGCGGCACCAGATATACCTTGGCCAAATATGAGTTTATACTAAGCGTAGCGATAGATGGAAGTTTTAAATCGCGTGTATTTCGTGACCATCGTATCGGACACGCCCTGAAGGCACAGTGACGTCATGTGATAATTTTTTTTAACTATTTCAAATTTTTGGCGTAATCTGACCTTTACTGTCGTAAGAAATAAATATTAGATCGTTTTATCATTTAGAGCTTTAATTTCATAAGAATCGAGACTTGAATCCTTGCCGACTTGGCATTAGCGAAAACACATTTATTGTTTTTGTTTGTAAGCGCGGTCTCCTAAGTGCGTGTATTTCGATAGCAATTTTTAATTTTCTCGCCGAAATAAGACGAGCTTTTCTACATAAAGTCCTTTACTTGTTATTCAGCGTGTATTTAGGTCAGGCGGCAAGGCTTCGAGTTTTTAACCGAGTTTTCTTCAAGATTCCTTCGAAATTGCTACAATTGTTGTTCTTTGGTAATTTGCTATGAAGTGATTTTTCCTTCATTTATTGTATGATAAAAGTATTGTGTAAAAACATGTGGCTGTCATTTGAGCCTAAAGAAACAAGATAACTGGCCTTATAGAACCTTCTTTGGCTTGATCTACAAGGAATCATTTTATAAATGGTAAAATTCATAAACGGGACCGCCATTTTAAAGTGGTCATCCAAGCCACTTGAAGGTCTAACCGTTTGCAAATTACAAAGGCAGCACCTTCTCCTCAGTTATCTTAAGACCCTGAGTGTTGGTCAGGCGAGGCTTGAACTGCGCCGGAGGCTTGAACCGACGCTCTTACCAACAACTAAGCTAACCAGTTGGCAGTTTTAACGAGTTCAAGACTCGTGTTTGGTTTTGTTTACATCCAACAACTATGAAACTAGAACTTCTTTAGAAACGGCAGGCGTATACTTATCTTCTATCTTGGAACAGAAAGGTTTTTCCTCGTTTTGTTCCTCGCTAACTATTAGTTTGTTTGCCCATCATTGATCGTTTTAAAGGTTGGTGCCTACTATTGTCAGCGCGCACACTTACTGCGCATCCGCATCGAGTGACTCCCGCGGGTTTCAAAAGCAAAACATTCAAAAGTACAGAAAACGTCGGCCTTGGGAAAAATTAAGACCAAGAACAACAGCAATAACTATTATTTACGTAGTCAAAGGCGTGTCACAGAGTAATTTTCAAGAATTCAGTTGATTTTGGCGAAAAATCATATGTTTTTACATTCTAGAAAAGGCAGTTTCCTTGGCCTTGGCATGGATCGGTGAATAATAAAATAACTTTTTCAATATTTCCATACAGATAAGCTTAGTTTGTTTTAAAGTTAAGGTGACTGCCTACTTTTGAAAATTGATTTAAACTTTTTTTTAAACTTCGATTTTCCGAATTGAAATTTAATACTGATTCCAAATCTGGAAAGAAAAATAGGGTGTCCCGAGCTTGTTTTCGAGATAATCTGCATTTAATGGAAGCCTATGCACGAGCTTTTGGAGTAAAAACTGCACCACCGGAAGTCATTAGAAAAAAAAAAAGATCCATAAGATCATAGTTATTTGCAGACTATATGATTGCACGAGTGAAGGCTAGTCAATCATTCTACAATAATACGTGGTTATTTTCAACAAAAAGACAAAAAGATAAATTAATTTCTTATATTTTGTAGTTTTGGTGCTCTTAAAAATTTCATAAAGTCGAACAAAAATCCCTACAAAAATCTATTTTTTTATGTGTTGCTGATTTAAACGTTTTTTTAAATGTTGATATAACATAGATTTATGAGAGTTTTTTCGAATGAGCTATTAAAAAATATAGAGTCCCGTGCAAAATTTGAGGGTTTTGCCCTGTTGAAGCTCAAAACACGTATGGTTCTTCAATAAAATCTTGTAGATTTTTCAGCGGTTTTTGAGCGCGCGCTCATCGTGGGCTCAATTCGAACGTTCAAAAGTAGGCAGCCACCTTAAATGAAAATTGAAAAGGAATTACACATCGCCCCAAATATCAGCCATTCATTTAGCTTTTCCTGCGAGTACAATGACATAAAATTTTTGTCGTTGGAAGATTTACATAAACAGTTTCACTCACTCAAAAAGTATATTCAAAAACATTCGCGCAAAAGGCATACTGACAAAGAAAATTATTATTTTGATTTATTAAATCTGTCTTTTGCACTTGTGAAGATAAACTAAATGTAGATTTGTATTTTACGAAAGTTTTTGCCAGGTTCTTGCTTTGCATGCACGACTGCCGTGAAACATTCATGAAAAGCCGTTCTTTTTCCGACTTCAAAAATACAATTTACATACCATTTGCTTAAGGAAATCTTTTCTTCTAAACAGGAAGTAATTATTAATTGTTGTTCTTCGAATTCAATAAGTTTTCTGGTACTTTGAAGGCTTGGAATATCGCTTTTTTCCAATTTTCCTCCTGTTTGTTATACCACGAAGAAATGAAGGAGCTGCTGCAAACACAATCCAAATTACGATTTATCCTCAAAAAAATATCTTAAAAAATCATAATTTTTTAAAACGCGTGGGTACCCACCTTTTTTTCGTCCAAAATGAAACGGGAAAAGTTTTTTTTTTTTTATATAATAGAATTTTTTTAAATAAAAATGGTTTTGGATGCAAATGTAAGCAAAAATGTAGCATCCATTTAGAACCATATTTTACCCTCTTGAACGCAAAATTTGGTTTAAAAAATGGTTCCTCAAATGATATACATAAAGAACACAAATAGTGGTTTATTTGAAACAAGTTCCAGATAAAATCGATCAAAGATATCCCAAGCATACGTACATATGTCCGTAAATTTATCATTTTCAACTAAGGTTTTCTTAGCCGATATAACACCTGACAATGAGTCCTTGTAGGGTTACTAAAGTAAAGGTGCTCTTCTAGTGCTGGTATTGGTTTCTTAATTTAACTCATTTAAATTTTCGGTCGCCATTTAACCAATTTCAATTGTTACTTTCAATGATTTTCTTCAGGACGAACAGCAGGACCCGAACAAAGTACAGGAATGATACATTTCCATACATACTAACACTAAGAAACCTGAAATTCACCCACAAAAAATCGCATGTTGGCAAATTGAATATAAAGTAAATAAATATAAATACCTTAATAAATAGCCGTGAGAGGAAAATTGATATTCGGAAACTGGGAACTAATAATTTATTCTCTCATTTCCCGGATGTGTCACTCAATTCTGTGCGATGGAAATGCAAGTCAAAACCGCTCGTCAAACTAAAGGACGGAAAACTTCATCTCTCCAATTCTGCTATTGAAGCGCTTTCCACCTCGACTACAAGTGTTAACTGCGTCACAAGCTGCTTTAAAATCATATTCCGACTTTGCCGCAAGTGACACAGTATGCGAAACTGCATTTGTTTCACATTTTTCGTTTTTTTTTTTGTTTTTTTTTGTCTCCAGTTCCCCCGGTGTCCTTTATTAGATTCCTAATATACTTGCTCAACAAATTAAAAATCCCATAATTTTATTTATGAATATGATGTCTTATTTTATGACTATGATGCACTTCTCATCAATTATTAGGTCGAGATAGAGGAGTACAGCAGTAGTATCGCAATGACTTCTGAAAGAACCATGCTGCGCCAATTTTCAAATAGTAATATTGTTGTGATGGCTTCTTTTGATAAATTGCGTTCTCGCCACGAATCAAGAAGAAATCCGCCAGCATGGGAAGAAAGGTTACTAGACGCACTCATGGAACAAAAATATAATGCACATTCCCTTGAAAAGCGTTTAATATCGTTAGAGGAAACACTCGCTGTACAACACCAAGCTTCTGAAAACGTGAGAGAATGTCTCGCAGTCTTAACACAACTAGACCTCGTAAATAGCGGACAGATATCAGATGGATTCGAGAAAGAATTGTTGATAGAACAAGAAATAAATAAACAGCTGGAGTTAAAATCAAATAATCTTCAAAGAAAACTAGCAAGGAAACAAGAGGATATGAAAGTCGCCGAGCATCGGTTTGAACAGAGGGTACAGGAGCTTGAAGTCACTCTAGCTGAGGAGCGGAATGCTCATGAACAAACCAAGAAGAATTTAAAGGAAAAAAGCGAAAAAATACATGAGCTTGATATAAATCTAGCAGTTACACTAAAGGCCCTTGAAGAGAAGGAAAACAAGGTAATTAAAATCAGACAGATATCAGGTGCCTTTGAAGAAAATCTGATGACAGAAAAGCAAACAACAAAAGAGGTAGAAAAGCATCACGAGAGGACCGAAGATAAGTCAAGTGAGCTTCAAAGGAAATTAGCTTGTGAACAGAAAGTTAAAGAAGAAACAGAGAAACGACTTGAAATCTGCCAAGAAAAATCAAAAGAGCTCGAAGCAACGCTTGCCGCGACGCAAAAACTCGTAAAAAAGAAACAAGAACCTGAAAATGAGTGCGAATGGATTTTGAATCGAGAAGAGATTCAGTTGACTGAAGAAAAGCTCGGAAGCGGAACGTTTGGAACTGTGTACAAGGGAGTGTTTCGTGGCACACAAGTTGCTGTAAAACAAGTCTCAGTGAAGCCAAGGATTACAGAGTACAACATAGGAAACTTTAGAAGGGAAATGAAAATGGCTGCCAGATGTCGTCATCCTTGCATGTTACAGTTCATTGGTGCAACAAGCGATGATCAAAGTCCATTATTGCTGACTGAACTATTGGACACCAGTTTAAAAGCGGTCTTACTTGAGCGTGCATTAGATCTTGTTGAGATTATAACTATTGCACAGGATGTTGCTAAAGGGTTAAACTACTTACATCTCACCCGTCCACATCCTATCGTTCACCGTGACATCAGCAGTGGTAACGTGTTGCTTTGGAAACATGATCAGTCATGGCGAGGGAAGATTTCAGACTATGGAAGTGCTGTGCTGATGAACTACGCCAAGACAGGCAGTGGTGGTGCTATTTCGTACTTGGCACCTGAAATGGACAACAAAAGATTTTTACCAAAGGTAAAAAATTAGTGAAAATTACTTCAGTAAAGAACGTTTGTGCAGACATGCTATCTAGGGTTAACGAACAAATGTTTATGAGAAAGCCAAACCAAAATTGTATATTAGCGTCTTTTTTATGACTTTGTGATCTTTAAACGTCAGGAAACTCCACTGATTGATTGTATTGGCTTCCACATAATTTGTTGAAAAGAATTAATTTGGCTCGACTAGTATAAGAACGTACTTTAATGATGCAATAAAATAACAAGTGCAAAACAAATTACAAGTGCATAATCCTAATTAAAAAGATTCCTTTATTGGTAGTGGGAAAAATGATCTGCTAACCGCGGATTTAGATTTTATCTTACTCTAGTCTCTACTGTATATTCTTTTTCCCCAGAGTGATGTGTACAGCTTTGGTGTTCTTCTGCTAGAAATGTGCCTCAGAGAAGAGCCATCATGTCTGGATGATAGAGATGAGCTTATTTGCTTGGTAGAGGATGGAGAACTGAGGTCACTGATACAAAGTTGTCTTCGAGAGTATCCCACTCAACGCCCATCCATGGATAAAGTCTTAGCCGCTCTAACTACAGCCTCCAACTCTTAATTGACATGCACCAATTGAGTAATTATAGTCCAATATTTACTTGACACTGTTTTAATTGTTCATACTGATTGAGACAAATGTCGGTGCAGTTTGCTTTTCCACGGTTTCTTTGTACCCTTACATACCCTAACCAGTATTTGATTGACAGTAGTGAATTATTGCCCATTTACCTATTGGAATTTCTTTTTATTTCGATCAGTGCATAGGAATGAAAACAGTGGTAAATGCAATGAAAACAGTGGTAATTGTAATGAAAACCGCAGTGGCAAAACGCTCTTTGAAAAAAAAATCGTCCTCAAGACCAGCAAGGAAATAGTTGACCAAACGCACTCAGTTTAAAAACAAGAGCAACAGCAACATTTTAGGATATTTTTGAATAATTTTATTCAATAGTATTTTTTGAAACCGAGTGCGCAAATCTAACATAAGAAATTCTTCAAATCCTTTATATTTTGTTTGTCATGAAATGGGGATTCAAAGGAGTTAACAGTTTTTCTACACCACATCTAAATCGTCGCATTTTTTTCTCCAATTTTCGATTTTTCTTGATTTTCTTGCGTTGAAGACTTTGATTTTAATAAAATATACATTTAGTACAAACTTCAAACCAAGAGCAACAACTGGTATAAATTCTATAATGATCCATCAAACAGAACATTGTCAACGCAACGATTGAAAAAGTTCTGTTTGGTGATCACGAAACTGAATCAAAACACCTGAAATAACACGGGGAAATTCAGTTCTTCTAAATGCTACTTCCTGGCTATTCTAGTGAGGAAGTAAAAAGTGAGAAAGAGAGAAATTCGTACAGAATTTTGTCTCTATGGCCACATATTAGTTTCCGTGGTCATTCTAAAGCATACAAAAAGTTGGATTGTAATATTTTCCAGCGTAATTCTTGAATAGCTCCCAAATGCGCTTATTTTGGAAGGCGGGGGGATATATATGTGTGTATACAGCGATATCCAGAAGTTCTGATTCTTTTGTACATATATAAGAAAAATCTGGATTATCATCGCTGTTCTTATTTTCGGGTTGCCTATAACTAGGGCTTTCTGAAAAAGATATCAGAGATGAATTTCTAAAATACTTTTGATATACTTTTCAGTGTGTATTTACAAAAGGATTAGAATTGTTAAAGATTGCAAATAAATACATAAAATCATAAATAGGCCATGATCAAGTTAGAGTGACATATTTAAGTATACCATCTTATCCAAGCGCTAGGCCGTTGGACGAGTAATGCTTTCTCGACGTACATTAGAACACCTGCAGAAGCTATATCGTCGCACCTATCATGCATTGTGATTATTAGATTCACCTTGCTTAGACTGTGTTCACATCCATTGTCCAAGTCATTTGACAGCCTTTATCGAGCTCAAGTAATTGCTGGTAACCTTCGTCGTAATTTCGTATCTCTAGTTAGTATGTAAAAGAATCAAGTTGGGTTGAGTAAATATTTAAAATTAATTATGCTAGGTCCCATTTTTCGCTTGTTGCTCAACCATTGCTTAATTGCTTCCAAAATCAAGCTCTCTTTGAAGCTGAAACCAAGCAGCGATTTTTCAGGAGTTTTAACTTTGACACAACAAAGCAAAACAGTCCAAATTGTCAACTTTACAGTGGCTTTTTTGATATAAGAAATCAGCCTTCTACCGCCATTTGTATAACCCTAGAAACCTGTCCTATATATTGTTCAATATCCATGAATTTGCTCACTATATTTTGTTACTGGTTCGAGAAGCTGTCCGAGTTGAGACCGGTATCTAATTTGGAGAAAATGCCCGCGAATTTGGCTTAAAAAATTTTTTTAAATCGTTTTTTTCACATTTTATTTCAAATCCTTTTAGTAGTATTTTATTTCAAATCCTTTTAAATACTTCCCCATTATTTACATAATCTCTCTTATTTAGAAATGACCAGAGATGATCGGTAATTCTGTGCGATTTAGCATATTTCCAAACGACTGCAAAAAAGCAAAAGTCTATTCAATTTATAAATCGGACAAACGAAATCTACCGGAAACGGCTACAGACCTATTTCTATTCTGCCAGCAATATCTAAAGTGGCAGAGAGGTTCATGCATATGCAGTTCTCAAAGTTTTTAATACAGTATGAAATTTTATCTGACTTTCAGGTTTTCGCTCCGGACATTCAACATGTACGGCACTGCTTTTTGCGTTAGTTATCTGGCTGAGGAATATCGATAATGTAGATGATGGCTAGTGAAACTAGCGTGGACTGCGTCGGTGTTTCTAATGAACAAGTTATCGTAGATTTATAAGTTTAACACCGTAGTGAAAATAGAAAACTGACGTTTCGGACGTTAGTCCTTCGTCGGAGTCAATAGAAAGTAAGAGTGAGATGAAACTAGCGGAAAATATCGATAATGGTTTCATAAGGGGCAACGTATTTATTGATCTAAAAAAGCCTTTGACACCGTGGATCATGATATCCTACTAAGACAATTAAGTTAAGTTGTTACGGTGGCAGAGGCAGAGCTTTACATTTGTGAACGTCATATCTGAGTCAACGAACTCAAAAGTGCTATGTAAATGGCGTTTTATCTGGAGAAGAACAAGTAAATTGTGGCATCCCTTAAGGATCAATATTAGACCCTTTGTTTTTCATAGTCTATGTTAATGACTTTCCAGAATGTTTAAATCACTCGACGCCGGGGATGTTGACATCCGAGGCGTCGAGCAAATACTAAACGAAGACCTAAAGGGGGTGGTAACTAGTTCAACACAAACAAACTAAACTGTAACTCAAAAAAAAAACAGCTATGAGTTAATAGGGTCTAGACAAAATGTAGAAAAAGCAAATGATATGGCCTAAATTATTGATAATCAAACAATAGAGCAAAAACATTGCATAAAACGTCTGGGATTACATATAGATGAATTTGTGCTTTGGGATGAACACATTAAACATATTACTTCTAAGGCATCACATGGACTGCGCATGCTATATAAAAGTAGAAACCTGACGAATGACCTAAAAACTCTAAACTCTATCTCTAATTCACTGGTGCTCCCATACTTCGATTACTGTGGCATTGTATGGGGTAGCTGCTCTAAAATAGATCAGCTCGAATTATAACTTGAGCTGATTACTCGGTCAGGTCTCATGAACTCCTGAGCGAACTAGGTTGGCAAAATTTATATATGATGTATAAAATGTTTCATAAACAGACATCAAACCATCTGCAAATCCTGTTTAAAATGACACCTGATATTCATAGCTTCAATTTGAGAGGAAGCGAGTTTGATTTTCAGCTTCCCATGCCAAAAACCAATTTTATGAAACGCTCCTTCTCCTACTGTGGTGCTATTGCCTGGAATGAGTTGCGCAACGAAATGCGAGAGCTCGATACTTTGGAATCCTTCAAAAGAGCTCTGCAGCAAAAAACATACAATAGCACCCTTAAATAAATAGTTATGTGAATGAACATGTTTATTTTACGTTTTTACTAGTAATTAGGATACATTATTAGCATAGGTAGATAGAGTGCAAACAATATAACCGTGAAACTTTAGTAATACTAAATAGCACAATTTCATGCAAATTCCATTGTTTTCTATTGTTTAATTAGCACTATTTAGTAATTAGTGTTTCACGGATTAATTGTTTGCACTCTAGGTAGGTAGATATTAGTATAGGTAGATAGCATATATAATTATATATCATTACATATATAAATAGATAGTTTTATAATCTTTTTTTGTATTTGTTGCTAAATTTTAGCACGGCACGCCTGAACAGCAGTGTAACTGAGTCGTTAACCGTGGATAATGATAATAATAATAATAATAATAATAATAATAATGGGTTCTTATATAGCGCATTATCACATTGTCTCAATGCGCTTTACATTGCAGTGGAGGACTTTACGGGCTGCATGTTAAGGCGCTATTAGCAGCCGAGCAGCTTACAATCATGAGTGATTTATTAGTACGTTAGTGTTATGCCTCCAAATTGGGATAGGCTGTTGAACCGGGAGACAATCCCCTACTCTTTCACGAATAGTTCAACAGGTTCTTTTATGTCCCCTATTTACTGTAGGTTAGGAAGGGTTGGGAGACAGGGCCTACGGTTTTAAGTCCTTGTCCGAGAAGACTTGAAGGTCTAACCATTTGCAGGTGTAATTACAAAGGCAGCACCTTCTCCTCAGTTATTTTAAGACCCTGAGTGTTGGTCCGGCCGAGGCTTGAACCATGACCTCCCGCACAACAGACCGACGCTCTTACCAACTGAGCTAACCGGGTGGCGGTTAATTAATTAATTCATTCATTCATTCCTCTCATTCCGGTTCTCTTTAGTCCTCTCTCCCACAACCCCTAAAAATAATGTAGTGGTAAGCTACTATGGGTTTTCTGTGGTTTTTTAAGTTAGCTCTAATAAGATAAATTTCATAGACCAACCATGGAATTTACCCTAATCTAACATACATTCATTAAAGTCCTCAATAATATTAAACAACAATTTGTCCATGACATGTAACTGAGATCATGTGTTGCTTAAAGTGCAGACTGCGGACAACGAAATCAACGCTTGCTTTTATTCGAGTCATGTCTGGCATAAAGAAAAATAGCTTGAAAAACACAAAAAAAATGGCTTCCTGTGGTATGACAAATAGAAGCCGGAAGTACGAAATCGAGGCTGGCAGGGGAATACCCTGATTTATGTTTCAGAAGCGAAACATTTAGAGGCGCCATTTTGGAAGCTGTTTTTACTGTCGATGATAAAGCCTTCATTATGAGTCGGTTAGGAAGAGAATCAACAAAATATATTCTGTTGAGACATATGATGTCTGGTCTGGAAAGGCAATATGAAAGAGGTCATATATTTGTCGAAGATTTAGATGTTTCAAAAGTTAATTTACGAAGTGGTTTTATAGCTCTTTACGATAAAAGCAGTGGAATAAAGTTACAAATTCCTACTGGATGTGCTGCAAGATTAACTGAGGCAGATGCTGAAAATCTAATGAGAATAGCCTCCTTAAAGAAAAGATATAAAGCTTTCAAAGAAGGGAGTCGTTTTAAAAACACACCTAAATTTAAAGCTGGGAGTGAAGTGTTTGTAACGGTGAATGGTAGAGAAGTTCCTGGGATAGTTACTAAGCCCGTCTTGCCATCTTCTGTTGGTTATTCTGAGCCTATGTTCGAGGTATGTAATTTGAAGCATTATATATTGGATTCATGGGTAATTTATCCTGATCTCTCTCTCTCTCTCTCTCTCTCTCTCTCTCTCTCTCTCTCTCTCTCTCTCTCTCTCTCTTTATATATATATATATATATACACGGTCTTCTTTGTCATTCATAGTTTTGCTCGTTACGAATCCAAGGGCTAGATAAAGCCCGCTATCCTCGGGACTTATCTAGATAAATCCCTTGAATACTTAGATGCATGTTGACCTTGAATGTGTAATGAGATTGGCAGTTAGACTAAGAAAGTTTCTACTGTAAACTTCAAAAAAATATTTTAATGCTCCCAACCCATTAGAGTAATAACAATCACAACAAGATAGTTTGTGGGGTAATGGGGTATGATAATCAAGTTGCTCCAATCACAATCACAGCAATTAGCATACTGGTCATGCATGGAAAATAATCCTGGTAACAACCCTCTCTCATTCTAGGGGTAAAGATCCCCTGGGCCGCAGGTGGGTCACAATCCTCACTTGGTAATAATCCCCAAAAGTGACCAGTATGGGAGCATGCACTTAATGAATCAAGTGGCTGCATTCGCAATCACAGCAATTAGCATACTGGCCATGCCTGGCAAAGAGAGGTAATCCTCTCTCAATCTGGGGGTAAAGATCTCCTAAGCTGCAGGGCGTCATAATCCCCCCAGGGTAACTATTTCCAGAATTAGCCTTAGTTTCCATGGTAACATATAAATTGGGGATATATTCCCCAAGAACACTCATTCAACCATGAATCTATGGGTAAAGAGTGACCAGTGGATAATTTGAATCATCGTAAGAGGCATAAATCCTTTGTCAGAGCAACAGATCATTCGGTTCAAAGAGCTGTCTCTACACCAGAAATTCCCTCCCACCCATCCCTTTTGTCCTTTTGTACTTACTTGTCACACGTAAACAATGTGATGGCCCATCAATGTAAACATTTCAACCATGTATTGTCCTTAAAGAGTATAACATTACAGTCTGTTTAAGGTAGTTCCTGACCCTTGCTACTGCGCATCCATTTCATGCATCTCGTTTTTTACCCTTTATTTGTGCTGTTTTGAAAATTGATTTAAATAATGTCAGAAGTTGAATCCTTTTCTATAACTTCACAAAGTATTTCGCTAATTCATGGAACTTTTGAGGCAAAAATTAAATGTTTTCAAAACATGCTTAGATTTTCATTGCCTGACTTGATCACCCTTTGGATTCAAAACAACAAGTTCATAACTTTATAAAAATGAAGTAACAAAAAATGAATTTGACTTGTTATTCTCAAAATCAATTCGAAATACTTCTTAGATTCTCTGGAGACTACAAAGACGATTTAACATGTTTCAGACGGAGGTTAATGTACTAGAACCAGTCCCGCGCGAACAAGTTTGAACATAAACTTGGATTTAGTCGCTCACAGCTCGTCTATTAGTTCGGTGACCCCTAATTTTTTTCTTTTAATTCGAAGCTAGATATCATTTTCTTTGGATTTAGTGCGGAAAAAAAAAAGATTTCACAGTTAAAATTGTCATAAATTTTTGACATTTTTACAACTACACACGCATATAACTGCGCCGAATTGCAAGCAATTTCGCTTCTAGAATTTAATATTCACGTCACATTCAAAAGATTGGATGGATTTTTTATAAAGGTATGTTTTCTAGATTCAACAACTATCGTTTAAAATAGTTTTCTGTTTTTCTTTGTTAAATGCAATCGAGTAATTCGAATTTTTTGGCGGGGACGGATTTTCGGCAAAAACGCGCTGAAACTGAAAAATCTCACCTTTTTGACGCCTTATATCTAGATAACCAATACGGTGACCCCCTTCTTTTTTCTTCATTATTTGAATATCCTAACAATTAACTTCAAATGACAGAATTTAAAAAAAAGTCATAGAAGAATTTTGAAGATCCGGTACTACCTTAAACTTGTTACAAAGCTTCTTTGTTTGATTCAATTACAATTGCACTCATTCCTTAAATTGCAAGGTCAATGTATGGGGCTTATGGTTGAGGCATTAATTAATTTATATAGATATAAATTTGCTTTGATAAAATGGACGTAGAAACTAGCTGGAATGATCGAACATATATCTATACCACATTTTACACTGTATACTACACAGCTATCTGAGAGAATATCGTAGATAAAAAGTTGTATTAACTCTTGATAAAGCTCTTCAACGTTACAGTAAACAAATTTGAAAAGCATTTGTTTAGTATTCCTACAAGGGACATACAGAACCATAATTGGATTTATGACGTCATGTGGGACAATTTCTTGTCAAGTATGCATATTGAACGTTGGCATTAAGCATATAAAGCCCTCTGGCCTACAGCCCTTTGGCTTTATTTGGTTTAATGCCTCCGTTCTCGGTATTTAGCTCTCACTCAATCCATATTTATAGAATCTATTGTGTAGGCCAAATAAAACAAATTCAATGTTTCTCGTGCTTGCCTGCTTCATTTTTGTGGGCTGCCTAATTTTATTATTTGTAATTGGAAAAATCGGAACAAACAAAAGGCAACGGGTGTCACTTTCGCTTCGTACCCAGTCCCCCTTTATTGGGTAAAAAGATAATTTTTATTCAACAAAAAGTGCGCCCGCGCGCTCTTTTTTTAATAGAAATCCGGACAAGAAACATTTGTGTGTGTGTGCTTTTTTATTGTTTTTGTTTGTTTTTTTTTAATTATTATTTTTTGACTTGGCCTAACACATTTCTGTTAAGCATAATAATAAAGTCATTTCCAATTTTTATCCATTTTCACCCAAGTCCCCTTTAAGGAGGCTCTGGGTAGTTTTGATCTGGCACACCTAGCCGCATTGAAACGGCTACAACTTCGTCTTGAATAACTCGATCTGCAAGCACTTTTTACATAATGTTAGGAAAGGATTAAAGGATTCAAAAATGATAAATTAGTTTAATAGTCCATGAGCTGAGACCTGAAAAATCAGTTTTCGTAGCACCCCCGTGGAGACATAGTGAAACTGGTATCAAATGAAAGCTTATTATCTATATTTTGATGATTCACTTGTTACTTTTTATTTAACCTGTGCTTAAGTGAGATATATGACCGAATCTGAGGGGGGTGGGGTGCGAATATATATTATTTGAAGTAATAGCCTCTCCACAGAGAAAAAATATATCTTTGAAAATATAGCTCCATAATCAATAAAACTTTCCAGAAATGGTCCTCTGATTACATGGTGTCGAAAAATGTATGTGTAGGGAATCTAGATGTTTCCATGGCAACCGTTGCTAGAAAGAAGTTAAAAGTTACAGAAACATACACAATTTTCACTGTTTTTATAGTAAAATATCCTTTCAGTTTTATTATTGTGAAACATAGTTTTGTTCGAATAATGTTACTATGATAAATGATTATTTGGCCTTCATTTTACTTGTTTTCTCTCGTTAACTTGACCTTTAATTACTTTTGAGGGTTGATCTTTTAAGAGATCCTTAATTGGTGCAAACGTGCACGTATACGTTTGTAGTGTTTTTACAAAATGTTTACAAATTTTTGAATCCCTAAACATGACACAGTTACACTACATTGACAAGGGACCACTTCTAGCTAGAAAAGGTGCAATAACAACACCATAGGTGGTGTGTATGTACATTTGAAAGCAAGGGGGAGGGGTTGTCCCCTAATGTTTTTTACAAAAACATCTAATCCAAACTGTGAGATCAAAACTTGTTTTTACAACTTCTTCAATAAGAAAAATAATCTCCAATGACAAAAAATAGTCAAACAATTACTCGTCGTCACTTTCATCTTCATCATCTTCATAGGTGTCTTCTTCTCCCACCTTGTTCTCGCATTTTTCACATGCACATGCTTCTGTGCACGAAAGGGCGTTACGAACGCAAGAACAACGTCGTGTTTTGCATTGTCCTTTGCATCCACAGCATACCAGGGCCATCACTGCTTCAGGAGCAGGGGGTTGGTCTGTCCAGTCGATCTCCAGGCAGTCGCGTTTCACTTGCCAGCCTTGACCATTAGGTGTTTGGATGATGTTTGCATCTAAGGCATGCTTCCAAATGTAAGCTTGGAAGTTGGCACGCTTGAGATGATTTACTAACGCTGCTCTTGATGGTGGAAGTTGGTGTGACTGTAAGTTTTTGCCCTTGCAAAACATCTTGTATCTTAATTCGTTGACACTCTTGCACTTTGGATCGTTGTAGAGGGTACAAACAAAGGTTTCCAACTGATCAAGATCTACAATTGGAATTCGTTCACCCAAGGTCTCAACAGCTTTTCTCAAAACTTCATTTTCTCGAACGATAGTAAGAGCTTTCGTTTTTCCTTTTGTTGCAAAAGAGCTAACTGCATCACAGCCAGTCAATGCATGAAGGCTTGGCAGCACCCGGCATGTGTCTAATCCGAGTTTATCACGAAGTTTAGGCACACAGATTAGGCGAATTCTAGTCTGGGTTCCGCTTACCAGGATCAACTCAGATGGAATGGTTATCTGGTAATAACAAGCCAGTACTTCGACATCTGTATCTGAAGACTTGATTGCGATGCGTTGATGGCCACGTTGTGAGGCATGAGAAGCATGTAGCAACATTCTTGTATCCGCTTCCTCTTGATTACTACATAGATCTTCACTGATCTCCGATATAATATTGCCGTCTTGAGTACATATTTTGGTGCACTTTTGTCCATGTGTAACAAAAAGGGTGCGGTTTCCAATCATGCGGGCATAAATATGGTTAGATGTCCATTCGACCACGAGGAAGTTTAACAGAGCAGTTTTGTTTGAACCATTTGCCATAAACTTCTTCCATTGACGTGGGCACATTTGCTGAGGGCTGGAGATTGCAACCACCAATTGGCCATTACTGCTTCGTCTGTCTCTCTCAGTGTTTTTTATTGAGATTTCAGGATACTGGTCTGCTACAAAATCTATTCTTGTTGCTTGCCCAGCCACTGCCATGACTCGTTTCATCACCATTTCTGCAAGAGATTCGAATCTGTCAGGTACTTTCACCAACGATTGAAGTAGTGCCATGGCATCTATGATGAAAGCCGTTGTCTGATCAGGAAGACTGTCTAGGCACTCAACTCCATTTTCAAGTAGTTTTGGTAGAGCAGCTTTGTTGGTCTTGGCTATGGACCCATCAAACGAGGCCAGTGACCAGGGGAGAGGACCAAGCTCAAACGTCAAAAGATCCCTGAGGTCTACCTTCCGGCTCTGACCAATGATTAGAAGGCGTGCAAAGAGGTTTCTGTCAGCTCTGATGATGATGTTTCTTCCTCCTGCTTTTAATGATGTCTTCTTTTGGGCTTCACGAAAAGACCCAAGCTTGAGCTTGGTTAGGGGTTGAAAGAATCCTTTGCTGTTTGTCACCAATCTCTCATTTATGAATGACTCAAGCGCCTGCTTTCCTTTCTGTTTGGCCATCAGCAAATCTTGCTTCACATTTTCATCGGCAACACGCCCGGAGCTGATGACAGAAAGCTCTTCCGAAGGATCAAATGGATTACGCCAGCTCTCTATGACCTCTACTATCTTCTCTACATCTTCTTCATCTTTTTTAATACGTAGTGATCCATTCTCTTTGGGAAATTGGCTTATCTCTTGGCAACCGACTGTCATGATCCTACATCTGTCAACAAAAGCTGCTCGAGAATGGGCAGTAATCATCCACCGCTGCACAGCAGCTTTCCTCAAGCTGAAGCCCACTATACCTCCTTTTGTCTTAGTACTTCGATTGAGTGTTTGCTCAATCGTTTGGTCGACTGGCACCTGGGAAAACCCATGATGGATCGTTCTTTGGACTCCAAAATCACCATTGGCAAGCATGTTGTGTGCTTCTGGATGGCTTTCTTCCAGTGTCATCATTTCTGCCAAGTAGACTGGTAGGTATCTTGCATAATTAATGTGATCATATGCAAAGAACCAGGGTAGCATCTCTTTGGTACTTTCTAAGTGCATATTCCAGTTGCCTTCCCTCGTTGCTCGTATAACATTCAACAACACTTCAACCATCTCTAGATAACTATTCCAAAAGGCTTTCATAGGACCGTTATCGAAGGTGGAGTATTCTTTGTAGAGCTTCATTAACTTGGTAAAATCTTCCATGGACAGTAGGCCATCAAACTTTTCTTTGCTGAACTTTTTTCGGATGTCCATTACTTGGTTGACTATCATGACGTAATTAACTGGGTGATCATGTGCTAGTAGCCAAGACCTAAAGTCCTTCCATTGCAATCGATGCAATGATTCATAAACAATCTGAAAATAAGAAATTGTTTTAGTGTATTATTAATACATATTAAATTATGTATTATAAATTATCACCTTGTGGATACGAATTGCACGATTATAATGGCGCCCTTCAAGAACTGCAGCAATAGATCCAGAACCAACAACTTCACTTTCTATAAGAATATCTGCTAGGCCACCATCTCCAAATCGTTTGCCGATAGCAGCTAGGTAAGCACATATGGTGTGGAATGTTCCCATTCTAACAACCAGTCGTTTGAACTCCTCCTGATTTTGCCATATTATTTCAAGACACTTTGCATAGATGGCTTGATCAAATACAACGATGACATCTTGTTGTCCGAGCTGGTCTGCCATTTTGAGTGACCTTTGGAGAACCGTGTAAACAGTTGGAAGCTCTGTTGGACTTGCATCAATAACCTCGCAATAGCCAATGGAGCATTCTCTGAGAGGGTTGTTGTCTTGTAGCATCGTGTTGAAACCAGTCCATGCTGGTATTACTTGTGGTTGATTCTCCTGCACATCAAATATGTTATCTTGATATGGTCGCCGACAGAGTCTCCAGCCAAAGTTGATGAGTTGAGCATAAACACTGACTTGTTGGTTACTGTTTGACATTTTGTTAATATCCATGCTGACTGGACTGGGCCCTTTGCGAGAGCTTGAGCTAAAATGAAGAACATCTGAGGGAACATAATCAATAGAGCGTTTCTTTGATAATACTGGACTAGCTGAATTGACAGGAGGTAATTCACAGGTATGAGGTTTGCGTTGAACAATGATGCCATTTGTGCAATGGGTGGTCTCTTTTCCTGCGTAATGAAAAACAATCTATCATTTTAAATGGACGCGTGGTTTCAATTGAACTTACGTTGACACCTACCAGAAAGAGTTTCTTCAAGAAGATCATTGTTATCCCAGCAAAACACACCAGGCACGCCAGGAGAACAAGCATTTGGGATTAGGACACCATTTTGCTGCTTTGCAATCTGATTCTCCGCTAGAGATGTTTCCAATTCTTCTATTTGAGAGTATGATAAGCTATGACCAAATCTGTTGAGGATGGTTATTAATTCAACATTCCCAGTAAGACTTTTTACTGTCATAGGCAGAACAACATGTTTTGGGGTTTTTACTCGACCACGACTGACACAATGTATCAAGTCTTGGCAAAGAGAAACTACTAGGCGGTGAACATTTGGTGAAAGCTTCCCAACTCTCTCTTTGGAATACTCTGACTGGGGCACTAAAATCCACGCCATCATATTGTACACCAAATCAGGTACCATAGCACTGCCACTGTCTAAATCGTCTGGTGATGGTGGCCAAGTCATAGTAGGTTTCACGTCTACAAGTAAGCTCCTTATCACTTTAGCTGCATGGAAAATGTGATAGCTCTCATCCAGAACCGTATCGGTTGTACAGTCATTCGCTTTTAACTCCTCTGCTTCATACTCTTCATACTGAGCACTGTTTTTAAGGATAGTCTCTACAATTTCTCCAACGTTGACTAGTGAGCTATACACAATATCAGATTGGTTTCTGTTTACTGGTTGGCGAAAAGACAGTTTTTCACCAAAACATCGAATTAGGCGGTTCTTGAGCTTGGATGACCTGTATGAGGTAGCACTGATTCCTTCGTCAAATAGAAAAGTTGTGTACTTTCCCACAAGGTCGGACATGGGAATTGCTTTTGCTTCTTTCAAAATCTCCTCTTCTATAATCTCCTTTAATTTGTAAAATGCTTTATTGTAGCCTTCTGTTCCAATATCTTCTTCTCTACAGTTGTTCTCCTCCAACTTATCAAGTTCCCTTTGACGTACATAGTCTTTGTAGCAGGAACGATGGTACTTGATTTCCATTGCTATTGTATCTTGATCTTGAATATTCAAGAGCAGGTGATTATCATTGCGTATTTGAGCTGCCTTGGTCAAAGAAGTGCTACCAAACTCGCTGACGTTTAAGGTAAGGGACTCTCTTGTTCTTGCTCCTATGGATGTTGTTATCTTATCCCTTTGGCAAATTGCACATTTTTTCAAATCAAAACTAGAATTCTGCGACCTGCGAATTCTTTTAGGAGGTGAAGACATAACGGATTCTTGACTGAGATATTCTTTAGAGAAATGGTGATTTTGTTGTGCTTTGACTACTTTGTTTTTATCGGTATATTCTTGATAACAGCGCCGATGGTAGTTGCCTCTTGGTCCCTGATCCCAAGAATTTCCCATCTTCATCCATATGAAATCCCTCCTTTGATGAGCACATTTGTGAAACGTTTCCCAACTTTTCTCCGTGAAAGCTGTCAACTTGCCATCAGCATTCTCAATAACATGACATAGGCATTTATTCCAGTTCGGTTGCTGTACTGCTGAACGTTTTCTAGAAGTTATTTCAGTCATAACGACTGAATTTCTCTGGAAAACAAGCCTCACAATTCACCTAGAAATAAGTATTTTCACATCTTATTTCTTTTTTTCTTTCTAGAATTAATCAAAAAAATATCTTACCTAAATACAAAAAGTCACAAATAAAGATTTAAATATCCAGTATTGCATCAAATAGTGAGGTACTTACAGACAAGACAGCTACATCAACCCTTCCTTTCCAACATGGCGGTCACTGTTTTATCACATGTCATATTAGGTTGCACTGCATTATGGGTTGTAAAATCCGATGGTGTTGTTATGGCACCTTTTCTAGCTAGAAGTGATCCCTTGTCAATGTAGTGTAACTGTGTCATGTTTAGGGATTCAAAAAATTGTAAACATTTTGCAAAAACACTACAAACGTATACGTGCACGTTTGCACCAATTAAGGATCTCTTAAAAGATCAACCCTCAAAAGTAATTAAAGGTCAAGTTAACGAGAGAAAACAAGTAAAATGAAGGCCAAATAATCATTTATCATAGTTTCATTATTCGAGCAAAACTACGTTTCACAATAATAAAACTGAAAGGATATTTTACGATAAAAACAGTGAAAATTGTGTATGTTTCTGTAACTTTTAAATTCTTCCTAGCAACGGTTGCCATGGAAACATCTAGATTCCCTACACATACATTTTTCGACACCATGTAATCAGAGGACCATTTCTGGAAAGTTTTATTGATTATGGAGCTATATTTTCAAAGATATATTTTTTCTCTGTGGAGAGGCTATTACTTCAAATAATATATATTCGCACCCCACCCCCCTCAGATTCGGTCGTATATCTCACTTAAGCACAGGTTAAATAAAAAGTAACAAGTGAATCATGAAAATATAGATAATAAGCTTTCATTTGATACCAGTTTCACTATGTCTCCAGGGGGGTGCTACGAAAACTGATTTTTAGGGACTTTTCAGGATTCAGCTTATGGACTATAAAGCGGCATTTTTATTATGATGTAATGATGACATCATAGAAATCGTGTACCGCTTATTTCCTCGAAAACTAGACCTAGAGAACTTTCAAAACTTTCAAAACGACTTGCACCAGTCGATAGTATTCATCAAGGCACCCAACATATTGCAATATGAAAATAATGTATGAGAGTGTTTTCCAAATATTACGGGATGAGTATTTTCATGGACTTTTACTATTAGCGTGTCAACTTTATACCCTCAAAATCTGGACTTTAATTTAGTGGATTCAATATTTTTAGTAGCTAGAATATAGGTACTAATAATAATAATAATAAACAACTCTTTATTTACTGAGGGTAGCACTAAATAGCAATATGATAACAAACCTGTGGCCCTCTACGAATATAGACACTTTCCTTATTGAGTATGATTCAAATTGTGTTTTCTTTCTAACGTTCTATCGATGAAAGCGGAATTCAAAAACTCGTCGAGCGATTTTGTTTCTAAATGAAGCCACTAAAAAATGTATCTTTTGCAAATATTTTCCTTTGATTTCATATGCATTGAAGGGTTTTAAGGCAGTCAAATAAAAATAAGTACTCTCACAACACAGGACAAGGAATAACACGGACGTAAAGCGTGAATAATCAACAAGCAGCCGTGAGCGAAAATACTTGTGAGCGTACTTACTTTTATAAGTGTGCCAGACCAAAACTACGAAGAGCGTCCTTAAATCAATGCTCCTTCGATCTTTTTTATAGAAAATCGATGGGAATTCCCTTGAACACCGTGTAAGATCGTTAGAGAAAAATCTAGCTGCAAAACACCAAGCTTTGAAAAAGGCGAGCAAATTTCTAAACTTAGCACAACTGGAAATACGAGAGAAAGAGACAGATCTCGTCAACAGCGAACAGATATCAGATGGATTTGAGAAAGAATTGATGATAGAACAAGAGATAAATAAAGAGCTGGAGTTAAAATTAAATGAGCTTCAAAGAAAACTAGCAAGAAAACAAGAGGATATGAAGGTCGTCGAGCATCGGTTTGAACATAGTGAGCAGAGGGTACAAGAGCTTGAAGTCACTCTAGCAGAGGAGCGGAATGCTCATGAACAAACCAAGAAGCGGAGTCTTAAGCTGAGAAGCGAAAAAATACATGAGCTTGATATAAACCTAGCAACTACACTAAAGGCCCTTGAAGAGAAGGAAAACGAGCTCATTAGAATCAGACAGATATCAACTGCCTTTGAAGAAAATCTGGTGACAGAAAAGCAAACAACAAAAGAGGTAGAAAAGCATCACGAGAGGACCGAAGATAAATCAAATGAGCTTCAAAGGAAATTAGCTTGTGAACAGAAAGCTAAAGAGGAAGCAAAGAAACGACTTGAAATCTGCCAAGAAAAATCAAAAGAGCTCGAAGCAACGCTTGCCGCGACGCAAAAACTCGTAAAAAAGAAACAAGAACCTGAAAATGAGTGCGAATGGATTTTGAATCGAGAAGAGATTCATTTGACTGAAGAAAAGCTCGGAAGCGGAACGTTTGGAACTGTGTACAAAGGAATGTTTCGTGGTACACAAGTTGCTGTAAAACAAGTCTCAGTAAAGCCAAAGATTACAGAGTACAACATAGGAAAGTTTAGAAGGGAAATGAAAATGGCTTCCAGATGTCGTCATCCTTGTATGTTACTATTCATTGGTGCAACAAGCGATGATCAAAGTCCATTATTGCTGACTGAACTGTTGGACACCAGTTTAAAAGTTGTCTTACTTGAGCGTGCATTAGATCTTGTCGAGATCACGACTATTGCCCAGGATGTTGCTAAAGGGTTAAACTACTTACATCTCACCCGTCCACATCCTATCGTTCACCGTGACATCAGCAGTGGTAACGTGTTGCTATGGAAACATGATCAGTCATGGCGAGGGAAGATTTCAGACTATGGGAATGCTGTCCTGATGAACTACGCCAAGACAGGCAGTGGTGGTGCTATTTCGTACTTGGCGCCTGAAATGAACAACAAAAGATTTTCACCAAAGGTAAAACATTTTCACCGAAACTTACTTCAATAAAGAACGTTTGTGAATATTATCTAGGGTTAACGAACAAAAAATGTTAGTAAGAAAAATAGACCAGAATAAATAACTGTCGTTTGTTGATTACTGAATAATTATTGTCGCTTTTGCATATTGATCATACAAAAGTTGTATATTTGCGGGTTTTTTTTCCTTTTTTGTGTACATAATTTTTTGAAAAAATTTAATTTGGCTCGACATAAGAAAGAAGCTTAAATGATGGAATAAAATAACAAGTGCAACACAAATTACAAGTGCATAATCGTAATTAAAAAGATTCCTTTATTAGTAGTGGGAAAAATGATCTCCTAACCGATTTAGATTTTATCTTACTCTAGTCTCTACTGTATATTCTTTTTCCCCAGAGTGATGTGTACAGCTTTGGTGTTCTTCAGCTGGAAATGTGCCACAGAGAAGAGCCATCATGTCTTGATGATAGAGATGAGCTTATTTGCTTGGTAGAGGATGGAGAACTGAGGACATTGATACGACGTTGTCTTCGAGAGGACCCCACACAACGCCCATCCATGGAAGAAGTCTTAGCGGCACTAACTACAGCCTCGAGCTCCCACAATGAATTGACATGCACCAATTGAGTAATTATTGTACACATTTACTTGCCACTGTTTAAATTGCTACGCGCTGATTGAGACAAATGTCGGTCAGTTTGCCGTTTCATGGTTTCTTTGTACTCTTACGTACTCTAACCGTTATATTGACTGACATTAGTGTATTATTTAGTGTATTACTTTTTCTTTCGATCAGTGCATAGGAATGAAAACAGTGGTAACTGCAATGAAAACAGTGGTAATTGCATTTCATTGAAATAACTGTATATATACATTGTACCGTCCGTCACTCTGCCTATAAAAATCTAGCGTCGGGTCCAACCATCAACGAAGTCCTCAAGTATTAACTGCTGCTCTCTTTATTTTACATTCATATTTCTTATATAGAACTGGTGATGTAATCCCAATTTTCACGTGCATATCTATTTTCAAAATCCCTTATTCTTTATTCCTTGCTCAACAGCGTGCATTTTATCTATTTAATCCCTTATTCTTTATTCCCTTATATTTCATGCTTAACCGCGTAACAATATGTACCATAATGACATCACCTACTGAAACAAACTGCAAATCAAAATTTAAAGTTTCAAAATTCAGCCAAAGCTGCGAATCTTTTGCAAAAAACATAAAATGCCATTCCAACTGAACTACAAATTTTCGTTTGTCAAAATTTCATATCTCACAGTAATTCAACCTAAAAGTACAGTATAAATAATACAATACTAATACTAAATAATGAATAGTATGATAAGCACTACCATTATTTTAAAAGGGTTTTGAAAGGGTTTGATACAAAACACTATCGAGTTTATACATATACACTTCAGTCGTCTTCTCACGCTAACGAGTGATATAGCCTATGTTGACATGGTAAACGAGTGATAGAAATGGAAGCTGGGAATTGTTTTCCAACGAGGATGCTGGGAATATATTCTCGAGTGGGCTGAGCCCATTGGGGGAGTCCCTGGCTGAGCCCATGTACCCCGAGTGACCCGGGTGTTTGATATAAGCCTGGTGAACACTACTTCCTGGCTAATGTAGTGAGGAAGTATAAAGTGAGAAAGAGAGAAATTCGATTTTCGTACAGTATTTTGATATAAGCCTTGTAAACACTACTTCCTGGCTATTCTAGAGAGCAAGTAAAGAGTGAGAAATTAATTAAAAGTAATTTGATATTAGCTTTGTAAACACTACTTCTAGGATATTCTAGTGATGTGGACAAGCCATATAAATCACAAGTCCATGCCTCTGTACTGTGATATGAACGTGCATGGTGTATCTGTTTAACACGAGATAAGTAATTGAACGAACACGTTGCCGTATCATAGCCGAGTGTTTTCCATGCCACTTTAAGTGCTTTATAGTTCCCGTACATGTTTATACCACGTACGTTTATATCATAGTACACTGAGTCACAAGTTATCACATTATATTGACAACATAAGCAATATTAGCATTGTAAACTTCATTATTACATTTTAATTTTTTCCTTAAATACTCAGTCGTAAAAAATCAAGTAGAACATTAATATGTCTTAGAAGAAATGTTCATTTTTTATTATATCAAGATAATTAATTCCTATTTGGTGTTTTAGTATTTTACTAATTTAATTTGGCAATGTTGTTCGTGCAGTCATATTAGATGTCTATCGACACGAATATGGTAATCTACTGAAGATATCCCTCGTAATTGTACTAATTCTATTAAATAAGGTTCCAGTAAATTTAGGCTATGGCTAAAAGAGGAAACATGTTTCCTATACCACGCGCATGTTTCTAAGTTTAAACACATGCGAAACATTGCTACGTGCAACAAATTTTGCCTCCAAGACGCAAAAATGTTTCTGCTGTGCGTCAGAAACAATTCATGTTTCCAAGACGCATGGAAACGATGTTTTCCGATAGTTCCTCGTTTAGCCACAAAAGTCAACATTCTAAACGTTCGTTGCTTAGCAACGCTCGCTATTTTAGCATTTATCTAGGAAATAAAGGAATGATCATTAATTACATCAGCGGTTTGCATAAACTTTAACCCTTTTGTGCCCATATACTAGTATATCAAGTGCACATCAAAAGTTATGGGGTACGATCCCTGACATTTTTTTCGAGTTATCCATCACTATAGTCTCCCTTGCATCCGTTTTTAGTGTCGGTCAAAAGATAACAAGGATGATATCGCATAATTTTTGATATACTTATGATATACTTGAATATATATAAAAAGAGTCAAAGTTTATGTAAGCCACAGTGTATATATATGTAATTATCATTATCATCATCATCATCATTATCATTTTATCGTTATCGTTATCGTCATTATCATCATCATCACCATCATCATCATTATCATCATCATTATCATTGTCATCATCATTATTATTATTATTATTATTATTATTATTATTATTATTGAAAGTGCGCATCGATAACTGATGTTGAGTAAACGTGTTTCCCGATGTTTCCTGACAGGTTTGTCATCTTTGGAAACATTTAAGGAAACGTTTTCTCGCGTTTAGTCATGGTCTAGTGATCAAATGACAAAGGCTACAATGAAACGCCTTGACATTATGGTTAATTTTCTCTTGTATTTTCAACAACATTTTATTTTTAGAAGAATTATAAAAATAAATGATTTTTTCAATTTACTCGTATGTGATAAATTTACCATCATCAATCATCATTAGGGTTTGTTTACGAACGTTTGTAAGGGGTTTTACTATATGAAGCCAAATATTGGATGGAAATTAACGTGTTTTTTTTCCTGGCACACTGACCATTTCCATAACTTCTGATTTTGCCTGTCAACCAGCGAAAGTTTAGAATCGTTGTATAGTCGAAAGTTTATATGAACGTGATAAAGGCCCAACGTTATAAACCTGTGTTGATTAGCGCAACCCTACTAAATACACCTTCTGCAAATGTGCCCCATTCTTCAAAGAGAAGCTATGTCAAAAATAGAAGAGAAGCTTTACCTGCAAAGAGAAACAAAATACTGAAAAACCCTTTATTCTTTGCATAGCATTCTTTATCACAAAATAATAAATGTTTGCTATTTTGCATGGATTAACTGATTGGTCTTTTCAAAAACGAGTAGTAGAATGGGTTGCATTCTGTCTGTTCTGTTCTGTTCTGTTCTGTTCTGTTCTGTTCTGTTCTGTTCTGTTCTGTTCTGTTCTGTTCTGTTCTGTTCTGTTCTGTTCTGTTCTGTTCTGTTCTGTTCTGTTCTGTTCTGTTCTGTTCTGTTCTGTTCTGTTCTGTTCTGTTCTGTTCTGTTCTGTTCTGTTCTGTTCTGTTCTGTTCTGTTCTGTTTGAAAGATGTTTCACTGAATAAAGAGAGGTTTTATGCAGTAAATTTACTAAAACTTATGGAGGAATGTACTGGTTCTGTAGTTGGCTTCTTTGCCTTAAATCCATTTTATAATTGGGTGCAGAGAATAGGTCTAGGATTTGAAGAGTATTTTAAACTGAGGATATCAGCATTAAAAACATAATAAAACTGGTAAGGCATGAATAGATGTTTATATTATACATTCTGGGTTAATGACCCAAAAAAAATTTCCAATCTGTATTCAGGTGGAAAAGGAGATTTTTTACGGAAGTTTTCTTCAGAAGTCCTGATTGCCAGTATTTTAAAATAATGAAAGTAAATATCATTTCATCAATTCCTTTCTTTTATCCTTCTATTTTTACTGGTTTATTCAATCCTTTATTTGATAATTCAATTATTTATCCATTTATTCATTTATTTATACATTAAGGCTGCTGACTACTTTGAAAAAAATAGGCATAAAATTGAAAATTGAAACGTTTTTGACCTGAAATTTAATGCTGACTCCAAATACAAATAGAAAAAGGGATTGTCCCTAGCTTGTTTTCGAGATAATCGGCATTTTAATAGATGCCTACGCGCGAGTTTTTGGAGTACAAATTACGCCATCAGAAAAAAATTAAGATTTATTGAATAATAGACTCTTAGATGACGGCTAGTGTAATATCCGACAAAGAAACACAACGATTTGTCATATTGTGTCCTCTCATTGCTCTGAGAAACTCTGATATAGTCGAACAAAAATTACTAAAAAGTCCCTCCAAAAATTTAATTTTTCATGAGTTAGAAAAATCAACTTTTTCTTAAAAAAATTCTATATATTACCTAAATTTTTAAGATTATTTTTTCTAATAAGCTGACAAAAGGTATACAGTCCCGTGCAAAAGTTGAGGGCTTTGACCTCTAGAAGTTTAAAAAGTTTATGGTTTTTCAATAAAGTCGTGAAGATTATTCAGCTGTTTTTGAGCACGCTCACATCGTAGGCTCGAATTCAACGTTCAAAATTAGTCAGCCACATTACTTCATTAATTATTTTATACGTTCTATATCAATTTGCTTACATGTTGATTTATTCATTCACTTATTCATTTATTTTATTTTCTGCCTATGTGTGGCCTACGTGAAAATGAAAGCAATTTAACTTTGGGTTGCCTGTGTAATATGTAGCGCGCGCAAAAAATGTTAATCAGCGGCTTCCCAAACAACTAGCGCGCGCTTTGATTGACGTCATAAAGGATGTCATTCTTATGTAAGATATTCAACATTTGAACTTTTGCGCTTGTTTATGCTACTCGTATCAATTGTGAATTAAGGAAATCACATCAATAATTATGGACTCAACCATGACAGGTAACAAAAAACTGACTTTAAGAGTGGGCGATTTATTTTTGAATATGTTTTAGCGTCTTTTGATTGTTTTTATAATCCTTTTTATAGTTTTTCGCTCGCCTTTAAAAAAACATTCTCGGAGTTTGTTCACTGTTAAAAGCTTGTGAAGTAAAATAATATGGTTAAGGTATCACTTTCACTGAGATACTAAAACATATAGAAAAAATCCCTTTGGTATTGAATAAAAAAGGTTGTTTTAATGACTTATTTTCGGGCCTGGCTGCGTTTTCATTTATAGATCGTTTGGCGTTTGTGGAAATGGAGCACAGGGTAAAAGTAAGTGGGAATTATTCAACATTATTAATCCAATTTACTTATTAATATTTTCCTGACCTTTTAATCAATTGAATGATTGCAGGAGCTAGAGGAACATATTTTTCTCATGAAGAGAAACTCATTGGAGTAAGTAACTCAAATATTCATAGGCTTCCCATTTTCTTTCTGTATCGTCTACTTTCCAAAAAATTCCTTTTCGGTTACATCATACCCCTTTTAGGAAATCAGCCCTTTTGACAGGAAGGTAGAATACTATTGTTTTGGGATTTCACAGGAACTACAGCACTGTATTAACGCCCTTTTCATATTATTTTACCGATAATACCTGGTTAAATATGCCCATCGTTCTGTCACATTTTCCTATGACCATATTGCAATGCCTTTTGGATGTAATCTTCAACCCTCTTACAAAATGAAGTACCATAATAGACCTCTTCGGCTTGGGGTAATGTTTTCCCATTTCAGACCACGTGTCATTCCCTTGAGAATAAGATTTTTTGTTTGAGCTGTATCCATATTCATATATCTTCTCATGTACAACCATTAAGCAAAGAAATGATACTTTAGGGAACGACACATGGTCTGGAATGGGAAAGCATTACGTCAGAGCCGAAGAGGTCTATTGCTTGTTTTCGCTTATTCAACTCTTATTTTAAAATGCTTAAGATTTAAGGTAATATGTTTATGTTTGGTATATTTTCAGGGCCGTGGCTTTCCTAAGAAACCAGCTTTTTGAGTGTCTTGACACTAAGAAAGTAAGTCACAGAGCGTTTAGGTAATGTTGCTACTGCTACTGCGACTGCGACTGCGACTGCGACTGCGACTGCGACTGCGACTGCGACTGCGACTGCGACTGCGACTGCGACTGCGACTGCGACTGCGACTGCGACTGCTGCTGCTGCTGCTGCTGCTGCTGCTGCTGCTGCTGCTGCTGCTGCTGCTGCTGCGAAGGGAGTTGGGACTTTTTTTTAAATCCTTGATTTTTACCTTGCGAAAAAAAAGTATGTAAAGTGTTTGGTCTAGTAGTTGTGCTACTTTCAGTTTTAATTGATTTAATTCTGATTAAGAATGACGTTCAAAATAATTTTAATTTCAATCATGCAATGCATTTTGTCCAATCAGATTCTCGAGGAAGAAATCAACAGTATCGACAAACACCCTATCTCTCCTCCCACCAAGTATCTTGATTCCTGCTTGAAGGCAGCTGACGATACCAGTTCGAAACGGAATTCCACGAATGAAGAAAACGAGGTGAAGGCAGGGGAGAATAATGATAATAATAATCATGGGGGAGGGGAGGGGTGGGGTGGGGTGGGGTGAATGAGCAAAACAAATATGACATTTAAGACTAAGTACTAGTTAGAATAGAATTAAGCCGCTTAACTCTTACACAGAATTTACAGGCAACATCTTATTTCAAAAATTTCGTTATCGACAAAAAGCTTTAAATGATTATCATTTTTTTAAATTCCAGCTTTTGAAAATCCAGATTCAAAGGCTGAAAGAAGACAATACAAGGTACATAGTCTATAAGATTATACGACATGTACAAATATGTGCTAAGACACTTCATTTGATAATCTTAATAGAAAAGATCAGAGGCTCCAGGAGATGCAAGAGCAAATCAACCATTGTCAGGTAAGTAAAGCCGTGATTTTATACTGCGATTTTTACTGGCTTAAAACTAGAAGATATAACTAGCTAAAAACTAGTGTGAGCTGCGTCGGTGTTTCTAATGAAACAGTAATGATAAAAAGGTGAATTATACACCGTGAAAAAATGAAAAAACTTTCTGACGTTTCAGACGCTAGTCCTTTGTCTAGGTAAAGTAAAGGAGCTCTTTTACTCCGACGAAGGACTAGCGTCCGAAACGTCAGTAAGTTTTTTCATCTTTTCGCGGTGTATAATTTACCTTTTTATCATTACTGGCTTCAACAAGATTTTTCTACATACTTATCTAATTAATAATTGCATTATTTATCAGTTTGGTGATCTATCATTTTAATTTCTGTTTCAGGAGCTGCTTTCAGAAAAAGCCAAGAAACAAGAAGAAAAGGAAATGTAAGCAGATTTTCTTAAACATTTTACATCAATTAGGTTATTGCAGCCATGTTGGAGGCCATGTAACAAAAGATTCCTCATTAGCTTTCGTTTTCAATACCGCCAACGTGGCCGCCATGCCCTTGCTATTTATTCTCTCGGAGATGCTTGGAAACCATCAATATCTATTGACGTTTATCCCTTGTAAATACCGCATTTGTCTGCATACTTATCTCGTATGTATTATATATCTTCTTATTTGTACACGAAAACTGAGTTGGGGTACCTTGGACGACTTGTTTTCTCTTGTTAAGAACCACAAAGGGCGGTGGATTTTGCTTATGCAAAGTCTAACCTCAAGTTTGTTCTTGTACAAGTAATTGTGGAGCAAATTCAAAGTGTTTGAGAGCTTTCATACTGTTGTATGTCGGGTAACAGAAAAGCCCTGTTTGACTGAATGAAATCTCTTTATAGCTTACCCCTCATCCTTTCTATGATTGGATTATGGAACACTAGGGGCCCATTCGAATTGCGTTACTGCGTACTTCATTCCACTTTCCCACCCCCACCCGTTTTGAACTTAGTTGATCCACTTCGGGTTGGTACTAGAAATTATGAGGTTTCTTGCAAACATTAACTGTTCGAAATATTCCTATCTACTCTCGTACAGAAAAATATTTCTTGTTTACATTTTCTAGGCTGATTGAGGATCTTAAAAGTAATGTTACTGAGGACACTGAACAGAAATCCACTGATATCATGGTGAGTGACTGAGAAGTCTTGGGATTCCTGTGTACACTAAATAAAAGAGACTGGGACTTTTAGGAGTCGCTTGTTCGTAATTTAAGTTATTTATCTAGTTTTTGTTTTACTTTCAAGGAAACGCAAGCCATTTTCATCAAGAAAAGGAACATCTTCACGAGAGGAGCCCACAGGATGTCTAAAAGATGCCTTCAGGCCTTGGCTTATTGTCGTTCCATCATTCATTCGGCTTAGATCTCACAATCAAGCTACTCAGTCAGTTTCGATATTGATAATGTGACTCCAACAGTTCTTCAATGACAGTGTTACAAAACCTTATATTTATAAACTCCTTACAAAAATTGAAGAAATTAAACGAGGGGTCCCCTAGGGATTGCATGTTTTCCTTCATCTCTATAAGAACTCCCTCACATTCCAACAACTTGTTGTTAGCATCCGGGATTTTGTACTTCCATAGCCCACCCCTTCCGCCTCGGGATCACTAACGCTACATCTGTATAAGCTACTCAAAAATGTAATTTTTATGTTATAGGATATAAATAAACACCGAGTAAAGTCGGTATTAAAAAAAAGATATTGCCTTTTATTCCTTTCTTTAAAGCCCAATTCAGTTTTTATAATAGTGTTAGAGTGGATGTTCTTTGGGGTAAATGTTTTTTGGGCCCTTGCAGTCGCTCATTTTAGCCCAAGGCTCTTCTTTCCGCCCGCGAACATCAACTCTTTTGTTATACTCTAACTTGATTTTTAAGTCGTCTTTCCTGTGGAGGAAAGGCTTCTCACAGGAGGCCGGACTAGAGTTTTGTTTTATTCACTAATTTAAATACAATCTATTTATATTTTGTTATTAATCTCATCACCAAAATATACCCGACATATATCATACTATACATCACGTACATTACAATGATAAGAAATTGTTAATGAAAATTTATCGCAAGAGGGTTGACTTATGGTTGATAACGAGGTACCATGTTAACCTCCACTTCCTGTGAAGGATACATTACCTTAAGCTGCAATTAAAATAGTAGCATTAGAAATGATATGAAGATCTTGGTGGCTGGTATCACCACTTGTTACACTGACAGACAATTATAAAACTTAGGATAATTGCTATATTCTTTAAGCAAAAAAGAAAAGAAAAAATATCCACTCACTGATGATGACATTCTAGACGATCAAACTCACGTTAATTTATTGACGAGTACTGTATCAGCAAAGCAAGAACAGATTTAAGTGAGCAGCCACCCCTTATCTACCCCCTCCCCCGGCCCCTTTCTTTGAATTTGAAAAAATAAGAAGAATAAAGGAAAACCCTAAAAAGAATGCTATGTGATGCCTTTCTAGGTAACAGTCACCCCCTCGAAATCGTCCTGGGTCCGCAATTCCAACATGAACCAATCTTGCTACCCACGAATATAAAGCAGAGTAGCGGGAGGGGGGACGGTAGCGTGAGTGGGGAGAAGAGTGGGGAGAGAATGGGGGAGAGGAGGCAATCAAGGAATCAATAAAGTCTATACAACTGAAATGTTTTGGTCATAATTGCGCTTTATCGGAAGCTATGTTAACAATCATCATTTCTATTCAATCTGTTAGATCATTGGATTGCTATAATTAACCCCACCCCCTCCCCCGCACCCCCGATTCATCAATTGAAGGCATGATAGCAAGGAGGTCAGTCAAATAGTTTTAAAGGTAATAAAATATTTAAGGGTTAAGGTTAATTTTGCGGTTTCGAGTTAAGACCGTATTTTTTCATGAAAGTACCTACAGTGCCTTATCGTGGATTTCTAGAAATAAATGCAACTGGCCACTGCATGTTACTCTGTAGTGAGTTATTAGAGAAAGGCCTGCTTACTAAAGATTTTACGCCAGGAAAAACTAGGGCAGGGCACGGCTCTAAGTACTTACGAAGTTTTTCTTTTTTCTAACCTAAAAAAAATCATTTACAAATGCAAAATTGAGAAGTTCTCAAAACCTCGTCAAAAACTGATTTCCTTGTCGCATCACACGGAACATCTTTAATGAGAACACATTTAAGACATTAAACTTGGAGGCAGATTATCTTGGTGAAAGCGAGCAGCCCTCACGCGTTGAATAGATGGACTATACAGTGCCATCGCGGATACACATATCAAGTAATGAATTTGTCACTATTAATAGTTGTTGTTCAAATGCAGTTTCATGTTGAACAGTTTAGTCAGGGTCTTTAAACACCCACTTTGACGTACGAGATTCTGGTGTGAGATTTTTGGAACTGGGCTGTGGAAAAGAGGCTTGCTTGGCTTCGGCTATTCCGCCTTGATTCACGTAACATCCTTCCGCGGAGTACTCGTTGGTTGCCTTCTGTACGCAAGACAATTATTCAAATCAAGCCGACAAATTAATCACAAAGAGGAAGAAAGTAAATAAAGATCCCCAATCCAACATCATTCCTCTAATACCATGTTTGATTATGGCGGAACTTCAAAGAACTGACACACAGCATACAGATTAAAAGGCAGTAAACTCGCCAGGCCAGACTAATGTCTGTATTCTGTCAAAGCATGAGTCGTTTCAAAGAGGTCATTTAATAACGGCATACCTAAGAACTGCAATACTCATTAGGAGAAAAAGGTTCACGTGCGAGTCAACAGCAAAGACATAGCGGATCTTATGAACAGATACTAACAAGAAGTGTTGTGGACTTGCTCGACTGACAATGAAGTACGTTGTGTGGCTTACTGCTGTGATGCTGTGGCTGGCCATGATCAGCGCGAAGAGGGCTACAGCACTTTTGGTGAGTATAATCTAGCTTTACAGCTTACAACACAAACTCATGCTGACAGATATCAAAAAAAAAGCCCGTTGAACTGAAGAGCTGTGCAATACTGATGAGATGTAAGTCGTGTGTTTGTTGTTTGAGTCTTTTAGCAAACAAGGTGCTACAAAACTACAAAAATATTATTAGAAATAGAACATTGGGACGATTGACTTTCATTGATTTTGAATGTTTCGCCAGAATATCATGAGCAAAGAAAGATTAGAAAACTTTGATTAATTTTTTTCCACGAATTAATTAGGCTGTTTCAGATGACTTTAGTGTTCAAAGAAGTGTGTTTATCTTTATTCTTTTTACGTGGATTCAATTCTCTTCTCTGTAGAAAGAATCTCGTACAATATCAGCATGGTTAGAATACAGCGGAAACTTTTTTTATAGCACACTTTAACTAGAGTTAAAAAAAATATGAAAAAAAGCTGATTGTGAAAATATCAATTGCTAGTAAAGAGCAAAGACAATAGAATGTTGAGTAATGTTTGTCAGTCGTAAGTATTCTTTTACAGAGATTAATTTTATTTGACGCAGCAAAAAACTACGCGAATGGATTGAAAAAAGGTTCCAGACAGAAGGCGTGGTTAGGTAGTCTATAAATGTAATGAGGTAGATATCGGTGCAATCTATCGATCGTGCTCATAACAAGGACATTAAGCAACGGATCCTTGCACGCGATCCTAGATTTTTTCATCAACTCACAATGAGTTATGGCTGTATATTCAAACATTTTGACAGAAATTAATGTAATCTCAAAGCAGATCAAAATTCCACTCAAAGAACTTTGAACTTGGAGAGAGTGAACACAGAGTAAACTAAAACTTTTCTATTGGCTCGTTTAAAACAGGAGAGAGTTATTATTATGAACGCATCTTATCTTAATAAGAGTCCGGCCATAAAGAGGTTTTCAGCTGAGTATCAGATTTGGATCTCTTCAGCTTGCATCATAACGAGCATCGCCAATGGAAAAGTAGCCGATAACCAATAAACTTATTATGTATTGATATGTTCTTCTTTCCTTGAACAGGCAAAGAAATGCAATAAAGACTTGGACTGCTATGCATTCTCTGAAACATGTCATCCTTTGCTCAAGATATGTGTAGCAAAACAAGGTTCCTTGACTGTCCTGGGAAGACGAAGTCCAAAACTATTCTGCAATAAATGTTTGGCTAATGAATACTGTCACTCAATATTCAAAATTTGTCTGAAGACTCTTACCCCTCCATCAACAAGAAATAACAAGAAACCTACAGCACCAGACTGTAAGGACGACGGTGACTGCACAAACAATAAATACTGCCACAAGACCTTTCACAAGTGTCTGGATATTCCAGTCATACCAACCATGTCTACTGCAAGACGCTCTACTCAGTCCTGCAGAAATGACTCAACCTGTGGCAAGAACCGCTACTGCCATGATTTTTTCAAAATATGTTTAGAAAGACTGAAAGTATTACAGAACGTAACAACACCACCAGTACAATATAACTGTTCCAGAGATATTGACTGTCTTCCTGGACAATACTGTCGAAATACGACCAACACTTGTTTACAAGTTAAAAACCTGTCTGGTAGTGGTTTGCCTTCACCTCCACCCAAACATGGCAGGTGCAGCAAAGATTCTGACTGCAACATAAATGAATTCTGTCATCAATCTGTGGCTGCAACTAAAAAACGAAGACGAAAATGCAGCAGTGGACGTCGCTGTTCTCCAACAAGAAGACAACAGACAGGTCTGGGAGTGTGCACCACATCAATGGTAGCACTACATCCACCCAGTGGAAACTGTAGTCGCGATGGAGATTGTGGACCCGGCATGTGTTGCTTAACCAAGCTTGGCATGTGTAAGCATATTTCTACAAGAGGAGATCCATGTGTTACACAGGTAGGCTGGCTTGACCAAGAACAGAACTGACCACAGGAAACCCAGGGCTTCTATTTAATTTTAAAAAAAGATGGAAAACGTGACCGAACTTGGGCTGCCTGTGGTAAAGTAGATTTAGTTTGATGAGGATTTGTGCAAAATTAGATGTTTATCCTTTATTTATTTACACATCATCAGAGAGCACTAGTTCATTGACTAACTCAATCACTCATTCAAGGAGTTCTCTTTATAGTTTGCCATAACGTTTTCACCAATAAAGGTCCGATGTTTCTACAGAGGTAAAATTAACCCCCTCTCTGTTTTTTTTTTGTTCAGGGGGCAGATTTCACTTGTCCCTGCTCGACGAATCTTTTCTGTAAAGCGAACTCAAAGAAGAGAAAGCTGAAAGGAAGGCGACTGGAAAGAAGACTGAACCTGTCGACACACATCCGCAGAGAACTGAAGAAACGAGGTCTGGTCATCCACAAAAAGTACATGTATGGTAAATGCCACAAAATTGCTAACTAAACAATATGACATTGGTAAGAATAAAGTACTGCTTAAAGTTACAGACCCTATTGTAATAAGACATTGACTCCAGCAGCATTATTACACAAAGCCCAAGTAGACGCTTGAATATTCAATATGACTATTCTGATTTGATCTTAGCAGTCATCAATATGATTCTTGAAGGACATTTTAGTATTGTAATCAGATTATTCACTATCAAAGCAGATGTTTCTTTTGTGGCATGGAGACCTGTTTAATAACCTATAAATTAAATTGGGCGCGCGCCATTGTGTTGGCTAATAACGTTTAAAATGTCCTGAACACTACGAACAGTAATATTAACTTGTTTGCACAAGGCGACTAGTGATCTCCTAATGCATGTTTAGTTTATACATGCTTGTCGCATTGCATTCAACCAACAAGATTGCAGCCATTTTATAAAGATGGCAGCAAACGCGCTCTTCAGTAAAAGTAACCAGGATAAATAATGGCTTCAACAAGGTTATACTGTTGTACTATTCTTCACCTGACTCAAAACGAAACTTATAATCAAGAGACAATAGTGTGATCCCTTTCAATTCCTCAGTTACTCGACTGTCATGTATATTGATTGACACTTCTATGGACATGATTGACACCTAAATACATTTCTGCATCCACAGCTGTGTGGCCTTTATAGTTTTAAAATTTCATTGCGAAGGAAAGTGAGATCGATTGGCTTTATGAACTTTTCTAATTATATTGATTTTGTAGCACGGTTTCCCAATTTGTGCGCTCTGTACACTTCAGATTGTATCAAGTGTAGCACAGCAAGACCACATGTAGCACAATGTGTGTGTTAGGTACACTTCAGATTGTATCAAGTGTAGCACAGTAAGACCACAGGCAACCCAATGCGTGTGCTCTGTACACTAGATTATGTCAGTTGTAGCAAGATCAAAGTAAGACCAAAAGTAACAAATGTTTTGCGTAGTTTTCAAAACATGCTGCCAGTTTTTGTGAAGTAAATGGAATCGATCTGAACGTCTCACATATCCACTTTAATATATCGCATATTAATAAAATGACATAAATACAAATACTTTTTTCAAATGTAACTAACGCCTAAGTCGTAGAGCAGTGACCTTGAATGACCTCGTAGACCACGAAGACAAGCTGTTGTGAATTTCCTGTATTCTATGCATTAGAAAGGCTATATTATAAAGTTACATGATGTGAATATATAAAATGTTGGTGCTGACTTTGACAAAAATACGGGAGGAACTGTATTAAGAAAAAAATCAATAAGAAGTAAGTAAACGAATCAAATATAATCGAATGTTGCCTACGAAAAACATCTGGAACTGAAACAATTGACTGTCTTATTAGGTTGTCTTTGAGACCAACAATTTCAACGTCAGATATTATGTACCGGAGAAAAGTCCATGCGGTAATGGGATCAGTGCTGTGGGATTCCTGTGGTGATCTATTTATAGCTTGTCGCGTGATTTTTACATGTTGTAATTCAAGAAGTACCATGAAGAGATTAATAGAAACCTCATTGTAATAATTAGCCCTCGCGACCTTATGTTGACAGCAGAGCGCATTCTCTGCTTTTGATTTTCCCGCTAAACAATAAAGCAGAATCTATCAAAGATTGTAGTATTAAAACTATTAACTGTCATAACACCTTTCTCTTGAGTATTGTTACTTTCTTTTTTAAACAAGAAGATAAACTGATTTGAATATAACTGAAACAAAACCGTTGTTTCAAAACTCCAGGATATTAATGATGCATATAGACACAGCACATGCCGTCTGCCCTGAAGGCTTGTAGCAAAGATATGACCACACATGAAGTCTGCAAGCATTAACCAGATGATCCTACCGAACCCAGATAGCGATGCGTTTATTTTTAGCCTGCACGTACTTGGCGCTCAGAAAACCAAATTGAGCCATGTCCCATCGGGCTTGTTGACCGTTCATTATCGCGTAGTGACTCTTCAGCATGACTTCGTTTTCGTTGTTGTCAAGGAGACATGGTTTGTGACCGCTGGCCGGTGAACCAAAGTGAAGGCCATGATCATAATATCGATAGGATGTCATGACGTTATTTCCCCAGCAAATCAACTTGCCGTTAAATTTCAAGTTTCTTCTGCTGTGTTTGATTATGTTCCAAGTGTAGTCCATGTTGGAGAGATTGTAAGCAGCCCACGAGCCGTCCACGAACACCATGTTGCTTCGTCCAGGATGAAAGACGGCATAAGCGTCTTCCGAGGGGCTCCAGCCATCTTCATTGGTTACGAAAGTGAATCGAACCGACTGGCGGCCATTTTTAAACAACATTCGAATCAAAGAGTTGTTCAGGTGGACTCCAGCATCGATGTCGTGAGTGATAGACAGATCAATGCTGTCTCGTTGATGAATATTGTGGAACAGGCTGCCATACTTGGGATTGGAGCTGGACTTCAGACAAATAGAACCTTCACGTGATGGACACACCCAGCTGTAGTCGTCAGTTATTTTAGCAACTAGGTTCCAGCCTCCTCCGGCAGTGGTCATGTCGCAGTACACTCGAAAAGCATTTTTCTTGCTGTCACCTCCCAGAGGGTTGATCCAGTACATCCCATCACCATGACTTTCACCATGGAACAGAATATCAAGACATGATTTCCGTTGACGAGGATCTTTACTGATATGGACGGGGGGAATCTGTAGTCTTTCCCACTGACCACGGGAACAAATCTGTACATGTGCTGCCCTCCTGTTGTATCTAATGACGCCCTCTAAGCCACTAGTACATGGCCCGGATGGGTTTCTGGCGAAACCACTTTGCATGCAACTGTCGCCTTTCTCGCCCTGACAACACAAATAAAAATTTTAAAATATTAATTTGAGTATACCGTTTTAGCATTTAAAAAATTACCAAAAGTCTGCCGCCCTATGTGTTTTTATACTGGGTGGCTCGCTCACTGCACTTTATAAGTTCTCGCTTCGCTCAAATAAAAACCTATCGCCTTGGAGCAGGTCTACCAGTCAACATACTTGGCTGAACATTTCTAATTGGTCGGTGATGATTCAGTATAAATTCACAATTAAAATGTATTGTGAAATTAAGTTCAAATTGTCACTTCCTTTGTATGATTAGATCATCTCCACTACACACAGCAGAAACCGAGCATAGAAGTAAGTTAGCGTCAAAAATACTCATTCTAATAAAATACCGCGGCCACAACTCGGCTCCAAAAACATGAAATGAAATAAAAACAAGGACATTGAGATTAGCACGGGTCACGTGCCTGTAGGAAGCATGTGCGCGGTGAACAGTGCATTGCACAATTGGCGAGGCCAACTAAAGTTTCTCTGTCCAAAGAACTAAATGAATACGAACGAGTACCTAATCTGACGTGCACTCGTAAAATGAACCAATATAATCAAGTTACATTCAATGCAATATTCCCATTTCAAGCCCTTGATAATGAGTAGTGCTCCGCATGTAACGTTAAAGCAAAGATGTATCAATTCAGGCGAATGACAATCAGTGAAAATAAGAAATATTACGCGCAAAATGAATCGGTCGGATAGTAAAAAGACAAAAAGACTTCTAGCTATGAGAATGTCCATCAATCAGACTTGACATTTTATGTTGCATTCCGGATACGTTGTAGATCGGATCGATCTGAACATATATTTACATCGTTGTAAGCTCCTCAAGACTGGATTATCCCCTAGATTATCGAGTTCATATATTTCCTTCCGCTCAGGATCCACTGGCGAAGACCATACAAAGTGTAAAGGAACATGATGAATTGATATGATTTGTAATTATTGAGATTACAGTGAGGAAAACACGAATTCATTTGAACGCTTTTGATTATAAAGAGCAATGGCTTCACTGACATGAACTCTCTCCAGAAATAACCCTAGACGTGTATTGGATCATGTCTAAGGAAATCAAGGCTTTCTAAAGAGGTTTTTAGTTTCTTAATCCTTCAAATAAGTATATTTTACACCTTTTTTGTCTGGGTATTTTTATCTTTCGAGAAAAATGGCAGTCTTTAAGTAAACTGTTGATGAGGGATCAAAGGCAAACAGAGCTTGTGTTAAAAAATGTCAAATCTATAGCAGAAAATTAATAGTGTCGCGGTGTTTTTCACCATGATGGCTCACCCTAACGGCCTTTGGTTGTACAACGTCGCAACAAATAAATTTTTATCATCGCTGTAATGGATAGTGTTGTCATGTCGCCGAAATCCTGGTGTATCAGACCAAAATACCCCGACTCAGATGCGTCATTTCTAATCGGGTTACGGGATTGCGAGTGGGGAGGAATGAATGATACTCCAATAATACTGGGATTTGTGGAAGACGATTGTATGTTTGCTGTGAGACAGACATCACGCACCTTGCTTCCAGCAATCCCTCGAGGTCCACGTCGACCAGGTGGTCCTCTGTTTCCCTAGGGAAAAGAAGACGAGTTATAGTTTGAATCCTTAGTAATCCAAGGTGTACTTTTAGTACATTATTTATTGCAACACGTGTCTCAGCATGATAACCGAGGATACTCGAGTCCAAAGGAAGCAACACGACACGATCCTGTCCAATCTAGACGTTGACAGCAATTGAACCAACCTGATTTGCAAGTCACTTCGCCGCCGCATGCATTTGTTCTCCTGAAATTCTTCTATCAATCATTTTGTATTCATCTCGGCTTGGGTACTCATTCTCCCTCTTAATATCAATCATTTCAATGCAACACAAACTCGTCGACAACACAAGATTATCACATACTTCATATATTTTTCTTGGGAATAAATACTAAACATAAACACAGCGATATCAGTTTAAGCTAAAACGAAGTTTCTCGTAAGAATCAATCCCAGTGAAACTTCGATAATTAAAACTCCATTCCAACGTCCTGTATAATGAACCAAATATCGTTCATTGGATCCACGTGCAAGATACGAGATGATAAAGCCAAGTAGCACTGATAATGATTGATTAATTGTTTAATGACTGGTGTCTTACCTTTTCTCCTCGAAGTCCATCCAAACCTGACAGATAAACTTCCCCGAGTTTGATTTTATTGCTGGAGTCCAACATTAATTGTGCCTTGTGTCTTGTTTTGAGGGACAACCTCGCCTCCTTGCCAGACCTGAAGTACGAACAACATCAAGCAGTCGAGGGCTGGTTAACCATTACGTATTAAAACAACCTTGATTAGTTGTACAAAAGCATGTCCTTACCTTTTGAGAGTCGATACTGAACATGTTGAAGAGAACACAGTTAGAACAAGCAAGATGATTGTGTAGACATCCATCGCTTAACCCTCAATAGCGAACAACAGACAAGTGGTGTGACCAGTTGAACGAGGCTAAACGCCGAATGGTGGACAGTGTGATTGGATGCTGGTCATGACCGAATCAATACTTCAAAGCTTAGATGACACGCTAATACATCAGATTGTTTGTGCAAATCATTAACAGCAAATAAACACCGGAAATCGATTAGAACAACGATGACTGAAGTGCAGCAATTCTATTATCTCTTCTTTCGGAACAGCTCTTCTATTGACTCTTTGAGAACTGATATACAACTAACGTTATGTGTTGGTATTAAGGAGATGCGTGTTTACTCTAATATTCATGTTATTACCCCAAAATCCCTCACCCACGCATATATGACCTTTAGTTATTCTGATCCATCCAAATCAGACTGCTGTTTAGTCAGGTTTCTAAGAACTACAACATAGTGAAAATAGACTGTAGCAAATGTTTTCTTGTTTTAGAGAATTTCGAAACGCTAAGGGACTTTACAGGTTACATTTTTGTTTTCTCAAACCACCCCGCCCGATAATACTGCCCTTTTATTGCGAGACCCCCTGTCTATTTTAAGTGTGACGTCAGGTAAGGTATTTGAGTGTATATTGTTCTCGGCTCGTTATATTAAATGATGGGCATTATGAGAAAACAAATTTAAAATTACCTTAAAGTAGACCATCAATAAAATTATGATGCTTTTTAATTACTATTTGTGTGAACCAGTTCAATTTTGTGAAGCCCTAATAGACGTCACACTCATTATCATATTGGAAGTATAAACTTCCATAACTTATTAAAAATCAACCACACCCTAAATCCATTGTTTGATGTAGGTTCTTAAATTCTTCGGAAACCCCAGATTCTTAAAGACGGGGCGGAATTGATATCAACAGGGGAGAACGGGGATGAATTATAAACCTGGGATATGTTCTTAATTACACGGATATATTGTAAGTACTCTATTTCCAAAAGAACAAAGCAACAGGAATCTACCTCTCTAGATTCAATATCATTTAGTATTTCGTGTTTTGCATCGAAACAATGGAATTTAGGTCTTAGTTGATATTTTAAACCAGTTCAAACGCACGGGCTCGGTTTTGCATTGGAATTCAAGACCTCGGGCCTGCGGCCCTTGGTCTTGAATTCTAATGCAAAACCTCGCCCTAGCGTTTGAACCTAAAGACGAATCACTCAAATCAAGAAATATTTTACCATTCAACTATACATTTGAATCCTTATTATTGAATTAAAGTATTGTCAAAGGGTTCATGTGTGTACACTTTAACAAAAGAAGAAGAGCTTCCGAAAAGGATTCTAGAAGCGTAGGTATGAAACATCATCATGCTTGAGGTCTATTGTTCGTGGTTTCAGTTGATGTTAAACACGTACAGCTTTATAAAAAGGTTGGTGAAGGTTTTGTTGCACGTAGCATGCCTGTGCTGCATTCCAAGCCCTAAATGCACTACGTACAATGCAAATGTGTGAGAAGTTTGTACGTTCTTATGGCATATTTTTTTCTGTGCTGCATTATTTGTATATTAATATACTACTTTTCAAGCTTATCAAGCAACATGCAACATGCAACATGCAACATGCAACATGCAACATGCAACATGCAACATGCAACATGCAACATGCAACATGCAACATGCAACATGCAACATGCAACATGCAACATGCAACATGCAACATGCAACATGCAACATGCAACATAATCGGAAACCAGTTCTCTGAATTTGCTTCGGTTGGGCGGCTAGTTTGCGCTTTAGAGCTTCATCTCTTTCAAACAAGACAGACTGCATGATTTAGGGTTTAGTTTAAAAGAGACTGGAATAATCTGGGACTTCACTCTTTTGCAACACTTGCATATTTGAATTTATGAAAAATAAAACACTTCCGATTGACAGGTTTAGTTGAATAATAGACAAGAAAAAACAAGGAAACAAAAGTTGTGCTTAAAGTGCCTATCCCCCTTCTGACAATATTCACCGCGTATTGATTCTACATGGGGTAAGATGTGGAAAAGCCCGAAAAAATTTCATAGTTTGAGTGCGGCTTCTTGAAGTTATAAAGGTTTTTCCATGCCATATGCTAATACTTTTGACGTATGAGGAGAGATATGCCGCAGAACAATAGAAAGCGCTATCGTTTTTTATTAGGAGCATTACTTAAAAAGGTTTGATGGATGAAAAATATTTAAAATAAAAGATTGTGTTAATGGGACGCAATCTTTCTGTCGGCCATGATATAACCATCAAACTAAACCATTTTCCAGTTTTCAGTACCCAATAACTTTTAATGTTGATCCAACAAACATTACCTATAATCCAGCATCAGTCATCCCAACGGGGATTTCTCTAACTGCCATCAACGTCGTCACCTCTCCGCTGACTTTCCAAATCAATTTGCTAGTGATCTGGACCGTGCTGGAAAATAAACAGCTCAGATCTAACAGCTATTGACAGTCACAGTTACTGCCTCTTGGTGGCCATCATGTTGCTCAGTGATCCTCTGGTAGGACTCTGGAGGCCACCTAGAAAACTTCCCAGTTAACTTAGCCCTCAGGGGCGTTTCGAGAAAAAGCTAATTACATTTTTAAATCATCTTTTTTATCTGCCTTTGCATAATCAAGAGTCCGTAACGTTTATTATGACATCTTATATCAAACTACTGAATTTTTTCCCCTGTACGTTTATGTTATTTTATGACATTTCTAGTTGTTCAACTATGAAATCTACTGTACTATATATGATTCTTTCCATCTTACATATATATGTAAATATTACTCACTTTCGTTTTAAGGGAGTGAGAGCTTGTTTAACCACCCACTCCCCACAATATTTGTAACTTATTCAATTTATGTATGTATAAATCTTTTTGTGGAAATATAAACTGTTGTAACTGTCGTACTATACTCAGCGGTCTTCCGCCACACGGGTATATAAACATTGAGAAACCACGTTCTGTACCCAATTGCTACGTAAGTCCCCATTAGATATTAACATAAATTGGTCTTCCTTTGCACTCCGCCAGTCGCTTTGTACTTGACGTGTCTTTTGCAGCCCTCCCTCCCCTCCCTATCAGGTTTCGCCGCCAACCTCAAGCTACCGGTATAATGCCCATACCTTAGCCCATACTAGTGGAAGGAAGACCACTGAGTATAGATTATTATTTTTTGAGTACATATTTACGGTGTTCAACTTATCTATAGGGAAAAAATATTGCTTCCACATGATGCATGCCCATTTGATAAATCACAATCTGTACCCTCCGTTGCAATCAGCCCACCGCAAGTATCACAGTACAGAAACGGCATTGCTAAAGGTCCAAAATGGCACCCTTCTTAGTATGGACGGTCAGCATGTAACGCTGCTTCTGCTGCTTGACCTGAGCGCAGCGTTCGACACCATAGATCACAACATACTTCTTGGTCGTCTAAAATCTAAATTTGGGATTACTGACTATGCTCTGAAGTGGTTATCCTCATACCTTGGTAACAAAACTCAGCGAGTGTATCTTGAAGGGTGCAATTCTGAAGTTTTTCCACTACCTTATGGTGTTCCGCAGAGTTCTTGCCTTGGACCGCCCCTGTTTACGATCTACGCATAAGTGAGTTGTTCGATGTTCTCCATTGACACCTCTTGATGTTCACGTGTACGCTGATGACACGCAATTGTATTATATATATAATATAATAACATCATATTGTATCGTTTCGATCGAACTCTGTACCTGATCAGAATAATGCAATTGCTGCCATGGAACAATGTGTGAATGCTATTCACAACTAAATTTTCTCAGAGAAACTAAACTCTAAACGACGACAAAACTGGATTCTTAATCATTGGAACTAAAATGCAGTTGGAAAAGATCAGCGTGAAAAAACTAAATATTTTTGTGATGTTAAAATCAAGCCAATAGACATTGCCAAGAACTTAGAAACATTTTTAGACACAAATATGTGCGTTACAACTCAAATTTCTCGAACTTGCAGCGCTGCGTTTTATCATATACACAATTTAAGGCGCATAAGGAAATATCTTACTAGAGAGCTAGAATCTGCAGAAGCTATAGTTCACGCATTGATAATGGTAGAATAGATTATTGCAATAGTCTTCTCTATGGGCTTCCTGCCACTCATTTCAATAAGCTGCAAAGAGTACAAAACCCAGCAGCTAGGCTTATTTGTTGTGCTACTCGTTTTTGTCATATAAAACCTATTTTAGTTTCTTTACACTGGTTGCCAGTTAAGTTTAGAATTAACTTTAAAATACTAGTTAATACTTTTAAAGCTATACATGGCAACGCTCCAGTATACATTTCTTCATTGATTAAGATCAGACAGCCCTCTAGATATGGTTTACGCTCTAATAATGAGCTTTTATTACAGCCACCAGTTTTTAAAACTAGGAAGACCATGGGCGATAGAGCTTTAGCGGTGGCAGACCCCGCACTTTGGAATACATTAGCTAGTAATTTAAGGGCTGCTGATACGATTTGTAATTTCAAAACTTTATTGAAAACACATTTCTTAAGTTAGCTTTTTATTCATGAATTTTAATATTATTCATTTTCCCACTCAGCTTACATTTTCTTCAAAAGAGGGCTTCAAAACATATATCTTTAAAAAAACTAGTTTTCAAAACGGGTTCTTTATTGTACAAAAGAACGTACACATCAAATATCGCAGGATAATCGTACTCGCTCCAGTCTTTTTCCTGCATCATTTGCACTCTAACTTGACTAGTTTGATAAAATAATCCTATATTAAGTTCAACTTCAAAGAACAAGAGACAAATTTATCAATGTTAATGTCAGTAATTGAGCTTCGTAAAGGTTCTTATTTTCTTTAGCTTAGCATGAGTTTTTCAAGAACAGGTACCTCAATCAACGATACAAATATATAAGCTATAATATATAAAAATATCCGTCCATCCATCCATCTCAATTTCAGTTTAAAAAAACCATAATGCGTATTTTTGAAATCTTTCATCACTACACTCGCGACTTAGTAATATAATCCTCTAATAGCCCATACATTTTTACTACATTAAAAAAAGTCACAAGTTTCGTATTATAAACACTGAACCCTAGAGAAGAGCTGTTCCGAAAGAAGAGATAATAGAATTGCTGCACTTCAGTCATCGTTGTTCTAATCGATTTCCGGTGTTTATTTGCTGTTAATGATTTGCACAAACAATCTGATGTGTTAGCGTGTCATCTAAGCTTTGAAGTATTGATTCGGTCATGACCAGCATCCAATCACACTGTCCACCATTCGGCGTTTAGCCTCGTTCAACTGGTCACACCACTTGTCTGTTGTTCGCTATTGAGGGTTAAGCGATGGATGTCTACACAATCATCTTGCTTGTTCTAACTGTGTTCTCTTCAACATGTTCAGTATCGACTCTCAAAAGGTAAGAACATGCTTTTGTACAACTAATCAAGGTTGTTTTAATACGTAATTGTTAACCAGCCCTCGACTGCTTGATGTTGTTTGTACTTCAGGTCTGGCAAGGAGGCGAGGTTGTCCCTCAAAACAAGACACAAGGCACAATTAATGTTGGACTCCAGCAATAAAATCAAACTCGGGGAAGTTTATCTGTCAGGTTTGGATGGACTTCGAGGAGAAAAGGTAAGACACCAGTCATTAAACAATTAATCAATCATTATCAGTGCTACTTGGCTTTCTCGCCTCGTATCTTGCACGTGGATCCAATGAACGATATTTGGTTCATTATTATACAGGACGTTGGAATGGAGTTTTAATTATCGAAGTTTCACTGGGATTGATTCTTACGAGAAACTTCGTTTTAGCGTAAACTGATATCGCTGTGTTTATGTTTAGTATTTATTCCCAAGAAAAATATATGAAGTATGTGATAATCTTGTGTTGTCGACGAGTTTGTGTTGCGTTGAAATGATTGATATTAAGAGGGAGAATGAGTACCCAAGCCGAGATGAATACAAAATGATTGATAGAAGAATTTCAGGAGAACAAATGCATGCGGCGGCGAAGTGACTTGCAAATCAGGTTGGTTCAATAGCTGTCAACGTCTAGATTGGACAGGATTGTGTCGTGTTGCTTCCTTTGGACTCGAGTATCCTCGGTTATCATGCTGAGACACGTGTTGCAATAAATAATGTACTAAAAGTACACCTTGGATTACTAAGGATTCAAGCTATAACTCGTCTTCTTTTCCCTAGGGAAACAGAGGACCACCTGGTCGACGTGGACCTCGAGGGATTGCTGGAAGCAAGGTGCGTGATGTCTGTCTCACAGCAAACATACAATCGTCTTCCACAAATCCCAGTATTATTGGAGTATCATTCATTCCTCCCCACTCGCAATCCCGTAACCCGATTAGAAATGACGCATCTGAGTCGGGGTATTTTGGTCTGATACACCGGGATTTCGGCGACATGACAACACTATCCATTACAGCGATGATAAAAATAAATACGTTGCGACGTTACTAGCCGTACAATCAAGGGCTGTCAGGGTCAGCCTTGAAAAACACCGCGACACTATCAATTTTCTGCCATAGATTTGGCATTTTTTACAAGCTCTCGTTGCCTTTGATCCCTAGCTCGTCAACAGATTACCTAAAGGCTACTCGTTTTCTCCAAAGATAAAAATATCCTGACAAAAAATAAGGTGCAAAAAAAAAACGTATTTAAAGGATTAAGAAACTAAAAACCTCTTTAGAATGGCGTGATTTCCTTAGACATGATCCAATACACGTCTAGGGTTATTTTTGGAGAAAGTTCATGTCAGTGAAATGTTTTTCTTTAGCGATGTCACGTGATGATTCATGTTGGTGTCCTAAACATTGCGCCTTGTAATCAAAAGCTTTAAATTGAATTCGTGTTTTCCTCACTGTGTAATCTCAATAATTAGAAATCATATCAATTCACCATGTTTCTTCACACTTTGTATGGTCTTCTGCCAGTGGATCCTGAGCGGAAAGAAATATATGAACTCGATAATCTAGAGGATAATCCAGTCTTGAGGAGCCTACAACGATGTAAATATATGTTCAGATCGAAGCGATCTAAAGTGTATCCGAAATGCAACATGTGTTAAGGCTGTGTTTTCACTAGGACAATTTAAACTAGCTTAAATATAACACCGGAAAAAAGGCAAAGTTAAACTACCTAGCAAGATGGTTTAAGTTGTCCTACCAAATAAATGAGCCAATCACATTGTTATTCTTGAAAGGTGGTTGTCGGATTAAAACACCTCCAGAAATTTTAGCCAAGATAACATTTCTAGTGGACATTCTCATAGCTAAAAGCCTTATTGTTTTTATTACTATCCGACCGATTGATTTTGTGCGTAATATTTTGTTCATTTTCACTGATTGTCATATAATTGATACATCTTTGCTTTAACGGTACATGCGGAGCACTACTCATTATCAAGGGCTTGAAATGGGAATATTGCATTGAATGTGATTTGATTATATTCGTTCATTTTACGAGTGCACGTCAGGTTAGGTATTCGTTCGCATTTTTTAGTTCTTAGGACAGAGAAACTTATTCCACGTGTACAATTCACTGTTACCGCCCTTGCGTACGACAGGTATGTGAACCGTACTCATCTCAATAGCCTTGTTTTTTCCATTTCATGGTTTTAAAGGCTCTGACCTAGTGTTTTATTTGAATAAGTATTTCTAACGATAACTAACTTCTGGTTTGTGTAGAGGAGAGAAAGCTGTGAATTATATTCCATTTTGTCATTTTACACTGAATCATCAGCGACTTATTAGAAATAGTCAGTAAAAACGACAATCGAAGTACGTCAGTTGGTCTGGTAGACTTGCTCCAAGTCGACATCTTTTGTCTCCTGAGATAGGTTATTTGAGCGAAGCAAGAATTTGTCGAGCGCAGTGAACGGGCCACCCAGTAAATAAGCATAGGGCGAGTTGTCTTCATCATTTTTACACTAAAACTGTAAAATAGCTAAATTAATATTTTAAAATGTTTATTTGTGTTGTCAGGGCGAGAAAGGCGACAGTTGCATGCAAAGTGGTTTCGCCAGAAACCCATCCGGGCCATGTACTAGTGGCTTAGAGGGCGTCATTAGATACAACAGGAGGGCAGCACATGTACAGATTTGTTCCCGTGGTCAGTGGGAAAGACTACAGATTCCCCCCGTCCAAATCAGTAAAGATCCTCGTCAACGGAAATCATGTCTTGATATTCTGTTCCATGGTGAAAGTCATGGTGATGGGATGTACTGGATCAACCCTCTGGGAGGTGACAGCAAGAAATATGCTTTTCGAGTGTACTGCGACATGACCACTGCCGGGGGAGGCTGGAACCTAGTTGCTAAAATAACTGACGACTACAGCTGGGTGTGTCCATCGCGTGAAGGTTCTATTTGTCTGAAGTCCAGCTCCAATCCCAAGTATGGCAGCCTGTTCCACAATATTCATCAACGAGACAGCATTGATCTGTCTATCACTCACGACATCGATGCTGGAGTCCACCTGAACAACTCTTTGATTCGAATGTTGTTTAAAAATGGCCGCCAGTCGATTCGATTCACTTTCGTAACCAATGAAGATGGCTGGAGCCCCTCGGAAGACGCTTATGCCGTCTTTCATCCTGGACGAAGCAACATGGTGTTCGTGGACGGCTCGTGGGCTGCTTACAATCTCTCCAACATGGACTACACTTGGAACATAATCAAACACAGCAGAAGAAACTTGCAATTTAACGGCAAGTTGATTTGCTGGGGAAATAACGTCATGACATCCTATCGATATTATGATTATGGTCTTCACTTTGGTTCACCGGCAAGCGGTCACAAACCATGTCTCCTTGACAACAACGAAAACGAAGTCATGCTGAAGAGTCACTACGCGATAATGAACGGTCAACAAGCCCGATGGGACATGGCTCAATTTGGTTTTCTGAGCGCCAAGTACGTGCAGGCTGAAAATAAACGCATCGCTATCTGGGTTCGGTAAGATCATCTGGTTAACGCTTGCAGACTTCATGTGTGGTCATATCTTTGCTACAAGCCTTCAGGGCAGACGGCATGTGCTGTGTCTATATGCATCATTAATATCCTGGAGTTTTCAGACAAGGGTTTTGTTTCAGTTATATTCACATCAGTTTATCTTCTTGTTTTAAAGAGAAAGTAACAATGCTCAAGAGAAAGGTATTATGACAGTTATAGTTTATGCTATAATTTTTGATAGATTCTGCTTTGATTAGCGGGAAAGTCAAAAGCGAGTGAGAATGCGCTCTGCTGTCAACATAAGGTCACGAGGGCTAATTATCACAATGAGGTTTCTATTAATCTCTTCATGCTACTCCTTGAATAATGATATCTAGAGAACACGTGACAAGCTAGAAATAGATCACCACAGGAATCCAATAGCATTGATTCATTACGACATGCTGTCTTCCAAAGTACATAATATCTGACGTTGAATTTTATGGTCTAAAAGACAAACCAATAAGACAATCATTTTTCAGCTGTTTTACCTTGGCAACATTGGATTATGTTCGATTTTTTTAAACGTTTTTGTTGTTAAATGTGTTTTAACAAAACTCTTCTAATTTTATCAAAATATACTGTAGTGATTAAAGTGTAAGTATAACAAATATTTTTAACTAAGTCAGACAGCACCAATATTTTGTATGTATTCACATCATGTAGCTTTATAATATAGCATTTCTAAAACATAGTATACTTTTAAAGCTTGGTTTTACTGTGCTATACTTGATGCAATGCGTTACTGTGCTATACGTGACCCAATGCGTTACCTGTCATCTAACTGTGTTACACCTAATACAATCTGAAGTGTACTGAACACACACATTGGACTACCTGTGTCATTACTACGACTACAGCAATAGTTCTTGAAGCCATCTCTCCCTAGTTATAGTCATAAGTGCGCGTGCTGCCATCGTCATGAAATGGCTGTAATCTTCATTGTTGGTTGAATGCAATGCTTTAACCAAGTAAAAACTAAACATGCAACGAAAGTTCAGTAATCTTCTGCGTGCAATCAAGTAATATTACTGTTCAGGACATTTGAAGAATCACGTTATGAGTCTACACAATAGCGCGTATCCATTCAATCTTCAGATCGATCATTAATCAGGACGCCATGACACATGAGAAACATCTGCCTTGACAGTGAATAATCTGATTACAATGTGACTGCTAAAATCAAATCTAATATTCCTGTAATATCGAATATTCAAGCGTCTACTCGTTGGAGTTAATGTCAACTTGGAGTTGGAGTTAATGCAGCAACTTTATTCTTACCAATGTCATATTGTTTAGTTAGCAATTTTGTGGCATTTACCATACATGTACTTTTTGTGGATGACCAGACCTCGTTTCTTCAGTTCTCTGCGGATGTATGTCGACAGATTCAGTCTTCTTTCCAGTCGCCTACCTTTCAGCTTTCTCTTCTTTGAGTTCGCTTTACAGAAAAGATTCGTTGAGCATGGACAAGTGAAATCTGCCCCCTGAAAAAAACAAGAAAATTAATTTTATCTCTGTAGAAATATCGGACCTTTATTGGTGAAAACGTTATGGCAAACTATAAAAAGAACTCCTTGAATGAGTGATTGAGTAAGGATAGACATCTAATTTTGCAAAAATCTTCATCAAACTAAATCCACTTTACCACAGGCATCCCAAGTTCTGTCACTTTTTCCATCTTTTTTAAAAATTAAACAGAAGCACTGGGTTCCCTGTGGTCAGTTCTGTTCTTGGTCAAGCCAGCCTACCTGCGTAACACATGGATCTCCTCTTGTAGAAATATGCTTACATATGCCAAGCTTGGTTAAGCAACACATGCCGGGTCCACAATCTCCATCGCGACTACAGTTTCCACTGGGTGGATGTAGTGCTACCATTGATGTGGTGCACACTCCCAGACCTGTCTGTTGTCTTCTTGATGGAGAATAGCGACGTCCACTGCTGCATTTTCGTCTTCGTTTTTTAGTTGCAGCCACAGATTGATGACAGAATTCATTTATGTTGCAGTCAGAATCTTTGCTGCACCTGCCATGTTTGGGTGGAGGTGAAGGCAAACCACTACCAGACAGGTTTTTAACTTGTAAACAAGTGTTGGTCGTATTTCGACAGTATTGTCCAGGAAGACAGTCAATATCTCTGGAACAGTTATATTGTACTGGTGGTGTTGTTACGTTCTGAAATACTGTCAGTCTTTCTAAACATATTTTAAAGAAATTATGGCAGTAGCGGTTCTTGCCACAGGTTGAGTCATTTCTGCAGGACTGAGTAGAGCGTCTTGCAGTAGACATGGTTGGTATGACTGGAATATCCAGACACTTGTGAAAGGTCTTGTGGCAGTATTTATTGTTTGTGCAGTCACCGTTGTCCTTACAGTCTGCTGTAGGTTTTTTGTTATTTCTTGTTGATGGAGGGTTGATAGTCTTCATACATATTTTGAATATTGAATGACAGGTTTCATTAGCCAAGCATTTCTTGCAGATTGGTTTTGGACTTCGTCTTCCCAGGACAGTCAAGTTGCCTTGATTTGCTACGCATATCTTGAGCAAAGAATGACATGCTTTCAGAGATGGCATTGCAGTCCACGTCTTTATTGCACTTCTTGGCCTGTTCAAGGAAAGAAAAAAATATCAATATGCACTAAGTTTGTTAGGCGTTACTTTTGCATTGGCGATGCCCGTGATGATGCCAGCGGAAGGGTTTCCAATCTGATTTTCAAGTGAAGAATCTCTTTGATACAACAATACAGTTTAACAAGTAAAGTCCAACATGGAGCCCCATTCAAGGCATGCTAAATGGAGTATCGATCCATCTCGTGTCACCATAGACACATCAGGATATTTATTTGATTACAATTTGTTTAGTTTGATTTTAGCGGCATACGATCGAACCAAGGACGAATCGAGTCAGGAACATGAAAAAGGTTGGATAACAATTGATCTGCATGTGATCACTTATCCCGTATGTAATTTACAGACAGATTACGAGCATGTGCAAACATATTTTTTCAGTCCTGTGTCGAGTGTCCGGCGAGTTATTAATAGACTAGTCACGTGTTTGCAACCTTCGTCATGGAGTATGCGACAAAATTATGATATTAATTCTCCAGCAAGAAAAGTTTTAAGATTGATCAGCTTTAGGCTTCAAGAATATATCATAATTTCTTTGAGTAATGATGCAGCATTTCCTTTGGTGGACGAGGTACGTACACTGCACTTGTTGAACGAATTAGCCACTAACACACAGCAGACTTGATGAGCTTTACCAATATCACTGAGAATAAATAGACTCTTATCAAGATAAGATGTGTTCATAATAATAACTCTCGCCTGTTTTAAACGAGCCAATAGAAACGTTTTAGTTTACTCTGTGTTCACTCTCTCCAAGTTCAAAGTTCTTGGAGTGGAATTTTGATTTGCTTCGAGATTACGTTAATTTCTGTCAAAATGTTTGAATTTGCAGCCATAACTCATTGTGAGATGATGAAAAAGTATAGGATCGCGTGCGACGACGCGTTGCTTAATGTCCTTGTTATGAGCACGATCGATAGATTGCACCGATATCTACCTCATTACATTTATAGACTACCTAACCACGCCTTCTGTCTGGGACATTTTTTCAATCCATTCGCGTAGCTTTCTGCTGCGTCAAATAAAGTAATCTCTGTAAAAGAAAAACTTACGACTGACAAACATTTCTTACTGTCTTGGCTCTTTACTACCAACAGGTATTTTCAACATAAGTTTTTTTCGTATTTTTTAAAATCTACGTTAAAGTGTGCTTTAAAAAAGGATTTCCGCTGTAATCTAACCAATCTGATACTGTACGAGATTCTTTCTAAAAAGAAAAGATATTGAATCCACGTAAAAAGAATAAAGATAAACACACTTCTTTGAACACTAATGTCATCTGAAACAGCTAAGTAAATTTTGGAAAAAAAATTAATTAATAAGATTATATTTTCATCTTTTTTTTGTGCCCCTTCTGGCGCACTTTACAAAAGATAGATAGTCGAGTCAATCGTCCCAATGTTCTGTTTCTAATAATATTTTTGTAGTTTTGTAGCACCTTGTTCGCCAAGACTCAAACAACAAACACACGACTTACATCTCATCAGTATTGTACAGCTCTTCAGTTCGACGTTCTTATTTTGATATCTGTCAGCATGAGTTTGTGTTGTAAGCTGTAAAGCTAGATTATACTCACCAAGAGTGCTGTAGCCCTCTTCGTGCTGATCATGGCCAGCCACAGAATCACAGCAGTAAGCCACACAACGTACTTCATTGTCAGTCGAGCAAGTCCACGCCACTTCTTGTTAGTATCTGTTCATAAGATCCGCTATGTCCTTGGTGTTGACTCGCACGTGAACCCTTTTTTCCTAATGAGTATTGCAGTTCTTAGGTATGCCGTTATTAAATGACCTCTTTGAAACGACTCATGCTTTGACAGAATACAGACATTTAGTCTGGCCTGGCGAGTTTACTGCCTTTTAATCTGTATGCTGTGTGTCAGTTCTTTGAAGTCCCGACATAATCAAACATGGTATTAGAGGAATGATGTTGGATTGGGGATCTTTATTTACTTTCTTCCTCTTTGTAATTAATTTGTCGGCTTGATTTGAATAATTGTCTTGTGTACAGAAGGCAACCAACAAGTACTCCGCGGAAGGATGTTACGTGAATCAAGGCGGAATTGCCGAAACCAACAAATCACACCAGAATCTCGTACGTCAAAGGGGGTATTTAAAGACCCTTACTAAACTGTTCAACACGAAACTGCATTTGAACGACAACTATTAATAGTGACAAATTCATTACTTGATATGTGTATCCGTGATGGCACTGTATTAGTCCATCTATTCAACGCGTGAGGGCTGCTCGCTTTCACCAAGATAATCTGCCTCCAAGTTTAATGTCTTAAATGTGTTCTCATTAAAGATGTTCCGTGTTATGTGACAAGAAAATCAGTTTCTAACGAGTTTTTGAGAACTTCTCAGTTTGTATTTGCAAATCATTTTTTTTTAGATATAGACCTCCGATGTTGAGGTTGGGAAAAACTGAAGTGTTTGGTAAAAAAACCATGTACCGCGTGGGGGCGGCTACGAATTAATAATATTAATGAACACTGATTGTCTTTGTTCTCGCTAAGGCCAATGTGGCCAATGTATCATCCAGTTTAGATCCTTAGTATGACTGGAAATACTGTCCAATATTTACTGGAAAAAGAATGCGACTGGTTATGCAATGTTTGCGATGACAAATGTTGAAACGGCCTTGAACCTTAATACTATAATAGGCCCTTTGAAGCTCAATAATCGTGTGCAGATTAATTCACTGAGAGCAAATTAACTAACATTTTGATTCCCACGAGTGAAACATACTGGTGAGCAAACAAAATTTCTACAACCTGTTTCTAGAGATCGTAATAAAACTGCAGTTCGTGACAAACTGGTTACACATCGCTTAATTCAGTTTTTTTAAGTAGCTAATAAGAATCGCCAATCTAAAGGAAATAAAAAAAATTTGCTCACCAGTACAGACACGTGCAAAAGGACCTATTACTAAATGTGGAAACTATGACCCTTTTTCAATCTGAACGTTGACCCAAGGTTAAACAATGAAGTACGAATCCTAATTATTAGCAGAACTTGGTGTTGAATTATAAAAAATAAAAAAAATAAATAAAAGTTATTATAAAGGAAGTAATAATTTACGAACATTACTACAGCTTTTCTGAAGGCCGGTTTAGACGGTACGATTCTCGCCTACAACTATCGTATACAAGACGCTCGCGCCATCCTACAGCTCGAGTCGTAGCGTGTAAATCAAGCCTACAACTCGCCTACGACAGACCACGTACGACACGAGAAAGAGTTTTAAAATGTAGGATTTTAAAACGTTTTAAAAAGCGACTACAATCGCAGTTGTCAAGACGCGAGCGTGTATACGATAGTTGTAGGCGAAAATCGTACCGTCTAAACCGGCCTTAAGAGTGTCTTACTTTTTTATGACAGGATTTGCTCAAAAACCTAGATATTCTAGGTGAATAAATTATCGCATAACAAATGTTTGCTTATCTTACCAGTTTTTGTGCGCAATGAGACCCGGAAATATGTCACAACTTGATCGCTCTATTACACAACATCAGTATCAACGCATTAACAATAACAGCAACCATAACAACGGCAACAATGATAAAGTCACCACAGGTAAACTACAATAGGAGGGGCAGCACTAGTAGTAGTGTTAACAATAATATCACAATACAAACAACAATGGGAAGGCCAGCACCAGCAGTAGTGTTAACAATAATGACAACAACACAAACAACAATGGGAAGGCCAGCACCAGCAGTAGTGTTAACAATAATGACAACAACACAAACAACGAGAAGGCCAGCACCAGCAGTAGTGTTAACAATAATGACAACAACACAAACAACGAGAAGGCCAGCACCAGCAGCAGTGTTAACAATAATGACAACAACAAACAACAATTTCAGTGTTAACAATAAAGACGACAACACAAACAACGATGGAAGTGTTAACAATAATGACAACACAACGAACAATGGGAAAGCCAGCACCAGCAGCAGTGTTAACAATAATGACAACAACACAAACAACGAGAAGGCCAGCACCAGCAGCAGTGTTAACAATAATGACAACAACAAACAACAATTTCAGTGTTAACAATAATGACAACACAACGAACAATGGGAAAGCCAGCACCAGCAGCAGTGTTAACAATAATGACAACAACACAAACAACGAGAAGGCCAGCACCAGCAGCAGTGTTAACAATAATGACAACAACAAACAACAATTTCAGTGTTAACAATAATGACAACACAACGAACAATGGGAAAGCCATCACCAGCAGTAGTGTTAACAATAATGACAACAACACAAACAACAATGGGAAGGCCATCACCAGCAGCAGTGTTAAAAATAATCACCACCAAAAACAATGGGAAGCATAGCAGCAATATGATCAACACTTGATTTGCAAGTAAAAAGCTCTGCCAACCAGTATGCTCAAATTTTAAAAATTAATTTAATTTTCATTAAATAAGAGTTAAATGTTTTTTTTAATTTAAATTTTTAGATTTTTAGATTTGTACTCTTTCTCTTTGCGTCTTTTGTAGCTGTTGCCTTTTTGTGTTGATTGATTTCTTATTATTATCAGAATTATATACAGTGTGTTTATCATCTGTTGGTTGATTTTTTCTTACAGTGTTTATCATATCTTGATTGTTGTCTATTGTTCTTGTTGTGTTGGTTGTTTTTTTCTTACAGTGTTTATCATATCTTGATTGTTGTCTATTTTTCTTGTTGTGTTGGCTGGTTTTCTCTTACAGTGTTTATCATCTGTTGGTTGTCCTGGTCGGCCTTCTTCCATACCATATCGAGTTGTTGGTCAAAATTCCTAGAAAATGTTACAGCATAAACTCAATAAATGAAATTACAAATGCCGGAAATTGAAGGGCCCTTCATCATTTATAGATCTATACACTGTCAAATCAGTATTTCTTGGCATCAATATGTGATAAAATGTTCGTTTGAGAGTCAAAATTTGCGCCAAAATAATCATACATTCAAATCTATAGGATCCAAAAGTGAGATTGACTGTTGGTATCGGTATGGAGTTTTCGTAAGCAAAATCTTAGAGAACTTTTGATTTTTCTGTAACTTGGACAACTTCTAGACGTCTGGTTTTTTTTTTTGGCAAACTACCCGTAACCGGTCCCGTGACCCAACCCTCTTAAAATGAGCAGTTGTATCAAAGTAAACACCCGAAATAAAAAAGGTATCCCAAGGGTGGAATTTCAGCTCATTATGTTCACTATGTGAGAAATACAAATACAAATAAAATTGAATATTTTATAAGGATTTGTAAAAGGAAAAATGACTGGACAGCAGGAGCTATTACTAAACTTAGACCGTGGTAAGTTTTAATGAAAACAAGCCGAGGCGCGAGTGAACATAAAACATGAAAAGTGCTCCATACAGACCTTCTTTCACCCATTATTTTCTCGATTCGACTTTGCTTCTCGCGAACCAAATGTCGAAGCCTATTAATTTCATGCTCGTAATCTTCTTTCATTTTGTTAACTTCTTTTTCCTTGTCATTCAACCTTTTTAATAAGAAATAATCAGTGTGTTAGGAGGAAAAACCCCAGCCCAGTTAAATAAGTGGTAAAAACTAAATAAGACACTAAAAGACTAACAGCAGATGATTGAGGTGTCAACCAAAAGAAAAGTTTTATTATTTATAGTGTTACAATTTAGCTATGTAATACGGCAAAGCAGGCGTTCTTGTGGGTTTTGGGGAAAAACCCGGGTTATGGGGGAACTTTGAAACGAGCGAGAATTGAAACCGAGCAAAAAAGGTCCCATTGCTAGGTTCCATTTTTCTCGCGGGCCATCTTGCTCTCAAACCCATCAAAAGAACACCTGCTCTGCAGGCTATACGGCTAAGTATATTTGTGTGTGTGGTATTTTCCCCTTCTTTTTTTTGTTGCTGTAAAAACGCGCTTTGTCCTTTTGTTGTTTTGATAACAGGAAACGAGAAGTTTTTATCGTTTTTAGTGATCAAAACGAAAAGTGTAAAGAGCGTGTGTGCGCTAGATGACGCACGGGTGAAGCGTAATGTGAAATGTTTCTAAACATAGCCAAAGCGGCAATTCACATGTAATTCTGGTCCATCTACGTACCTCCCCGTCATGGATGCCACTTTGTGATTAAGTTTTTTCTTGTTGTGCTGAAGACAAAATTAAGTATTCAAAAGTTACAGTCAAGGTAAGAAAACCTAGCCTCCTCGGCAGCCGTTCTTAGGGTCGTGACGCAACGTTTCCCTCCCCACAAGTAGGCGCGAAATTTCCAACGCAGGATTTGATTGGCTCTTGATAAGACAATAGGCCAATTTTGATTGGCCCATGATGTAGCATCGATAACGATGGGAAAGAAGTGTTCGGCTCAAGTAAGCGGATGTTTGTGGGGAGATAATTGTTGCGTGACGACTTAAGAACGGCTGGGAAGGAGGCTTAAGAAAACCGTGAACATCTAAAATATGTCTGGAATGTTAAACATCGTGTTCTGATAAATCGCATGCCAATGAATTCATTTCTAATTAAATGTTTAATTAACGTGTGGTTGGATGCGATTTATCATAACACGATGTTTAACATTCCAGACATATTTTAGTTGTTTACGGTTTTCTTAGGCCCCATCCACACTATGCCGGATAAATTTGAACCCGCAACTTTCACACCGATACCGAATTAAACGTTTTCCGTTCACACATGAAAACGGATAAAATGTTACGCGTCCACACTATTGCGATCAGAGGCGTCAAAAACGCTCCATTGCACATATGAGCATGTGCATCGAAGCTGAATTTGAGCATGCAATGAATTTTTTAGCCTTCCCGCTATGCTCCTATGACGATCATGACGTCATCGTATTCGAAAAAAATCGGATACGAAATGTTCTCCGTCCACACTAATGTGGCTAGACGGCGTTTTCAAATCGTTCCACTCTTGAGACCGTATTTCAAAAAAATCGTTTTCGGTGAAGAATTGTTCCGGATTCGCCCGGACTAGTGTGGAAGGTAGTCCTAACCAAATAAATAAAAATTCGGGTTCAAATTTATCCGGACATAGTGTGGACAGAGTTAATAGAGGGGAACCCCCTATATTAACTCTGGTGTGGACGGGGCCTAAGTTTGACAGTAACGAGTAAATCACAAAGAAACTTTCAAAAATCTCGTGTTAAAAGGTTTGTTAAGCGAAGTTTCGAACCTTTTTTGAGTTTCGTTATTAGAGCCTTACTGCATGTATTTAACACCATGTTGATATTGGTCCCCCTTATCAACTAGAAAAGTTTACAAATAATGAGCAGTAGGCTAGTGATCTTAAAACTTTTACGAATGTTTCTCGCAACATCCCCAGTGCTCTATTCCACCTGTAGAGTCATATGAACTTAGCTTCTATTGCTTTTATGATATAGGAAAACATATAAACACATTCTGATGAAGGCTATCACTTGTTATAGCCGAAACGTCATGTTCTCAATAAGTTCCTCATTTAGTTTCTCCAAATTTCCTAATTATTTTACTATACATTTTGAATCTGAGAACAAGGGAGTGGCGAAGATTTGAGGGGAAGACTTGCGATCGCTCCTCTAATAAGATTGACTGAGAATTGTAAGTATTCCTTTTTGACGATATTTTTATTGCTTTCGAGAGCACGAGTTATCATTTCTTCCTTTAAGAATAAGTTGTATAAGAAAGAAACGATACTCTACGGCATGACATGTGGTCTGTAATGGGAAAACATTACACAGAATACGGATCTGTAGAAGTTATCTGTTATGGTACTGATTTACCTTTAGTTTTTCCTGTAAGCCAAGGATATCGAGGTCTCCTTGATGGATCAGCGATTTGGACTTTTTTCGTTGGAGTTCTTGGGACTTGGCCTGAAGTTTGAAAACAACTTTAAGTATCTATATATCATAACCCCTAACTCAATATTTTCAGTACTGATTCTGTACATGAAGGGAATAGTTGAATGGTGAAATATTTATGTATATATTATTTGAGTGATGCATCTTGGAGACTATCAAGGTTTATACTGTCAATAAGTGAATGAGATTGATGTCATTATTGCCATATAAAAATACTTTACCATTCAACTACAGTATTTATTTAGAGTAGAATCGATACTGAAAATATAGGGGTTGTAGGCACTTCAAATTATGATCCAGAATTCGGACTTAACACAAGCAAAATGGCTAAATGCTAGCCTCCTCTGCAGGCGTCTCCTCGTTTTTTTTTTGCTCTTGGGTTTCCTGTGGCGAGGACAAGAAAGACGAAGAGAGTGGAGGAGAGGAAGAAAGAAGAAGAGGAAATGCCTACTCCTCTCGCTTATTCACTCCTCCCTCGTCCCTAGCTCTTTTTGCCACAAAATCTAACACAGGGATCCCAATATGCTAGCTAACTGCTTGTTGATTTGCATTTTTATTTGCGGGGCGAAAATGTATCAGATGGCAGCATTTTTTTGCGAGTTGACTTTATCTCTGACAACTTTTTTCTGACATACTTTTCTTTGTTTTCCCTACCTCGTCATGTCTATCGCAGATTACAACAAAAGGAAGTGCCGGGAACGAGATATTTTTATTGTTTAAATTCAAACCCACAAGCGTTTTTAGCTGATTTGAAAACGATTTTTTAAATCTTACTTTTTTTCATCACCATCCCACAAGACGTGACACGTCTGTCTTATTATTATTATTATTACTATTAATATGATTATGATTATGATTATTAACATTATCATTATTAGTTGCTGTCTATAGAATGATACTTACGATTTCTTCAAAGCTGTCTCTTTCTTCAGCTGTTTTCTCTGCCTAAAAGTATACGTACCACACAATAAGTCATATAGCTAAATTTAATTAAACTGCTACTTTACTATCCCCACAAACGTCTATTAGTAAATACTGTGCATAGCGTCAAAGTATTTTGATTAATACTTTTATGTTTAAATAATATTATGCAAACAAAAGAGCGTCTCACATATACCAAAAACATGTTGCGAATCTTTATAGCTCTGTTCCTGATCATTCAAATTTCAAAATGCTTTCTAAATCTTGTAAATGGTGTAATAGGGCTCTTCTTTATGAGAGAGACAAAAACTACACAATTTCAAACTTCTTCTGCATGATTTAATTTCAATGTAACTTCTACCTTAGTAATCGAAAATTCAAATTTTAGTAAAAGCCGACACTCAAATTACTGTGGGTGGTGCCCATGGGATGAAAAAATCGATGTTTCAAAAACCTATTCAAAATACAATATATCAGTTCTAAGTTTGAACCCTGAAAACAATATGAAGCTTTTATTGTTACTAATATTGTTGGTTGTTATTATTATAACTAAATCACTTGCCTTAAGGTGACTGCCTACTTTTGAAAATTTATTTTAACTTTTTTTAAAACTTCGATTTTCCGAATTGAAATTTAATACTGATTCCAAATCTGGAAAGAAAAATAGGGTGTCCCGAGCTTGTTTTCGAGATAATCAGAATTTAATGGAAGCCTACGCACGACCTTTTGGATTAAAAACTGCGCCACCGGAAGTGATTAGAAAAAAATTAAGATCCATAAGATCATAGTTATTTGTAGACTACATGATTTCACGAATGAAGGGTAGTCAATCATTCTACAATAATACATGGATATTTTCGACAAAAAGACAAAAAGATAAATTGATTTCTCATATTTTGTAGTTTCGGTGCTCTTAAAAATTTCATTAAGGCGAACAAAAATCCCTACAGAAATCTATTTTGTTGTGTTGCTGATTTAAACTTTTTCTAAAATTTTGATATAACATAGATTTTTCGAATGAGCCATTAAAAAATAGAGAGTCCCGTGCAAAATTTGAGGGTTTTGCTCTGTTGAAGCTCAAAACGTGTATGGTCCTTCGATAAAATATTGTATATTTTTCAGCGGTTTTTGAGCGCGCGCTCATCGTGGGCTCAATTCGAACGTTCAAAAGTAGGCAGCCACCTTAAGGTGACTGCCTACTTTTCAAAATTGATTTAAGCTTTTTTTAAAACTTCGATTTTCCGAATTGAAATTTAATACTGATTCCAAATCTGGAAAGAAAAATAGGGTGTCCCGAGCTTGTTTTCGAGATAATCAGCATTTAATGGAAGCCTACGCACGACCTTTTGGAGTAAAAACTGCGCCACCGGAAGTGATTAGGAAAAAATTAAGATCCATAAGATCATAGTTATTTGTAGATTATATGATTGCACGAACGAAGGCTAGTCAATCATTCTACGATAATACATGGATATTTTCAACAAAAAGACCAAAAGATAAATTGATTTCTCATATTTTGCAGTTTTGGTGCTGTTAAAAATTTCATAAAGTCGAACAAAAATCCCTACAGAAATCTATTTTTTCATGTGTTGCTGATTTAAACTTTTTCTAAAATGTTGATATAACATAGATTTTTGAGAGTTTTTTCGAATGAGCCATTAAAAAATAGAGTCCCGTGCAAAATTTGAGGGTTTTGCCCTGTTGAAGCTCAAAACGCGTATGGTTCTTCAATAAAATCTTGTAGAATTGTCAGCGGTTTTTGAGCGCGCGCTCATCGTGGGCTCAATTCGAACGTTCAAAAGTAGGCAGCCACCTTAACAGCAAAAGACATTTGAGTAGAAATTTACACTTTAACGGCGAAAAAAATAATAACATAAATTTCGTCACGGACGTTACAAGGAAATATGCCCCAAAGCATGATTTTTTAAAATTACATTCTAGTATCTGCGTACACTGTAGAATTATTTCGGATTTTCCTTTAATTAGTCCCTATCAACATAACAACACCGCATGATTTGAAAAAATCTGCTGTTTACATTATAAATTTGCGTTACGGACGTTACACTTTTAATGTTACGGACGTTACACCAACTTTGTGCTTGACGTTACAAAGTATTATTTCTTGACTTTATCATTGCTTTTATTCTAGTTTTGTGAAATTAAGGCAAAAAGTGTCAATACAATTGCTTTTTAAAGCGATGTTTATTAAAAATCACATTATGGTGAGTGATACTTAAAAAGCTATACATATTCATAATAATATCCAAGCGTAAACTTTATTCTTTCAAACAAATTTGAAAAGAATTCACCACTTTGATAAATTATAGAAAGTGCATGTAAACAGATTGCATGAAATCTATTTAATTGGCAGCTCAGCATTATGCATTTCCAATATTATATTTTGATGTGTTTCAGAGTGTAACGTCCGTAACGAAATTGTGTAACGTCCGCAACGTTACAATAAATTTTTTTTCTGCAACTTTATATCTAACAAATTAAATTTTTCCACCTAATTTGAAAACCTTATCCACCCACAAAAAAAATTATGAAAAGCAATAGTTATATTGACAAAGCATTTCGCAGGAATCTTTATAAATTGATGTGGTAAAAAGTGTTATAAGGTAATTTCGATGTAACGTCCGTAACGGTGCCTTTAACCCGTATAGAAAATTTAAATAACAACATTGGAGTTCCATTTTTTGTAGATTCTTTCATTAAGTCATCATAAAGCATCTCGCTAGATAAATAACAAAAACATTGCAAACTCTTTCCATAAAAGGGTTAGTAAAGTTGTTAATTAGAATCTGAATGTAACGTCCGTAACGATGAACTGCCCAATAAGGGATACGATATGAATGAAGAAATAGTCTTCTTACAGTACGTGACTTAGAGGCGAGGGGTGGGGCAACCCAATACCCACCACCTCTGGACGTGAAATCCTGACATTTGTCCTCAAACATGATTGCTATCAAAAGACTTATTTTTCGGTAACAGCTGCGTTTTTAATGGCACGTAGGATCTTTGGAGGTTGTTTTGATCTCTTGTTTCCTGGTTTTATGTCATAGAAATAGTCAAATATAATAGTTTGAGGACTTCTTTGGACATATGTTAAGTGTATGCTACATGTTTTGACTTAACATTCGCCAGTTCAGTTCGCCCCTCAGTCCAAGTAAGCTTGGCACGATCCATCAACGTCTGGTGGCCCCACGTCTGGTGGCCACACACCTCTAGTGGCCCCTGTCCCAGTTTTTCCGCGGCAATACAACCTGTGATTACGAAACCTGGCAGGGATGTAGTCACGTGCTCTGTCATATCACGTGACTTGTTAAGATAACATTATCGCCAGTTTTTGAAATAAGGCTTTTTTTGACGTTATTGCGCTGCCAAAGTCTTTGTATGCCATCATCATTTATCATTTATCATCATCATATGTTTATCAGTCATCATGTCAAAGGAAGGCTAGAAATAAACTTAAGCGACTTTATCAGACCGAGAGTTACAAGTCACGTGATATGTGACGTCATACACCCAAAATCGTCGGGGTGACTGACATGGCACGTGACTACATCTCTGCCAAGTTTCGTAATCACAGGTTGTATTGCAGCGGAGAAACTGGGACAGGGGCCACCAGAGTTGTGGGCCACCAGACGTGGGGCCAGCAGACGTTGACGGAACGTGCCAACCCCTTCTCCCTCAGTCGACCGCTTGTTTGCCTCCCCAGTCAACTTCAAAAAGTCACGTATTTGATAGTAAGCAATCGGGTACTGGCTGTATTTTGGACCTTTTTGAAGTCTCAGGTATTCATGCTTTTCAATGAAAATGTTCTTTGTTACTTATCTAATTATGCCATTTTAATGTAGAAATCCATATTCCTTCCTTCTGGCTCAGTTTTTACATAGCTTATATATTACGTAGGGTCTATTCTAGATTTTTATTTGATTGTTATATTTCATGAATGATGGATCCAGGGGATAGGATCAGGTACCTAACTCCCCCCCCCCCCCCCACCCCGCCCTCTCTCCATTGGGAGCTTTAGAAATAAGGATAAAAAATGCTTAGTTCTTATTCTTTTTGGTGCAGTGTTTTCCTATTACAGACCACTTGTCATTCTCTAGAGAATAAGATTCTTTGTTTGGGTCAAGTAATCGGATTCATATACATATTCATAATCATATTCATGTGTCTTCATAAGCAAAACCATCACAAAGAAATGACACTCTTGGGTATGACACATGGTCTGTAATGGGGAAGCATTGCACCACGACAAATATGTTCTATACTTACCACTTTTAATACTTCAGATAAGGTATGTTGGGCTGTCACTTCTCTTTCTAGAATGTGCTCTAGTTTTTTCTCTAAAAACAATGTCTTTCGCTCCAATTTCCTGTAGAAGATAGGCAAAACACATCAGACAATATTTTGACCAGACTTCGGCTGTTTAACTAACCCTTAACACCTAAAAAATAATAACGAATGATGATGACAATGGTGATGATGATAGCGATGATGGTAGTGGTGATTATGACTACGATGGTGCCACTGATGATGATATTACTGTATGCAGGGCCGTAACTAGGGGGAGCACAGGGTGCACGTCCCCCCCCCCCCAGCACACACACAAAAGATTAAGGTCCGCTCATCCATCTCCTTTTTATTTTTGGTTCTGCTTTCTTTCGGTTACCTTTATTTATTTATTTATTTATTTATTGGTTCACTTTTTTAAATATTTTGGTTCTGCTTTCTTTTGGTTCTTTTTTTGTTTTTTTGTTTTTTGGTTCTGCTTTCTTAAATTATCGATCAATGGTCTGATTTTATTCGATGTGCACCCTCCCTGTAGAAGTTCTGGTTACGGCCCTGATATATTATGATGTTTTAGCAGTGCTTCAACGGACTTTAATTAATTGAACTTAATTGTCATTTTTCTGTGTTACCATTAAATAAGGAAACAATACCCAAGCAGGGGGGTTTATAGACCTTGTTAGCTTGGGGGAATGTTTTCCCTTTTCAGACCACTTCATCTCATTCTTTTTAGAATAAGATCAATTGTTAGTGTTGTGCCCATATCATGTGTCTTCTCATGTGCAACCGCTACACAAAGTACAACCCACTTTCAATATACATATGCTTCGCTTGTCACACACAAAGGTTTCAATGAGGCTACATGAATAATGCTCAGTGATTCGTGACAGGAGAAAAGATTACTTTCCATTTAGCACCTAGTCAGGTACTGAAACCTTTGTTCTTGGCAAGCAAAGAATTGGCTATTGAATATTGATAAGGTGCTATAGGGAATGACATGTGGTCTGAAATGGGAAAACAGTATATCCAAGGTGAAAGGATTTAATTATTAGCATGGAAAGGGGACAAACAAATCACCTTTGATTCTTTTTATACACATCCAATTCCTTGGTTAACTGGGTGATCTGTGCATTGGAATCTTGAAAAACACAAAGAAATAGATTGAAAATGCATACTCCAATCATAAGCTTTTAAATTAACATTTCATTTTTGTCAACCTTTACTGACACTTGTTTCAACAACGTGTGCAGCTTACACAAAAACTGGCATCGATGGAATAATAAGTCCAGATGTCCTTCTTTACTGTGGTGAAAATTTTTTTTGCTGTCGTCAATCAAAAATAATCAGTTGGTACTTTTTATTTTATTGACCGGCGGCAGTGAAAAAGCCATTTCACAACAAGCCATTGAAATGTTTGAGTTCGCAGAATATGGAAAACCACAGTAACTGCTCTGGTTTTTTTTATGACAATTCTGGACTAAGGTGGAATGCATTGCCATGGCTGTGTCTGTCACTGCCGTAAAGTTCATGCCCAGGGTCATGGGTTCAATTCTGGACTGAACTGTTTATGTGAGTTAATGTTTTTTGTTCTCTCCCTCAGCTCTGTGCCACAAGTTTTTAAGTGATGCTCCTAATAAGAACGATAGCGCTTTCTAATGTTCTGTGGCATATCGCTTGCTTCACATCAGAATTTTGAGATTTTCTACTGCGTCGGATGTATCAACCTACGGAGAGATGTTTGTGAAAAAATATGAACTAAAAGTCGCTTCTTAAGACGTTTACTTTTGAGTTTGAGGTTTTCAACCAATCACAACACCCAAAAACAATAGAAAGAAAAAGCCTCAAATTTGTCATTTTCCCCACATTGAATTTCTGTCGTATTGAAGCACAGAAGATTTAAAGGGATTTAAAGACTAAAAGTGAGTTTGTCAGTAGTTAAATATCCCAAAAATATACTTCTCTTCCATTTTTTTTGTTTCGACCAATAAGAAGATTGGTTTAAACAATACTACAATGATCACCTTTCTACATTCCATGCCGTTGAGTGCTATCGTTCTTATCTGCATCGTTACTTAATTGTGCGTTCTGGTTTTCCTCCCTCCTACCTGTGTGTCCTAGTATGCTGGTCAGTGCAGAGATTCTCTCATAGTTCATTAGAGTGTATTTTTATTTTGATCAAAATGTTTGGCCTAGTTTTTATGATCAACATACCAGTAAGACTTGAAGCAAGGCTCTGTTTTTCTTCTTGGATAACCTGAAACCATGTTTGTAAATTGCATAAAAAGAAATCTGACATTCACAATGTAAAGCGCCTTTGATTATATAATATTTACATAGAAAGAGCGCTATATAAATCATAAATCATTACCATTATAAAACAATAAAATGGGCATTAAAATAAGGTATAATTATATTCGCCCACTTGGCCTAAAAAAAAGTCAACTAGGGTAGAATAGGAATAACGAGTGTAAAAGCACTTTTTACAAAGATGAACATGCTAACTCATTCAGGATATAAGCTGACTCACTGAATTTGCGGCTATACAGGCTACTTAGAAACTAGAAATTGCACAAGTCTAGTGTGACCCGAAATGTGGCTGTAATATATATATTTAGGCACTGCCTAAAAGCGGAGCTCCCGATACGGAAGTCACAGGGAGAACAATTTGAATGAAACTGAAAGGTAAAAATAAGATAGGGGAAAAATATTCAATTATTTTTTATTCGAGATAAAGATAATTTCTCCCATAATATATACCATGCAGTGAAATCGAATCGAAATGCACTACATTGCTTTTTTTCCCGCGAGTACATACTCTCCCACTTAGGAATTTTGTACACAACTCACCACCACCCCCAGGGGCTAATTTTTCTCTCGGAAGATTCTTCGACAAATTTTTCCAAAAAAAAAAACACGACATTTTTAGGCTTTGAATCTCTTTTACTTCAAAAAACAAAAACAAAAAAAGATAACTACAGATAATCCAATACAATATCAAGTTTAGTGAAATTTACCTCGGATGTCTTTCATTGAAATCGAAAATCTGGAGATTTAGGACAAATCAAGACCAAAAAACAGACTTGAAAACTGGTTAAGGTGTTTGCAAAATATAAGCTTACTTTAATAATAATTACGTCTTTTACAGAACAAGACGTTTTACATTCAGTTGAACTTGACAAGAACAACTGAGACAAAATAGAAAACAAAGGCAATGCAAAAAGGCGAATTTCTTTGTCAGTAAATTGGCGTTTGTAAATGTTTTTGAATATTTTTTACGGCTTTTTAAAGTGAAAGTCTAGGTCTTTCTACAACAACATCTCTCAACAACACAAATTTAAGCTCATTTTTATAATCAGACTTGCTTAAATAGCTTAATAAACCCCGCGATAGGAGGCGAATCTTTCTTGAACGAAAAACATACGATAGTTGGTTAAAAACAACGTTTTACAACGTTAACCGAATCGCTAAAGATTTACAAAGCTAAATAAAGGACGAATGTTTGTTGTAATATGCTCTTCATGATATATTCACTCCAACATTAAAATAAATTAAGCTTATCTACAGAAATATTAAAAGTTTTGAGGGAAAGTCTTTGATTTGTCGATTCGTAGAGAAAAAAGTTTGTCAAAAAATAATAAACGATTGTTTGCTAAACCACACACCTGAATTCTTGAAGAACACTTCTTAATCCATCTTTGAATACATGAAAGTTTTTTATAATTGTCTTTGGTCTATAACTTGCCCTAAAGCGATTTTTTCTGTGCATTTGAGAGTCGCCTTAGCTAGTAGTTTTGCTTCAAATTCCTTTGTTTTTCACGCTCTTTTCTCTTTGTTCATTCGTGAAGTTTTGACTCAAATTCCTTTGTATTTCACGTTAATTTTCTCTTTGTTCATACGTCAAGTTTTGCCTCGTATTCCTTTTTCTTTCACGATCATGTTCTCCTTGTTTATAATCGAAGTCCCGACTGGATTTGCGTTCTCTCTCTCTCTGCTTGCCGCTTTTCTTTGGTAAGATTCCTTCGTTTTCACGCCACCAGAGTTTTTCCTCTTTCGAAAAAACTCTCTTACTTCTGGCCTTTCTTTTTTGGCTTCATTCTCCTCTGAGCTTTCTTTCGGCATATCGATATCGGAAAGGGGTTCCATCGTAAATAGAGTAAATATAAATATAAGCTTGAATAAAGAATTGTGTTGTTATCTTTCGGTATTTCTATACGTAATAAAAGGTGTAAAACGTTTTTACAAAAGTTTTATAGCCGGATTTACCTTTAATGGTACCCGGTTGTTGCACCGCGTCAACATTCCCGCCAAAAAAATCTAACCAGCCAATCGTAATGCTTGTGTACACGCCCGGACGGACGGACGGACACGGTACGGACGGAAGTGACGTCAGCCAAGCCATGAAAAATCAACTCGATAGTTTACCATTTTTTCTTAGGTATGGTTGCCCGCGCGGGAGCTCCGCTAATACATTAGTAATGAAATGAGATCTCATAAATCTGTTTATCAATATATTTCAACATTGGGTTCCCTGTGTTGTTACCATAAGTGTACTTACATTCAATCTTGACTCAAGATCTTCTATCTCTGACTTTTTCTTTGAACTTAGATCTTCCATCACACTGTTTGCATAAGAGTAAAGCAATTAATGATTAATAAACATTAAATTAATATATTTATTTGTTAGAATATGAAATAGCATAGATGATAGTGGTGGTGGTAGTGATGATGGTGATGATAGTAGTGGCGGTGATGATGGTGATGTTGTGATAGTAGTGGTAGTAATTGTGGTGATGATGCTGATGTTGTTGATAGCGGTGGTGGTGATGATGGTGATGATAGTAGTGGCGGTGATGATGGTGATGTTGTGATAGTAGTGGTAGTGATTGTGGTGGTTGATGGTGCTGGTGATGATAGTAGTGGCGGTGATGATGGTGATGTTGTGATGGTAGTGGTGGTGGTGGTGATGGTGGTGGTGATGGTGGTGGTGATGGTGGTGGTGATGATGGTGGCGATAGTAATGATAGTAGTGGCGGTGATGATGGTGATGTTGATATTAGTGGTGCTGATGATGGTGGTGAAGGTGATGATAGTAGTGGCAGTGATTATCGTCATGTTGTTGATAGTAGTGGTAGTGATGATGATGGTGATGGTAATGATAGTATTGGCAGTGGTTATGGTGATGTTGTGATAGTAGTGGTGGTGATGATGGTGATGACGGTGGTGATTGTAGTGGCGGTGATGATAGTAGTGGCGGTGATGATGGTGATGTTGTGATGGTAGTGGTGGTGATGGTGGTGGTGATGATGGTGGCGATAGTAATGAAGTAGTGGCGGTGATGATGGTGATGTTGTGATAGTAGTGGTGGTGATGATGGTGATGACGGTGGTGATTGTAATGAAGTAGTAGTGGTGATGATGAGTGATGTTGTGATAGTAGTGGTGGTGATGATGGTGGTGACGGTGGTGATTGTAATGAAGTAGTGGTGGTGATGATGGGTGATGTTGTGATAGTAGTGGTAGTGATTGTGGTGGTGGATGGTGCTGGTGATGATGGGTGATGTTGTGATAGTAGTGGTGGTGATGATGGTAATAATTGTATTGATACTAGTGGCGGCTAGGTGATGATGGTGATGTTGTGATAGTAGTGGTGGTGATGATGGTGGTGATGGTGACATTGATGATAGTAGTGGCGGTGATGATGGTGGTGATGGTGATAGTGATGATAGTAGTGGTGGTGCTGATGATGGTGGTGATGGTGATGATAGTAGTGGCAGTGATTATGGTGATGTTGTTGATAGTAGTGGTAGTGATGATGATGGTGATGGTAATGATAGTATTGGCAGTGGTGATGGTGATGTTGTGATAGTAGTGGTGGTATGATGGTGATGACGGTGGTGATTGTAATGAAGTAGTGGGGGTGATGATGGTGATTTTGTGATAGTAGTGGTGGTGATGATGGTGATGACGGTGGTGATTGTAATGAAGTAGTGGCGGTGATGATGGGTGATGTTGTGATAGTAGTGGTGGTGATGATGGTAATGATTGTATTGTGGCGGCTAGGTGATGATGGTGATGTTGTGATAGTAGTGTTGGTGATGATGGTGGTGATGGTGACAGTGATGATAGTAGTGGCGGTGATGATGGTGGTGATGGTGATAGTGATGATAGTAGTGGTGGTGATGATGGTGATGTGGTTGATAGTAGAGGTGGTGAAGATGGTGGTGATGCTATTAATAGTGATAATAATTAATAGTAGATGGTGGTGATGGTTGACAGATGTTAGTGGTGATTCTAATATTAGTTATGAAGACTTAAGATATAAGACATAAGATGTCTTAAAATTACCTTCTACATTCATCAATCATAGAAAGATGTGCCTCAACATTTATCTTTGTTTCTTCCTCATCTATCATTTCTTTATATTTTTGACTCATGTTAGCGCAGTTGTGTCGAGATTCCTCCAGCTCAGTCTCAAGATTTCTCTTTTCTGATTCAAGTGTAGCAATGCGCATAGAAAGTTTGGAAACTAAAAAAACAATAAAAACATTCTGACGTCATTGCTTAGTCTAATTTCGTCTTCTGGGTCCAGCTATTCATAGAGCTAACATATATACATGCATAGTCCATGTACGAACCCTGAGCACAGCCCTAACCAATTTGAATTAGTTAAGGGTGGTTGGAGATGAGGGAGGGAAAACACCATTAGAGTCAGAAAGAGAACCAGCTAACCAAGAATGGAACCCTGGACGGCAGAGATGACTACCCTAATGGGTTTAAAACATGACTCTCAAAATTGCAGTACCCATATTAATGTATATTTTAAGGGGTTAGGGCTGTTGACCTTAAGTGAAGAACCGACCTGAAGAATCAATAAGTGAAAACCTGCCCTTCGAAAAAAGGCAAACTTCTTCAATTTAATTCATACCATCTTGTCCGTGAGATCGTTGCAGTTCTTTTAGTTTTCTGTGTTGTTGGTTCTGCTGTTTCATTAACAGCTCATTTTCTTCCACAACAAGCTTGGCTTGTTCCTGCAGCTGTTGCCTGAAAACAAAGGGAGGGAGGTTAATCAAGACCACTATTCTACGGGCTGCAGGAGCAACTTTTTGTATTAATTTACAACACATTCACATGACAGTATGAAATAACACTCAAATGGCTTTCAATAACTTGTTCAGTAGAAAGCATATTGTAATGACTTACAGTAGGTACAAGTGTCGCTAAAATAATCTTTGAATGAATGCATGGGAAGCAAACAGTACTGACTTTTAAAATGGATACGGAATGTTATGCTGCAAAATGGTTTCCTATAAAAATGGTTCTTGTATGGGTGGAAAACATGATGTTATTACTAAATGTAATGATGATGTAAGATGGTTTCCCAATTGTTTTTGCATAAGTCACACTAGTTTTTAGCAAGTTATCTCTTCTTTCCATAAGTAAATCCAGGCATTATATTGGCATAGCTGGCATAGCTATGGTGTTATAAAATACAGTACTGTATATGGACGGTGTAAAAACAACTAAAAACTTCATGGAAATTTCAACGCATTCTGAGTGCAAATTAAGTGAATTAAACACTAGACTAATAATTTATACTGTACCATAGCTGACCACATAGCATTCTGAGCACTTTTCTCAAAATGTTGAATCTGACATCTATTAGGCCCAAAAATAAGACGACTTAACAAAATTAATAGACATCAGTCTTTTATGTGTCTGTCCTCTTATAGACGATAAATTCTGTCATCCCATTGTCAAAGTAGTGTGGATCCACGAAGAATAACCGAGTTGATCTGCATAGTACTTTGACAATGTGATGACACAATTTATCCTCAATAAGAGGACAGACATATAAGACTTATGTCTATTTGTTTTTTTACGATTATGACAAAAATGATAAAAACTTATCATCTTTAGTGATCAAAAAAACCAACAGAGAGTGCTCCTTGATATCAGCGTTATCTGTTTGTCCTCTTATTGATGATAAAAATAATCAGTGCATGAGAAATTTGTAAGTTATATTGTAAAATCATCAATGAGCAAGAGGATCTCATCAGTACTTACCATTCATCTAAATCTAATGCATCTGGCTTGGACTGTGTTAGTCTCTGTAATACACCAGAACAACATTATATCATTTTTTTTATATCAAAATTATATCAGATTAGTAGGAACGATAGATGTGTTGATCATCCCAGTGAATGAGCGATCTAAGCGAACGCTGTAAAGAAAGACTTGAAAAAGTGATTTCAAGCTTCAACGGGAATCGAACCCATGACCTCCGCGATGCCGGTGCGATGCTCTTCCAACTGAGTTATGAAGCCAATCATGTTGGCGAGCGGTCATTTTGTTGGGTTCTTCAAGCCCTCATAAATAACAAGTGTGGAAATTGAATGGGCAGAACTGTGGTGAAATAATGATAGATGTGTTGATCATCACAGTGAATGAGCGATCTAAGCGAACGCTGAAGAAAGACTTGAAAAAGTGATTTCAAGCTTCAACGGGAATCGAACCCATGACCTCCGCGATGCCGGTGCGATGCTCTTCCAACTGAGCTATGAAGCCAATCATGTTGGCGAGCGGTCATTTTGTTGGGTTCTTCAAGCTCTCATAAATAACAAGTGTGGAAATTGAATGGGCAGAACTGTGGTGAAATAATGATAGATGTGTTGATCATCACAGTGAATGAGCGATCTAAGCGAACGCTGAAGAAAGACTTGAAAAAGTTATTTCAAGCTTCAACGGGAATCGAACCCATGACCTCCGCGATGCCGGTCAGCGATGATCAACACATCTATCATTATTTCACCAGTGACAGTTCTGCCCATTCAATTTCCACACTGGCTTCATAGCTCAGTTGGAAGAGCATCGCACCGGCATCGCGGAGGTCATGGGTTCGATTCCCGTTGAAGCTTGAAATCACTTTTTCAAGTCTTTCTTTACAGCGTTCGCTTAGATCGCTCATTCACTGTGATGATCAACACATCTATCATTATTTCACCACAGTTCTGCCCATTCAATTTCCACATTAGTAGGAACATTATTATAGTTCACTTTTGGAAATCTAGTATCCTTTCAACTTGAAAGCAATGTTTTTTCCATTCCAGACCGTCATTCCCTAGAGTATCATTTCTTTATTTAACATTTATTCAGAAGACACATGAATGGAGATACAACTCAAACAAAGAATCTCATTCTCAAGAGAATGACACTCGGTTTGAGATGGGGATGGGATTCAAAAATCAGGTCTACCCTGAAAAGGTCTATCAAATGGAATCGTGGAATCTTACAACAAGGTTAAGACAAATGCTATTTTATTATGGGGGCACTTGGATGAAAATGGATAAAAATTGGAAATGACTTTAAACTAAGTTAAAGGTATCTTTATGGCCCCAATAGTAGCCAAGCAACATACTTTCTTCACAGTAAAATGTGTCGAATAAAAATTATCAGTTTTATTCAGCATCGAAATTTGGAGTAAATGACGTCATTTACTCAACCCTATAATTGTTTAACTGCTTTTGAACCAAAATATTTCTATAGCAAGTGGCTCCCAGGCTAAAATTTTCACAAATCTGGTTTACATAATCATAATTGAGTCATATTATCTTGAAATACTTCAATTATTCCGACTTTCAAAAATTGGGGTGTATTCATCCAAGTGCCCCTTTATACCTTTAGACACAAAAATTAATTCTGCTCACAATAGATAATGAGTCCAAGAATCAAACCCCAGATCCCACATCATGTGCACTATTTTTGACACCCAATATCCCATCAAGGGAGAATCTACAGTACTCTTCTCCCTCTCCCTCAGTCTGTAGAGTGTTTCTTACCATGTGAAGGTCTTGGTTTTCCTTGACTATCTCCATTAATCTTGCTTTGAATGAAGCAAGCTCTTCCTGTGATTTGAACAAAACAATAAACTTTTTAAAGATGAGAGTATGTGGACTGTGTGGCACTTATGAAATACATGAAGATATAGAAATATAAATAAGTTAAAGTGCTTGGGAACTGGTTATTCCGGGCGAAAGCCCTAAGAATTAAATTCGGAAAAATTAATTTACGACCTCGCTGGGTTCGATTCCCTTTTTAGATATTCATACTGTTATTATGTTCCTTGGTTACAGACTCGTTGTACAAACTCATTGGCTGTGCATGAAAGGAAATCCAATAACAATTAATTATAATATGTCTCAGTTTTTACTAAGCACTTATGGTTGTATATTTGTTTATCAGGGAGCAAAAGTGATTTCAATTTAAAAAAATAATTATAGTTATCTGTTATAGAAAGATATCAGAAATTTAATTTCAAATAAGATATTAATTTTTCATATCATATAGACTGACTGCGTTGACTTGCCATTATTGCTTTATAGTTTTTGAAACTGATCTCTATCATGATTGATCCTCCTTACATAAATTTATTATGGTGGGTGGTCTTGCTCTGATAAAAACCGATAAAAAGTAACTCATCTAGAGCATGGTACAGAGCATATATTAAAGATACGTATCTATTGTTCAGTAGTGGGTCTGATTTGTGTCAAGACCACTCCTCAGTTTATTGACTGAGTGGGAGGGCCATATGGTAAATGGGAAAATCTTTGGCTCACGGCGATGCAGTACAGACCGAGCATAGCACTCATGATCAGTCTATACAAATAACCGAGAGCCAAGTGTTTTCCCGTACGGCCCAACCTATCTCAGTCAATAAGCATTTTATCATATGACTTTCACGAAAATAAAAAATAAAAAATAAAATAAATACAGTCGCAGGCTTCGAGCAGAGCCGTAAGAATTTGTTAGTCCCTTCTTGCTAAGAGCTGTACAGTCCGCTCACACTACTTTTCCCCAAGAGTGCGCGCAGGGCAGATACAGGTCATTGATAACAGCAACAATTATTATCTATTATTTTTTAAATAAATCTTAAAAAGAAATATTCTTCATAATAGTTCGTCTGAATATTAATTTTGTCTTACAGTGGTACTACTCCAACCAAAGCCACCCCGACAAATTTTTCACAAATTATCCAATAGTGTTCGAGTATTTAGACAATAGATTAGTGGCAAATTTTGAATTTAAATATTCTTTCGTTGTTCTGGCTGGTAAGACTAAATGATGAAGAAGAGCTTGTAATATATTTTCTTCCCAAATTAGTGATTTGTGTGACCAAAGATATAGAAAAATACGTTAAATACGACTGGAAAGCAAACTAGAGACAGTATAAAACAGTCTTTATGATCACAGTTTGTTTCTTCCAGACAAAGATATTATCAGGCTGACACTGTTACATCTTATCAATATGTTGCTATGCGACAGCACGTTTATATTTGACAACAAAGGTGCCAGCAGTCTTCTAAGCCGTTAAAACCCATGGATTTTATTTTGTCCAGTTTGTAGCGATTCTATTGCTCAGATTCCTACTTTTGATTGGATAATTTGTGGAAAATTTGTCGAGGTGGCTTTGGTTGGAGTAGTAGCACTGTAATAATATCATAAAGTAATAATCTAAAAAATTCTTAATAATAATTATAATATTTACATCATATGTCTTGATGATGTCCTCTCTTTCTTTTAACCTGTCATCATAGGCCAGAAACAAAGGTGCCAGGAATTTTGTATTCACCTAGTATTTGTTACGGAAGTAAATTGATTTGTGATTTTATTATATGTCAGCAATAATCTCCAAATTCTTTAAATTTTATTGATGCCCTGAAATATCTTCTTGGGTGATCCCTGCTAACTCACAATTGCAAATGGAGAGACATTTTAAGACTTTACCTACATGTGATGGTGAGTCCAGGAATCAAACCTGAGACCCCACAGGTGCTAGGTTAGTGCACTATTAGGACAGAGAGATAAATGGTAAGCTTGATTGAGTGAACTACAATACTCAACTATTGCTCTACCATTTCTCAACCGTTTTTCAACCATTTCTTGACCATTTCTCAACTGTTCCTCAACCGTTCCTCAACTGTTTCTCAACCATTTCTCAACTGTTTCTCAACCGTTTCTTGACCATTTCTCAACCATTTTTTAGCCGTTTCTCGACCATTTCTCGACCATTTCTCAACCATTTGGGAGTAAAATTAATGGTGTGATATAGCAATAGTGCCCTTGTCTCTCACCTCTGCAATCTCTGGTTCAATTCCTAGACTAAATGGAATCACATGTAAATATATGTTACAATTATTAATGGCTTTCTGCATATTCCACTCCAGCAACACCCAACATGCTAAATGCCAATTTGATTTGTGAATTAGCTGTGCCCTTAGGGCTTGGACATTGTGCCAGCCAGCAAGCCATGGTTGCAACTCATGTAAGGCATAGAAACCATTACCATGTAGTATGTGTCTTGGGACCCAAAAAACGTATGTGTTCACAGTTTGAGTGTCCTCACTGTAATCAATTGGTAAAGCAGCAGAAGACAAAAAAGGTTTGGAAATACATGTACACTGGTAATGATTGACAGTAATGCAATCACACTGCATGAGGATGCAAAGGGATTTTGGCACCATATAAAATGTTATTTCTCTTTCGCCCTTGTTTTTGCCCTGACTTTGATCAGCAAGGAGCTCGAGGTTGTTTCGTGAAGGGTATCAATAAAATCTGAATCTTCAATTTTTAAAATATCTTAAACATCAGCGATACATGTAAAGATGTAATGTTTTTATATGGGTCGCATTGGTGATAGAATGACAGAAATCATGATACATGACTTACCAGCCATGGAGATGGTTCTTTAGCTTTGGTTTTGGACAGCCTAACAGGAAAATCCTTTTAAGAAAAAAAAAGGGAGATTAAATGCATTAATTGTACCACCAACTGGTTAGCTCAGTAAGAGCTCCAGCCTCTTGTGAGGGAGGGACTCGTGGTTCAAGCCTCAGTCGGACCAACATTCGGGGTCTTAAAATAACTGAGGAGAAGCTGCTGCCTATGTAATTACATCTGCAAATGGTTAGACCTTCAAATATTCTTGAACAAGGACTTAAATTTGTAGGCCCTGTCTCCCAACCCTTCCTAACCAACAGTAAATGAGGGTCATAAAAGAACCTGTTGAATTATTCATGTAAGAGTAGGGGGTTGTCTCCTAGTTCAACAGCCTATTTCAATTTGGAGGCATAACACTAACATACTAACAAATCACTCATGATTGTAAGCTGCACGGCTGCTAATAGCGCCTTAATATGCAGCCCGTAAAGTCCTCCACTGCATTGTAAAGTACATTCATTGTAACATTGTAAAATGCGCTATAGAAGAACCCCATTATTATTATTATTATTGTATGATTATGAACTTAGTAGGTACAACAAATTGTGTAGGCAAAATGATCTGATACTCATAAGTTTACCATAAGCTCCTCAATCAAAACAATCTATAGACTGAAGTACAATATATGCATTAAAAAATGTTCTATACCATTTATTACATTTTACTGTACATGAGGGGTTATGGAGCACCATCAGATGAATAAACAGCTCTTATGATGGTTTGTTTAGAATTATTAATTTAATAAAATCTTTACCTCTGCTGTGGCTTGTCGATACTTGGTCTGGTATCTACTTAATTCAACATTTACTCTGTGGACTGTTAAATCAACCATTTTAATAATATTCAAAACTTTGCATTGGTATGCTCTCCCCATTCCCTAACCTAGCTATTGTGAGCAATCTGCACAGTAAGGTATTGTTGGTAAATTGCTAAGTGGTCGCTGAGTGGTTGGTAAGTGGTCAGTAAGGGGTCAATAACTTAACAATAAGGTGTGGGTAAGCATGGTCAGCCAACAAGTTACCTACACCTTAGTGTACTGTACAGTGAAGATATAGAAATATAGATTAAAGTTGTAGTGGTTGGGGATGAGGTTATTCCGGGCAAAAGCCCTTGGAATTAAATTCGGAAAAAAAAAATTATAATTTATTATATCTAGGGGATGACTGGCCAAATTGCATTTTTAGCTCTGTCATACCTAGTTACTGACCCATTGTTACAGGTCAAATGACTAGAAAAGGAAGAATTTAATCAGACAAGTTTAAATTCTGACAAGATATTGTTAAATGACTGGTTGTCATTTTAAGCCCTGAAGACAGATTTCTTAACACGATATTGTTGCTGCTTAATTACATGTACCCTATGACCCAATGGACATTACATAAATTATCTAGATTTTACAAAACAATATATAACAATATAGTTAGAGTTATGCCCTTCTAACCAGCTGTAAATGTGCAGACTAATGACATCAAATCCTGGGAGAGTGGCCTTCAAATGGAGAAGGGTGGGGATGCTCGTTGTACCCTTTTGGGTTCTAAATCTGCAATTTGGTACCTCTTATGTGGATTCACAAATCTTAAAGGATCCATGGAGAGTAATCCAGTACCTATTAAAGGGTGTTTTTAGGCAGTAAGATACCTGAGATTTTATGATGAAAGTTAGAATGGCAGTTGTGAGTGATTCAGGATACTTATTTTCGGTTCATTATTTGACTAATGTCACCCACATCATGAATTATTATTCACTTTTGCTAACTTTTAAGGGTAAAAATCATTAGTTGCCACTCCAAAATGAAAAGAGCACTGGTACTTCTTAAGGATTATTTTCAAAAATTGCAATGATCATCTCTGCCCTCCTATTCACAGGAGCCCCCCCCCCCCCCCCAACCAGGATCAAATAAGAATTATATTAATTTTTCATACCAGTCTCTCGAAGCACTTTGTTTTCTTCCTGTAATTCTTTAATTTGCTGCTGCATGATCAAGGATGACCCACCTTTAGTAAATCAAAATATCATTAAAAGACTTGATCTTCAAATGCATACTGTTGCAGAAATAGAAAATGCATGTAAGCTGTGTGCTGCTATAAAGCACGCAGGGATTGGCAGAGCACAAGAGAAGTGTTAGGAGAAGAACTACACATAGTGGAGTGCTTCTCAACACTTCTCCAGTGTTCTGCCAATCCCCAAGTGCTTTATAACTCCACACAGCACAGCAAGCAAGTTTTTTTATAAAATGCAAAAGGTTGCATGCATGCTGTGTGCTCTCACAAAGCACATGCTCCCATCCAATTAGAATACAAGATTTATAACAGTTTGGATATATTCTAAGCTATTTTTAAGCATTATTACAACATGATTTTCAGTGAATGTGCAGTTCCAGAAATCATCCATACCCATCCCCCACAGAGAAATTTGGAATTTCCGAAGAGTAGGGGGTCAGAGAAAGAACACATTTTACAGAGTTTGTAGGGAAAAAAATTGGAATTTAATGGGGGTAGGGGGTTTTTTATAAAAAAATTCCTCCATGAGGGGGTAGGGATAATTTTTGGAACTGCACAATGTCAAATATTATATGAGATTAAAGGGGGTTTTATTTATTAGCACATTGGGGAGGGGCCACATCGTTGTTTTGAGAAAGTGGTTAAGGGGGTATCACATATTGAGGAGGTTGAGAACTATTGCAGGGTGATGAAAGGATATTATGCAATGATTGTAAAGCTTTCTTTGTGATTTTGCTGACCCCCCCCCCCCCCCCCCCCATGCACCAATAAATGAAAGCCCCCTAAACCAGTGGCATGCTACTGAATTCAAGATCACAGTGGTTGGACAAAGATCATAGATCATCATAGCACAGTATATCTATACAGAGGTTATAGTTTTTTCATTGGATTGAGACATTCTTCAATAAAGACTTATATTCGCCAAAGGCGAAGTGAATATCAGGGAGTATTTAGCCCAGACGGGAGTTTTCGGGCAGCGAGGTAAATATTCTCCATATTTACTGAGGCGAATAATTGTTTTAGCATATGCCAACTTGTGTACAGAGCAACTTATTTTTATTCCAAACTTACTTACCAGTAGATCCTTTCTGTAGTGCTTCAGAATACTGCTTCAATACAGCATTTTCCTGCTGCAGAGATGCATTCACCTCTAATAACCTTGAGTTATCTGTCAGTACATCATGGATCCATTTTTTGGTTTTGCTTGACTTTTTGGCTTCCTTCCTTGGTACTGGAACTGCATCCACTTCGTCATTATGTTGTTCAGAATGAACCACTTGAGATCCCTCAGAATCCTTAGACATCTCATGTCTTTTGTCTTTGGAAGAAACATTATGTAACTCTTTCTCTAATATTTTGCTTTTTTCCTCTTGTTCTATCATCTTTGATTTCAAGAAATCTTGTTGAACTTGCAAAGCCTAGAATAAAAAAATAGAATGCAATGATGCTACTTTAGAAAACCAACAATCACATTGTACATGTATACAAACTTAGGTGAAGACAAGGGAAGACTAGATTTTCCTTGTTTTACAGGTGAGTCAATGTTAGCAATTGGCTAAAAAACCTGTGGCCTTCTATCCTTAAGAAATTGGCTTGATTGACCACGAAACAATGGTTTGGAGTCGAGGTTGAACTTGATTCTTTTATTCATCAAGTTCAACCTGGACTTGAAACCATATTGTTTCGTGACCAGTCAAACGAATTCGGGATAGGTGTACAGCATGAAGAAAGCTAGTTTGACTTAATAGGACACTCATGAATTTCATACTGAATGAATGAGGGCTACAGCTATATCTGAAAACAATTACTGCAATTGATCCAACCCCTCCCCCCCCCAAAAAAAGTTCCTTCCTTCCCTTTACATCAACCCTATACTACTAGCCTCTTTTGGATAAACAAAACCAATTTTAATATCATGATACCTGTCTTTCTTGGTTAAACTTGAGTTCTTTGTCTTGCATTTGCTGTAGCTGCTGTCTGTATAGCTGTTCGTATCGTTGTTGATGTTGTTTCTGTTCATTTAGCAGTCTAATAATCTCCTGTTCCTGCCATCGGATTTCTGACAAGTCTTTGTCTTTGGGAGTCAACGAACTGATGTTGGATTTCACATCCCTCATTTGAATTTCTAAAGAGTACAAATAAAATAATAAAAATAAAGCCTTGGTTTGTAGCATCATAATATCATCATTATCATCACTTCTTGCAGCGCCATATTGAGTTACATAAGGTATATTAAAGTGTTGTATAATTATTAGTATATGTAAGACTCCATGTAGGACTCCATGCTGCTTAATTGGACAGCTAATTGAATGAGGAAAATTTCGAGGAGTGACAAAATCGGATGAGGCCATAGGCTAAGTCCAATTTGGCAGTCAGAGGATCTTTTCGAGTCTAATTATTTCTTGATTGGGGAGCATGAAATCCCATTGCCTATTTATTATATAGCTGCCTAATTAATCCCATATCAACAAACCTGTCCAATTAAGAAAAAAATTGGACAGTTACCTATATGGGATTAATGAAAAGCTGTATAATTATATAACCTTTAGTTTAACTAACTTAATTCATATATTATTTGTAATATATAAATCCAAGCTTTCATTAACACTTTGTCCATCATAAAGAGGGTAATAAAGTGTGTGTACTGAGCAACTGCAAGTCATGTGAATTATGACAAAATAAACAAACAACAACACAACAAGTTGTGTCATAATAAACATTGAAGATTTTAGAGCATTTAGAACTAAAATGTCAGCTTACAATGTATAATATATTAAATTGAAAACTTTATATTAAGAATTTGTATGAAAAAATACACTAGACTGCAAAAAAAGCTAGATGGTAGGGTTGGTAGGGTCACATTCCCTATTGCAGTTGATGTAATGGATGATGTATTGATGTATTGTTCTACCAGAATTATATCTGTGTTTGTTCAACGCTGTTGCCTGCAATGAAAAAAGCTTTTTCTGTTTCCATCTAAGTTCAATGCAAAGGAATTAAGCCTGATTCCACAAAATGCTGTTACCCGTTTCAGTCAGTATGAAGGATGAAATGTCTAACACCCCAGTCTATATTACAATGAGAGTATGTGGACTGTGCAGCACTAATGAAATAGTTAAAGATATAGAAATATAGATAAGTTTTAGTGCTTGGGAACGAGGTTATTCCGGGCGAAATCCATTGGAATTAAATTTCAATTATTTAGGGGCTGTTGACATGATACTAGAATGGGTTTCATTCTGGAACAAGTTTATCCCGGTTGCCGTATATACCTTTGCATTTATTTACATGATACCAGAGCAATCGTAGCTTGAACTTGTTGTGTGGATTTTTCTCATGTAAACGCAGTAAGAAATTTCATTCTCGTTCCGGAACAAACTCACTCCGGTATCATGTAAACAGGCCCTTAGGAAGACCAGAGGAGGGCTAACACAAACCTAATTGTCTTATTTGGCTGCAAAGATTCTCCTGTTGTTGTAAGATCCTTTCTTGGTGATGTTCATAATGTAGCTGCTGTTTCTGCTGTGATCTGAGAAACTGCTCCTGCTGTTCAACTATCTCCTTCTGTATTCTAACATCATGATCACTTACAGCTGAAGACAAACCCTGTACTCTATCATATTGAATCTCCTCCAGCAACTTCAACTGTCCTTGCAGTTCTTGTTGTTGTTGAACAAGCCTGTCAGTCTGTTTTTGTTGTTGTTTCTGCTGTAGTGCTTGCTGTTCGTAGACATTTTCTTGCTGTCTTATCAACTCCTCCAGATATTTTTGTTGCTGCATGAATATCTTTTCATTTGTTTCTCTTTTGTCACCATTCTGGTCTGGACTCTCTGGATTCCTCCCATAACTCTTCCCATATCCTTTATGTAAACTATCAGTACTCTGTTGCAAAGATACAGGACTAGCTTCTGTCAAATCAAAATTATTGCTCTCAATATTTTGTGGCTCTTCAACAAGATTAGCATCAAAACTATCAGTAAGAGTTTCATTAAAGTTTTCCTTCTCAAATTCAGTTCTTTGGTGCTCAAACTTGGACTGAGAAAGTCTTAATAAGTAGCTTTCCTCGTCCTCAGATATATCAGAAAGACCAACATTCTGTGATATCCCTTCAAAACCAAGTCTATCTGACTGCTTGGGTTCCTTGTCTGGCCTCTCATTTCCATTACTACTCATAGGTTTTACAGTGTGACTAGAGGTATTATCATCAAGTCTTGCCTCTTCTGAAGATGCAATTTGTGCTTTTTTCTTTTGGCTGGACTTTCTAGAACTTCTCTTTGTATTTATCAGATTACTTTCTGACTCCCCTGGTGTCTTATTTTCTTTCATTTCTGTACTTTGATCATCTTTGGTTCTAGCATCATGTGGGGCATTCAAGTCATTACTTTTATCAAGTTGGATTTCAGATTTTTTCAAGTTTTTATCACTTGATTTCCTGGGGTTTTTACCTTGTCCTTCCATCAACTTTTCATGTTTTGCTATCAAAGAATGTATATTTTTGCTGCTGCTTTCCTCAGAAGTATCATCATCCTTATTCCTTCTCCTTGTCTTATGAAGTTTAGAGTTTTGATTTTGTTCTTTTTGGATACCAAAATTTGTGTTCTCTTGTTTAGGTTTTGTCTTAGATGAAAATGAACTATCTTCATCATTAGTTGTTACATCTGTCAAGTCTTCATCACTGCTTGAAACTTCAATTCCTGAACCTTCATAATCATCACCCTAAACAGGTCAGAACAGAGGATAAAATCTTTTATCAATTTTCCAATTATGAATATTATCTGTTGCCAAGGGTTAGCGTTGATTTAATATAGAAATTCTGGTTCAGGGCAATTGAATTTCAAAGCTGTTGTTCATTAGTGTATTGTTGAACAGGGAAATATAACCCTTCCTCCCTCCCCCCAAAACATTTTGACTAAAAATTGTACACTTTTATTGGACCATACAGAGCTCTCTGAAATTACTAGTTTAGACATTGTCTTTCTTGTGATAAAAATATATTTTTGAAATCATTGTTTGTGGTGCTCATTCCTAGTCTTACACTCTTTTTTATATGGTTTATAAGTTTATTATATGGTCTATAAGTTTTATTTCTATGGATTTGATTGTTTGTCTTTGGATAACATTGCAAGTTACTGTATTTTACCTCATAACTCAGCACTGAAATGCTATTAATTCATGCGAGAAACTCTAAACATGAAATGCATATGAGTGTGTATTAACAGGAAAATGGTATACTGCCCCCCAAGTTGTCATTAGACCCAATGAGGTTGTTCTTCCTTTATTTCGACTCTTAAATAAGGGTTAACCCCTGAATAAACGAGACCATAATCAAGAAACGCAGTAGATTTTATAAATAAAGGACTCAAAAGTTTGAGATGGAATTAAAAATTTTTTTTGTGGTTACTAAGGTTTGTTATAAGAGTTGACCATTATAAATGACATATAGTGAAAATATATCTCTAATGGGAACCAGCAGATAAATACTTACTTTTGGATGATCTGATACCTGAATTTGCGATAGAACAGACTTTTTCTTTGTTTTATCTACTTTAGCATAAACAGGCTCTACCACCGAATCATTGTCTTGCCAGTCTTCTACAACATCATCGTAAACATGATCGTCTCCGTTTTGTCCATTGCCAGTCTTCGCGACTTCCTGGCTTTCATTCTCAGTCTTAGCATCATTCTTCATATGATAAAATTTTGTTGTTTTATCATAACCGTCAGACCCATTTGCACCAGCAACTTCTACAGCTTCATACGTAGGATCATCATCGCCAGGTTGTTGTTGACTTGTGGAGGGCATTACTACCTGTGGTACTTGTAGGTTCCCCGTAATTTCCCCTTGGTTTCCTTCGAGCTCTGCTTGCGATGAAGACCGGTTGACGTTTCCCACGAATGCAAAACCAACGTTTCCTGCTTCTCCAACAGCTCGAGCAACAGGAGAAGAAGCTGAAGTTCTTGGCCATGTTGACGACAATGGAGCACTTGCACTTCGAGGTACAGCAGCAAATATCGCACTGGGAACCAATTGAGACGCTATGTGGGACTGAAACGAGATAAAAGATCACACAAATTAGAAATAGCAACAATTTACTCTTGTGGTATATGAGGATAATCCTACCAAGGATCCAGACAAGTTTTTCTTGTCTTTCTTTTTCTTTTTCTTGCCCGCCATTTTCAGTCAACGCATGCGTACTTGTACCCACGACGCCAAAAATTTGCTATGGCGACCAATCCACAGGAAGCCCAACTACTATATTTACTTCTGACATCAGCCACAAAATACCATTTTGTAAGTTTTTTCATTGATATCTTTATTATTTCATTCAGGGCTGCTGCTTTTACTTTCTTACGGGGTAAATAGGTAACGATTTTAAAAAGATACAAGCTCGCGTCGCGATTAGCCTGTGTACGGACCATTTCTACACCTCCTCCTTTGGAGTGGTTTTTGAGTTCAGTCCAAAGTCCTTCTAGCAGTTGAATTATAGTTGAATTAAACTGTCACGGATGGAGATGACGGCTAGTTTTTTGGAACTAGTTTGGACTGCGTCGGTGTTTTTTAGTTCAATCAAATGTGTCGTAGTAGATAATTTTATCACCGTGGGACTCGGGGAGGGGGTGGGGTTGCTTACCACCCCAACTTGGGTAGGGGTGTGCCGCCAGGACCTCAAAACCCTGACCCTATCCCAGACCTAAAATTTTGATCTTACATACCCTACCCCAGACCTATAACTAAGGATTGTACACCCTATCCCAGACTTAACCCGGTTAGTCAAAAGATTGCAATCAATATTAGGGGAGTATTCGGACGCTAGTCCTTCGTCGGAGTACAACGGAGCAAAATAAAACCGTTGCAATATAAACCGTTAAAACCATAAAATTATAAAACAGTACGGTCATTTCTGGTCAATAAACAACACGATCGCTCAGCCTACCTGTATCATTTTTTAGCCCGCCCGCACGGTAATTTTTTTATTTGATTTGATGCGTTAATTTTAATTTCAATTCCGTTAACTTATTAAGAAGTAAAATCTTTTTCTTGTTCGAATTAACTCGAAAAAATATTGGTCCACTTTTAGAATCGAGGACGGAAATAGCGCGTATCTCGAAAAGTGGGCGTGATTGTGGTATTTCCCGCTCTTGGAAACTATGTGTTGGGCTACCTGTGGTGCTATTCTTCTCGTGCCGTAATGGCGGCCAGCAAGAGTGGTTTGTCGTGGTTTGACTTTCTCTTCAATGACAAGACTGACTTACTAAAGAACCATCTCAACGACCCTTCAGCAGGTAAGATAAAGCTATATATTCATTACAACACACACATTACTCACATTCTCAAGGCTGGCGACAATATTTCCACTCAGTTATTTCAGCTCAAAATTGCATAGTTCTGTCAACAGTTTTAATACGAATACTGAATTATTTGCACCTAGTTAAGTTCTTTTTTTTACGAATTTGGCTTCTTTTTAGAACACGTTTTTTAGCTAATTTTAACCACAAATGTAAAGAAATTAAAATGGACTAAAATTATGTAAGAACTTTAACCTACAAGTTTGCACTTACAACATTAAGCTTTAAATAAATAGCTTCTAAACTGTGCCAATAGAAAACAAAAGGTTTTTCACTAAGTTAAGTTAGTTTTAGTATTTTTCAGAGGTTTACTGTTTCCATTTTAAATGTTTTTAAGGCTAGTTTGGCCGAGATATACACAGGAAAAAATCTCCAAAAAACATAATGGTTTTTTAGCAAATTCCCATTGTCAGTGGTAAAAATGCATTGTGTATTCCCATGTGTTTTATCGAGACACATGGATGTTAATTCGATACCATTCATGGGAATTGTACATAAAACATTATGATATTATTGATATTTAAGTTAACAACAACATTTAGAATTTAAAAAACATATATGGTTTTTGCTCTAAAAGCAACAATGGTTAATAATTTCACATTAATGGTAAACCATGTGAAGAAATCACAGCATTGGGAAATTGAAAACACAATGTTGCGTTATGAGCAATACACATGAAGGTTTAAGACTATTCCCAAGCAGGCTATTGTTTTTCTTTCTTTTGGACATCTGCAGGTAATATTCCAAAGTTAAACTGTTTTTCATGCTTTCATGCATTGATGGGGGATAATTGGTTAACTTGTATGAAAGAGCAAAAAAAGTTGGGAGTCACTGTGCTTGTTCTGGAGATAATTTGCATGATAATTAGCACTAATTTTTATATAAACTATTGGAGACTCCACAAATTGGACTGATAAATATAATTTATATGTGTAAAACCATTTATGTACTTTCCTTGAAAAACCATTATGAGAAGTTGTAGAACCATGCATGTATTATACGTCAAACACATCATGTTTTCAGCGTATTAACCATTAATGTTTTTTATTATAAAATCCATAAATGGGATGTGTTCTGTTTTTCCATTCATGTTTTTTGAATGGGAATTACTATAATTACCATTCTAAAAACCATTATGTTTTTTAGAGATTTTTTCCTGTGGATATGTAGCCTAGCCCCCCTCCCCCACAACAATTGCATCTGTAAGATTTGCACCCATTTTTTGTTAAAATTATTAAGTTAAAATTAATGTCAAATTAGCCTTGTGAAATGAAATTTATAAAAAATAATCAGTTTTGAAAAGAATATGGACACAATCTTAATGATCGAAAAATAGGAAGCACGAAGCTAATAGACCTTAGCAGCTAGCACAATGCAATGCTAAAAATATGGAGAATTACAAGCATCTTTAGATTTTATTTACAGTGCATACTGACCCTCACAGCCTCATGTAATACAATTTTAATAACCCAAATACTTGAAAATACACTCTTAAAAGCAGTGTGGTATAATTATCCTGTTTTAGACATATTATATAAACTAAATTCGGCAAGACATCTATACAATGCTTGTCTTTGATCACCAATATTATAGTAACCACATCAACAAATATAAGTTCGGATATAAATTGCAATATACATCCAAAACTCCCTTAAACAGTGCGCTTTTCAAGTTATTACTCTATTACCAGTCTTCCATTTTCACTACGGTGTTCAACTTATAATTCTACGAATACCAGTCTTAAGGTTGATGTGTACACCATTGATATTGTGGGAAAGAACCCTGATTATTTAACGCATAGTGACAATATATAGACATCAAACATGGTCTTCTTAAACAATATAGTTTTGCTTGCCATCAAGCCCCAGAAATTACACTGAATTATCCGAACAGCTTTGATCAGTGTTTGATTTCTTTTGGAAAAAAAAAACCTCCAAAATTGGCCTAAATTTTGCTATGCAAACATGAAACCAACAATCAGTATTTACTAGGAAATATATGGACGCCTCAGATCAGTGCTGATGTCAATAGCCAATTCAAATCATGTGACCCGTTAGCCAATTCGGTCTATGTATGATTCAATTCCAAAGGTTCCCATCCCCTGCGAGCAACCCCAGGGCATTTGAATTTTTGGGAAAAAATTATTCAAATAAAGGCTAAGTCTCCACTTTTCCCCACATCTCCCCGAGTCTAGCCAAGTCCCCCCCCCCCCCCCACTCGTGGAAGCCAATAACAAGTGCATAAAAATTATAAATTTCATAGCCAACTATTAAAGTCATGGTAATAGGGGTATACAGTATGTATTTTAGTAAAGAAAAAAAGTGTCAGTCATTTAGGGCGATTTAGAATGGAAATTTATCAAAATATTTTGGAAATTGTTTTCATATTCTGGTTTATTAAAGTCATTGTTATCACTTTTTAAGGATTTTTTGCTTTATTATTTCTTTTAAATACATGGTAACCACTTTTTTTCTAACCAGAATTTTGACAACCATTTGATAGGTTAAAACAATTAACAGTCATTTAGAATAATAATTGATTCTCAATAATATTGTTGGCAGGCACTGCGTCCTTAAGCAACATTCATTTTTGGACCATTTGATTGGTCTTCAATCTGTTGTGTGGGGAGTTGTAGGGGTATCCAGGTGTTTTCAAGAGATAAAAATTTTTATAGAATATTCTTAGGGATAAATCTGATACCCATTGCATGACAAGTGCTACACCTAGCACACACAATGGCATGACAAACCACAGGTATCCCAAGCTTGGCTTCTGTGGTGTCCTGTTATAAGGAAATGTATGGGGAATCATCAAAAATTTCAATAAAATCATCAAAACGTGAAATAAAGCCTGGAAATTTACCTAATCATTGAGAAATAGCACTTCTTTCGCTCTGCGTGGTTATTTTTTGAATCTAGCCCGTTTTAAGATTTTTTTTACCCACCACTAAGAAATAAGAAAAGGTTGGAAACTCGGGATCCAAAAGCGAGCCATCACGAGTCTTTGAAACCTCGTACGTCTTCTAATTTTCTTTCCAGCGCCAAATTTTAGTCATAACCCTTCTCTCACATCCCTATAGAACCGAGAAAGTCGCATTAGAGATTAGTCTTCGCGTCTTTAAGCCATGAAATTTGCCTGTATTCACATACTACCTCGCTTGTTCTGACCCGTACTGGGAGCTCACTGTACACCAGTTCAACGGATTTCCTTCGGCAACCGACCCGAGGTCACGCCGGAAGTCTTCATATCATATTCGCCGAACTTCGACGTCATGCCTTAAGCTAAATATTTTTGTATAAGAATGTTAGATCGATGTGTTGTTGTCGTGTGTTCGAGCGGCATTTCATCTTCGGTCTTCGATGGCACTATAAAAAGCAAGACCGTACACTCGTACTATGGCCTCCTTACAGCGGATATGCCTTCGCATAAGGTTATATTATTTTTATACAATAATATTTAGCTTAAGGCATGACGTCGAAGTTCGGCGAATATGATACGAAGACTCCCGGCGTGACCTCGGGTCGGTTGCCGAAGGAAATCCGTTGAACTGGTGTACAGTGAGCTCCCAGTACGGGTCAGAACAAGCGAGGTAGTATGTGAATACAGGCAAATTTCATGGCTTAAAGACGCGAAGACTAATCTCTAATGCGACTTTCTCGGTTCTATAGGGATGTGAGAGAAGGGTTATGACTAAAATTTGGCGCTGGAAAGAAAATTAGAAGACGTACGAGGTTTCAAAGACTCGTGATGGCTCGCTTTTGGATCCCGAGTTTCCAACCTTTTCTTATTTCTTAGTGGTGGGTAAAAAAAATCTTAAAACGGGCTAAATTCAAAAAATAACCACGCAGAGCGAAAGAAGTGCTATTTCTCAATAATTAGGTAAAATTTCGAGGCTTTATTTCACGTTTTGATGATTTTATTGAAATTTTTGATGATTCCCCATACATTTCCTTATAACAGGACACCACAGAAACCAAGCTTGGGCTACCTGTGGACAAACTCTGTTTTTGGCATGTTTGCAAATGAATTGAATACTAGTCCTCTGTTTTGGCTTAATTGGATTTCTTTGACAATGAGATACACTACACTGAATAATAATTATATTATTTACAGTAATCCTCTGTTTTTAGATCCATCTGCATCACAGCTGATTGTTCAGTTTTTAGAGCGTTCAGGCATAACAACATCACAGCAGGTAACCTGTAATGGACCGTACTCCAGATAAATTGATATATATATTATAAATAAATTTTGGCCTTGGAGCTGAAATGAATTTAGGCCTGTTGCAAAATATACCCAGAAATGCAGGCGAAATATTGAGAACAATTTGCAAGCTCCATTCAAAAAGGCATTTCAAATTTGAGTGCCTAATGGGGGAGAGATTTCACTCAACCTGATATTCATTAAATGTTAGACTTCATTAAAGAACTGAAGCCATTGTTATGTATGAAAAGAATATGCGATCTTTTAATAAATAATAATACATTGTACTGTTAATAGAAATATTTTTAAAACTGACACATTTGGCTTTGTCGTTCAGGTTCTTGCAAATTAGATTAGTGAATTCATCTTAATGATCTCCAGCTTATGTTCTCTCTGTTGCTACCAAAGCATTCATTTTCTTTTTTTTTAATCAGGATGCTTTGCGGCCAACCTGATTATTGGAATCAGAAATCAGGAATTGTACAAGAGTAATTTTAGATTCCTGTTTCAGAAATCAGAAAACTTACTTTTCAGCACCGTCTAGGCATATTACATGGGCAAAATACAAGTTTGAAGGAGAGAATGCAGGATTTTGGATTTCCGTTTCCCGAATCAGAAATCGCATTTCTGTTTTCTGAATCACGAATCAGAAATCACAATCTCGCTGACATACGACAAAACACCACGTGTAAGGGAAGGGTTGACCACACGAAAATGCTCTTACTTCCGGTAACATTATCTGCGCTCTATCACCCCACCCCACCCTCCCAGTCCAATAGTTGTCGCTGTTGTTGAACTTCCGCTAAGACAAACATTAAACCGTGAATCTCCCCTGACGGGAATTTATGTTACTCGATTACCAACCATGTGAAAAAGTTATACTTTTTGTTAGGATATCTCTCTTTTAAATACCTTTCCACATCCTGTAAGAATCGTCCATAATCGAGAATCTTTCTAATTTTGTCTTGAGACATTTTTTTCGTGAGAATACGTGGACCGCGTGGCACTTATGAAATACATTATTCCGGACGAAAGCCCTTGGAATTAAATTCGGAAAAAATGATTTCTGACCTCGCTGGGAATCATTTTTTTCGTAAACACTTACAGAGCATCTTTACAGAGATCTTTGTAGCTAAGTTTGAATTTATCAGTTTGGCACAATTTTACAGTAATATACTTCTCAGGGGATAGCGGTTTAATGTTTGTCTTAGCGGAAGTTCAACAACAGCGACAACTATTGGACTGGGAGGGTGGGGTGGGGTGATAGAGCGCAGATAATGTTACCGGAAGTATTAGTATTTTCGAGTGGTCAACCCTCCCCCACACGTGGTGTTTTGTCATATGTCAGCGAGATTGTGATTTCTGATTCTTGATTCAGAAAACAGAAATGCGATTTCTGATTCGGGAAACGGAAATCCAAAATCCAGATTCTCTCCTACAAACTTGTATTTTCGCCCATGCAATAAACCTAGGCAGTGCCGAAAAGTAAGTTTTCTGATTCCTGAAACAGGAATCTAAAATAACTCTAGAACAATATTCCTGATTTCTGATTCCAATAATCGGGTTGGCCGCAAAGCATCCTGATTATTTTTATTGTTGTAAAAATATACCTTACAGTTATATGAAAACATACATTAAAACTCTTCATGTTACGCTGAATTACACTTTTTATGCACTAAATCATGTTTTAACAACACTACTTTAAGCCAATCAAAATTGAGTAATTTTTTCATGTATGTCATTATCCTTTTAACACAGCAAGCATCTGATGCCGCCCCATCAGTTGATAATAAGCGTGGAAAACGTCTGAAGGAGTTGGCGCTACAGGTTGGCTTCTACTTGAAATGGAACCTAGAAGCCTTTGAAGAAAGGTAATGGCTTTGTATTCATTCACTCATCAATTTTAAATTCATTAATCCTTGGAACATACTGTAGATCCACGAGGTGGTCGTAGGTTTGTACATTATTTTATGTAAAATGGATCCATTGTTGTCATAATCATTATTACTGTTAAGCACTTTATAGTACACTCAACAAAATAAATCGACTCTGATTGGTCGAGAGGAGTACAATTATAGCGTTAATTGTACTCGTGTAGGAGTACCGAAATAAGTCGCTATGGCAACACGGACAAAACAATGTCAAAACAATTATTTTCTATCATTTTGTACTTAAAAACATTTAAAAAAATTTAAAGTCGTAAGAACTAATATTTTTTTATGCATTTCAGTTGCGCGATGGACTGAAAATTGGCCACCAAATAGACAAAGATGAACGGCATCGCTTCGCATTTTTTACTGAAATTTTGTTGAGTGAACTATAAACAAAAAATTGCATGATCTTCTCTATATTAATTGCAATTTGTATTATTAATTACCCGTTAAAGTATCAGTATATTTAGTTTATTTTTCTTATAGCAAGGTTCAAAAAAGCCTTCTATTAAATGAAATAATTGTGAACTGCCAAATGAATAATAGAAATGGAGGCTAAATTTACTGGGCATCATCTTTCACTATTTTATTAATTATCTGGCAATAATTGTTCCTAGATTCACCACTGAATCTCCTTCATTCAAAAGTATTTTTGGTTTACATAGCTCTCCCTGTTAAAACAATCTTTTTAATTTGTGGACAACATGTGTACATACAGTATCCCTAGTCTAAATATCATATAATTTTATTTTGTGGAAAGTGTTGTCTATTTCATCTGGCATGTCATAAAAACAAATGACAGTTCAAGATTTGTTTCACCAGTCCAAAATAAAAAAAACAAAACAATGGCAGGCTAATTTTTTTACCTATTTTGAGCCCTGTTATTACAGCGCCTTTCATTATTAAATTACATAACCATTTGATTTAGTTCCAGCCCAAAACACTGGTTTTGGCTTCTGTCAATTATCAAACTCATGATAACAACCGGATGCAAACTGAGCAAATTGATAACAATGCAGGACTTAATTGTGATTTATCCCTTTAGATAAGGGGGAAAAAGAGAGGAAATTCAGATCAAACGTCAAGATAAATAATTTTATTGTGCTTAAGATAGTTATAGTTATATACCTGAAAGGTTCTAACAAACTTGGACTGGAGTCAGAAAAAAGTGTGCAATGTCATAGACTGCTTTGATATTGTTCCCCCATACAGCTGTAATTGACCTTCAGTTGTCTGTAATGACCAAATATATGTACCTAAAACGTATTGTGGTTTGGACATACAGTACAGTGCTTCAAAAGTGAGCTGATGGAACCCAATATTTTCTTTCTTTTAGTCGGACGTTATCCAATCAGAAGCCTGTTTGAAACAACAATGCCACAAAATATTGTCATCTCAAAAATGTATGAAGCTATGTAGTAAATCAAAATACTATGAGATATAACCTTACATTTAATGTTCAAAGAAAATGTTCTGGATGGATTTTGGTCTACTAGGTTATGCTCAAACAGCTGCACCATAACTCACTTTAATTTCATTTCTCTACGATGTAGTTTCATCACTTTCACAAAAGCCATGCTTGCTGATTCGAACTGATCAAAACCTCTGCTTTTTCTTGCTTAAACTCTCCGCCAAATGGGATCCTTAGGAAGTTAAATCTATATAGATCGTAAGTATTTGTTTGATCCACTCAGATTTCATTCGGTTGTTTTCGTGAGTTTTATTGACGGAAGCCAAAACCTGTGTTTTAGGCTGGCGCCAAATTTGTTGAGGACAGGTGACGATAGGCTCTGTGATAACGGCTCAAAATAGCAAAAAAATTGGACTGCCATTGTCCTTTTTTTTAAATTTTGGACTGGTGAAACAGATTTTGAACTGTAATAAAGCTATTACTGTTTATACCAATGATATTTATGGACATCCTTCTTCACCTACCCACTTATTCTTAAATGCATTAATTGACATACTTGTCCTTGCCTCAATATATTATGTGAGTGTGAGCTTTTTTTTTTTCTAGTTTGTCATTGCACTGGCAAAACCTGTTTTTCAATGAACTATTAAAGCTTCAAACACCATCATACCAAAATGTAAGTACTATAGTGATCATGTAATTCATGTGAAAAAATGTCGTATTCCATCAGTGAATGGTATAAATTAAGGTTAATAGATAACTTTTAAACCTTTAAGCTTATGGTATTACATTACAGTGGTTTTCGAATTGAGGAGAGATACATTACAAGCCCAAACAATTGAACCACTCTGACCTTTAGTCCTAATCTGAACATGTCATACAGGACCAACCCCTTCAGAGAAGGATACCAAATTTATGGAAGGAATGCATTAGAAGTATTGAAACAACCACTTAAGACTGCCAGTTCCCTTGTTCTCTTTGATGCATCCAAGGATATTTTTTTAGCTGGAAAAGGACTTGGATATATATATATAAAAGTGTTGGACATATCGTATATGTATATTATGTACATGTACATGTTGAAAGCCAAAGCTGTAGTGATACATACCCTGGAGATATTCAATTGTTTATTAAATTTCTTTAATTAAAGGTGAAGAATGGATTGGTATCTCTCAAGGAACTCAATGAAAAATCTGCCATGGCTCTTATTATATATTGTCGCTGGTGAGTTTGAGCAGTATATTGAGTAAATTCTAATAGAGAAGTTCCATGTAAGCGCACTAAGCTCACTATTTATGATAATAAGTCGACTAAATATTCAAATGAGTTTACAAACCACCCAATTTATCCAGCTCATTCAAAATGTATGTATTTTATTGAATGGAACGAAACAAAAAGTCTGACATAACGTGGGTGACTGCGAATAGAGTGTCAGTGCACAGTTAATAACGATGAACGCTAGTTCTATTCACAGGGCTTACAATTCGACTGGAGATATCAATTCTAATAATTCTTTTCTTTTCTTTGTGAGTCTTTGCATATATTTTTCGACATTTATTTTAGGGCTTTGGCAAAAGTAAACTTCTCTTGGTTATCGGCTTTTCTTTTATCTAAAGAACATTAAGAAGATATAACTAGCTAAAAACTAGTGTGAACATTAACATTAATATAACGTCGGGATTGCCTGACTCAGATATACGCAATCGGCTATTGTCATTCACTTGAACTCGAACTGTCTGCTGCATATTTGTCCAAAAGCTTGTTCATCTTGTCCATTGCCTTATTACACATTGCCCATGTGCATCTTCAGCCTTTTGTTTTCCTTTCCCTTTAAATCGTTTTTGCTTTTCTTTTGGACTTTCGCTCTCAGCTTTCTTCACGAATTCCTGTACATCTCTTTCCTCATTCTTTCACCACTTGATTCACCACTGATATCCTCAGTAGACATATGACTCAACTTGGTCTTCCATCGATCTTCGGGGCTCACCTTTTCCGCATACCTCATTTTTGATGCCAGAATCTCTGACATAGGTCCTGACACAGGAATAGAAGATTCGCTAGCAGCTTTAAGTTGACTTCTTATGATACGGCGAATACGATTAATTGCTTGCTGACTCTCTTGTTCAAGATAAAACTTTACAACTGGAGAAGACAATGGAAGCAACTCAAGATTCTTCTTATAACATGTTGAAGAACATTTTCCCAACTTTGTCCACTTTTTTCTTCATAACACTGAAGAACCAATGCTTTTTCTGGTTCAGTTATTTGCACACGCCTTTGTGCATGTGATGGACCTGTAGTATTAAAATACTGAGATTAAAATATTTGTTGTTACAAATGCAAACTTGGGTATTTATCAGTTCAGCTCTTGATTTTAAATACCTTTATCGTTGTTATCCATTGTAGGTTTGCTTCCTTCTAGTTTTCAGCTTTATCCTTAGGGTACAGCCAAGTGTAATTGCACCCACAGCAGGAAGAGTATTGAGTATTGAGGTTGTAGAACTCTGCACATTCCTTGCACAGCGACACATAGAACTATTCCAGGCAATGTAAACATCGCAAGAGTAATGGTTGTTGACAGTCACCCATACATGTTAAGTAAGAATTGCGTTGTTTCGTTCCTTCCAATGAATTACATTTAAAACCATCTGTATCAGAGCTGGATAAATTGGGTGGTTTGTTAACTCATTCGAATATTTAGTTGACTCATCATAAATAGCAGGCTTAGTGCACTTACACGGAACTTCTCTATTAACTAACTCTGTGGTTAGCATATCCTATCTGGTGTAGGGTGAGGAGGGGGTGGGGGGAGCCTGTTTCAGTTAACTTTACCCTGCATGATACTGCTAGAGGGAGGGGGATGTACTCTGTAGTTAGCATATCCTATCTGGCACAGGAGGGGGGGGGGGGGGTGGGAGTGAGATTTCTGATAACTTTACCCTGCATGACACTGCTAGAGGGAGGGGGATGTACTCTGTAGTTAGCAATACAATACAATACGATTTTATTTTATTTGGCACCTCATACAAGGAGTACATGTGTGTTTAGTTCCAAATATATTCTAGGTACATATGTATATAAATCCTATGTATTAGGTAGTTTTCTTACTTCGTTTTCACATATCAGCATACATTGATGAATGTATGCTGATATAGCTTTTTGTAGAGATGCTGATTTTGAATTTATTAAGAACAGAAAACCACTGTTAGCGCTCATAATTATTGTTGAAATTAATGCTGGTGTTTTTTTCTATGAACTCTCTTAAATCGTTTCTATGAGAGTCATATACGTGGGCACCAAACTAGAAAGTGTTTTTCGTTTTCTACTCCTGACTAACACACTGGGCAAATCCTTCCATCGTAAATAAGATAAGGCCTCTTATACCTCCCCGTTTCTACTTCAAGCTTATGGTTGCTAATTCTTAATCTTGTAAGCGCCACTCTGTGCTTAATATTGGTGACTTGACTTAAATACTCTTCAAAGTCATAATCCGTTTTGAACTGACGAAAGACTCTGAGTTTATTTTTATGTCTGTCGTCTTTTCTTTCATCATTGTGGAGGTTGCTCCATAAAATAATGCCTCTCAACCTGTCATATATTCTTAGGGTTATTATTTTTCCATATTCATACCACCTTGGAGAAAGATCATTTTGTTTCATCCAAATTATCCCCAATCCGAGTTGTTCTAAAGTAGTTTTAATTTTTATGCTCCAAAAACGCTTTTTTAGTTTCATTTTTAATTTCTTGGTAGACTTCGGCTGAAAGTTTTTTTGGGTGTAGTTCCGACTTTATAATTTTTTACCAGAATTTAAAGCTTCTTCTACTGCATGCTTTGCATTTTAGCAGGAACCTTCCTAACTCAGCTCTGCATTCAAGTTTACTAGCATTCTTTGTCACCTTGAGGAGCATTTTGCAAAATTTCAAATGAACAAGTTCCATGGGCTCTTGGTCTTTGGTGCTTAATGTTTCGATACCCCATATCTCACTTGCGTATAGAAGTATTGGTGTAAGAAGCGAGTCAAACAGTTTTATAGTTAGTTTGATATTGGATGTGAAAAATTCACCCATTTGTTTTTTCATCTGAAATAGTGCCTTTAATGCAGCTTTTTTAAATTCTTGTTTTGCAAACGTAAAGTTTCCAAAGGTTGTAAAATTTAATCCTAAATAATTATTTGATTTTGAATGCTTTTTGAAAATCTACAAAGCAGGAAAAAAGGAAATTATTTTTCTTCCGTGGCTTACTTTTAACATATTTATCGATTACAGATTTCAGAATAAAAATACTATCTGTTGTTCCGTGCTTTTTTCTAAACCCACCCTGTTCCTGTTTAATTATATTATTCATAGTTAGGTAATCATAAAGCCGCTTGTTAAGTATTGCCGTAAAAACTTTGCCAATTGCAGAAAGGAGTGTTATTCCAGGGTAATTTTCAGCTTTTGTTGGATCGTCCTTTTTATGCAATGGAACAATACACCCTAGATTCCATGAAGAGGGAAACTTTCCGTTGTCTAGGATTTTATTAAAAATTACTGTTAGATGTCCTTTTAGCGCATCCTTTCCCGTTATCAATAGCTCATTTGGAATTTTATCAGGGCCGGGAGCTTTATGTTTTCTTTAGGTTACTTAGAACTTCATATACTTCTTGATCTGTACTGGAAAAATCTAATTCCCCTTGACTTTGCAACTGTTCTAAGGTCTTAGGTACTTAGAACTTAAGCTACTTAGAACTTAGCATATCCTATCTGGCATAGGATGGGGGGGGGGGGGGGTGGTGGGAGTGAGATTTCTGTTAACTTTACCCTGCATGATACTGCTAGAGGGAGGGGGATGTACTCTGTAGTTAGCATATCCTATCTGGCATAGGAGGGGGGGGGGGGGATGGGAGTGAGATTTCTGTTAACTTTACCCTGCATGATACTGCTAGAGGGAGGGGGATGTACTCTGTAGTTAGCATATCCTATCTGGCATAGAAGGGGGGGGGGGTGGGATTTAGATTTCTGATAACTTTACCCAGCAGGATACTACTAGGGGAGGGGATGTATTCTGTGACCGACATCCTCTCATCCCTGGGGGGTTGGGTTCGGGGGAGGGAAGGAGGAAAGTTATGTATCATGATGTTGGTTTGTTTATTTTCAGGGTGATAAGGACACTAGCACAACATTTTTTACCAAACATTGGAAAGCCAAAAACTAAGTAAATACAAGAATTAAAAAAAATTGTTTTTCGCTGTCAGAACATGTGTCATTCCCTTGAGAATAAGATCTTTTGTTTTAGTAATGTACAAGTATCTATATTTATGTCTCTTCCCTAGCATTCCTGTTGTGCAAAGAAACAATACTCAAGGGAATGGCATATGTTGTCTGAGATCAAAGAGTAACAAATTAAAATGAATTCAATATTGACATAGATAATAATATCTACATAGATCTACATAGAAATTGAAAGGAAAGTATAAGGATAATTTATAATTGCTTGTTGTACCAGTTAGATTAAGCTTTTAATCAAGCGAACTACTTTGAATTCTTCAATGTCAACAATCATAAGAAAAGCGCAGAGAACCCAATTTCTGAAAAGTACAACTAAGTATCCATAAACAAGTTTTCCAAAGAGAGGTTTGATTTTTTCTTTTAATCCACTGTGAAATGTGGTTTTGAGTTTGGCAAAACTTTTCAAATTTGACAACATTTGTCATTATCTAAGTGCAGCGTTATTAAATGAATTAACTGCTAGGAATAAGATTTTATTAAATAAAGGAGTTTTATTTTTAATTATGTTTTTCTGTTCATTAGCATGTTGGAGGCTGCAGAAAATGAAGAAATACTGAAAAATGTAAGTCTATATTATTGTTATTCTTTGTGTATAACTTTAGGGATTTCTTCTGACACAGTTAATTTTAATTAATTTTAAATATAGGAACATACGTAATTTAAGGGGTAAATTACGAGCCTTAGATGAAACGACTGAAGAAGAGTGCCATACGAGCCTTTCACAACTTCAAGTCGCGTAAAAAATGAGCCAGCTCAACTAGAAACTGTGCTTAGTTGAGCTGGCTCATTCTCTACGCGACTTGAAGTTGTGAAAGGCTTGTATGCCACTCTTCTTCAGTCGTTTCTTCTAAGGCTCGTAATTTACCTATTACGTATGTTCTTATTTGATATCTGAGCCCATCCCACAGGGCGCATTGCCTCATCTATCTAATTTTAAATAGGACAATTATTGGAGGAATAGATCTATACATATTTGAAAAACTGAAAATATGACCAATCAAAATGCATGAATAAGCCAAGTTAGATTTTCAGCAGTACAACAATGTTTCTTCCCATCAGGCAGTGCAGCAGTTAAATTTGCCCCCTTTAATATTTACAATGATTTAGGATAAAATAGTTATAGATTAATGTACAAATGCATGATTTTCAATGGCAGACATGTTTTCACTTGTTACATATGGTTGTTAAAAATCAAGTCACCTTCATCTAATAGTAACCTCCATTATTTCTAATGCTGTTTTCTAGCTTAAAGAACAACTGTCAACTTGCATTTCCATCCTTGAGGATACTCTGAACCTTACTAAAGACCTTGAGTTGCCTTGTCCATTAGACCAGAACAGTGCAACAACAGAAACACCTGCCAAAGAAATGGATACTGAAGACAAGAATGATGAACTTGAACCTGATGGGAAGGACAATAAGCTAAAAAAAGAACTTAGACTTCATGAAGTAGAAACAGTGAGAATAGCAGACATTAAGGCACAGGTATGTTATTAGTAGTCTGTCTAGTCTAACTAGTGGTTTTCATATTTGAGTGGAAAACCACTTGCAAACTTGTAGTAATTCAGTCACTCGCTAATGACAAGAACAAGATAGCCAATTATTTGATAGATGCATTTTTGTTAACCTTTTTTTTTTTGTTTAAGTTTTGGTACTTTGATTTATTTAACATTTTTGTAAGGGGGCGTTCATTTATCAGCGCAGAGGTGAGGGTCAGCAAAATCACATGGAAAGCTGTACAAATTAAACCTAACCTACCCCCCCCCCCCCACCTTCCTACATGGCAGCCTCCTACTTTCAAGTGTAATGCAGTTAAATGCCAACACAATCACGACAACTGTTTTAACACAACTTTACATCACAACAATATGTACAATTAAGGCACAATTTAGCATATACAGTGAAAACATGAAGAAGGTACAAATCTAGGGGGAGGAGAATGAACGCTTACCTAATGAAGCCGGCAAAACATGCATACATACTTACATACATATATATGTACATACATAAACCTGTGTCAGTTTAGTAAAACACAGATGTGGAGTGGACGGAAGATGGACAAACAAACTTTAAATGATATGATATTTTGTTAAGCTGCCTCAAGATAAGCTGTTTTATCTACATTAAACCAAAGATGCTAAAGGTTATCATTGGGTCGAGAAAATGCAAATTTCAATACCACTTGAACTCATTCTTTCATTCTCAGTTCAAAACATTATTTTTCACATTGATTTTTCAATTACAGTCACATACTGTATTAGATTTATTCCTGCTTTCATTCAGAAACTTAGTTGTAACACACTCTGTTGCTTTCATTTCAGGTGTCATTTGATCTGGGGACTTTATATTTTTACCAAGAAAAATTTGAAAAAGCTGCCAAACTTTTCCAGCACTGCAAGGAAGCTAAGGTAATCAATTAAAAATAATGTTATACATGTCTGGTATGGTAGTCAAGCTTTTTCTGTGGCTTGCCCTACTTGGGGAATTCACTTTCACAAAATAAAAAATAAAATAAAGTGAGGTTATATATGGTTTTATTCTTGTCTCAAGTGTCTAGTGTTGATTTATCTTAGCTTGTTTCATGTTGTGTTAAAAGTTGTCTTGTGTTGCATCATGTTGTGTCATGACATCTTGTCCTGTCCTGTCACTGTTATTCCCCATCACAATAACCAACATCACAAACAAAAAATTGAGTTTTGATGGATGTCCATCAAAAATGTTTCTATCTTTCGATTGGTCTCAACAGCAGGACTGATGCAATTAATACTCAGTGACATGTAAAATAACATACAACATGCAAACGTGCAAATCCCGTTCGTTTCCCTTATCTCATTCTTCATGTTGCTTTGAATTTCTTGTTCAGGATATATTTTCTCAAAAAATATCACAGGATTCCAGTTCCAAATTCCATGTCAGAAATCCTTACACATTTTTCAAAAAACCGGAAAATAAAAGACAAACAGCTGTCAGTAAAGTTCAGTTATTGTAGTATCAATATCTTCTTAGATATATAGTGCTGTGTCATCTTATCTCTTTTTGTCTTCTGTCCTGTTTTCTTATTGTCTTGTTGTTTCACATAAAACAATAAAATATTTGTAATTATTATAGTTGTCAGGTTTTAAAAGCTTTTATTACCTTACTTGCTGTGTTGTCGAGCCTGTCATGTCTTGCATTGTGCCATTGCACTGACTTGTGTCACATCAAACACAAATATAGTACTAAATAAAAATTAATAATGCGCTATTGTCTTATCTTGCATTCTCTTTTATCATACATTTTACTAAGTATCTCAATTCTGATTGGTTGAGAGCCCTCAGCCAATCCCGGATATCATGTGAACTCGACATGATAAAATGTATTATCTGTAGGTTTCCCTACACATTTATCATGTCAAGTTCATTCAAAGTCACACTGTGGTAGCTTTGTTTTTATTCATTATGTGTATTTATTTCCAGAATTATATAGACAAAAACAATTATTTAGAGAATCTTTAACTTATTTTCATTATTTTATGAAGAATTCTTGAAATATTTCTGAATTAAGAATTTTGCATTTTTCATGCGACACCATGGCATAAGTTTTGTCTCTATGATTCAATGTTTATGTTTTTTCAGTAACAAAATGTATAATAAAGCTATTATTGAATTAGGTTATCGCATAATATTGTAAATTATCAAGACCTTGGCTGTGTTATCTACGTCAGCCTACAGCTTCGGCAGATAATACAGCCCTGGTATAATTGATAATTTACAATATATTATGCTCAACCTCATTCAATGATTCCTTAGTATTCTGTAGTGTTGGTTTGCCTCTCATCTCAAAGGAGCTGATAGAGATTTAACAGGGTATTAATGACACATGCTATTAATCCCCTATAGTGTTGTAGGTCATCATGTTATACAGTCCAAGAGGATATGTTACATGGCTATTACATGTCCTGTTCTGGTTTATTGGACAATACAACAGACAATACGACAGACACAATGTCTGAAGAGAGACAACACAGCAATTCTTTGCTGGAACAAGTGCAACATTATAAATCCTCATCCTTTAAGGTTAGTTATCAAAGGTTTTTTACAGGGTTGAGAATGTAATTAAAATAGTTGGAATAATATGGACAGGGAGCCCAAATGCATTCCTTGTTAGTACATTGCAGCAAGTGTTTGTGTTTAAAAGACATAAATTAATAATACTCCATTGTATGAATCCGAGCAGTGACCATTGATTAGATAATATAGTAAGTTCCAAGTCAAGGCTGAAGTTTCCACACATAGCAAAACTATACTTTATTTTTAAGAACTCAATGGAACTGTAAAATGGAGTATTGTTTCTTTTGGCTATTGTGAACAATCCACACTGTACGGTAAGTGGTTGGCCGACCATTTACCAACCACTTACCAACACCTTTCTGATTGCTTCCCGACCACTTACAGGCACCTTACCCTAGGGTGCGGATTGTCCACAATAATAGCCGTTTCCCTTGATGAGTTTTTTAAAACTTTTGAGATTATATTTTCATCTACCTTTCTCTTTATTTCTGAGTTTTAAGCTGAGTTTTAGTCCAATCAATAGTAAAGGAAAGAAAACAATAGAGCAAGATTCATCATGACTCCATTATCTTTTTTTTATTGTTTTTCATTTTATCTCTCAGTTAGTAATGTTGTTAGTAATGTGTAATAGTTGTAACTATTTTGTATTGTTTACTTTCCTTAATTATTGCTATAATTATACTGTATCCAACTTGAATGTTTGCTTATAATTATCATTATCATTATTATCACAAAAATTCTATTGTAATAATAATAATTAATTATTATTATTATCATTGTGTATATTTTTAGTAGTACAGTATTATAGTAATATATAATAATGAGAATCTGCAATCGTCATCATTATCATCATCATTATCAATAACATCAAAGCGGCTGGCTGCCATTTTGGATTATCGCTGCCGGAACAGGGTAAGAAATAAATCCGACCTTAGTAAATAGTTTCGCCCTGTAGGTAAGATAAGTTACGATGAGTGATCTTGGACCGATTGCACTCGTCATAAGTGCCAGCTATTGTAACGCACTTATGGTAACCTGTTTTGGAGAGATCGAATTTCGCTTGCACTGATCGCGAGTGCAAAGGCACATAACTAGGTTATGGTTAGTGCATTTCAGAACCATTTCTACTTACCATACGTGCTTTTGTAATAAAATTCGCTTGACCCCTCATTAGCACAACTTCGGCATTAGAATAGTTAAAATGTAATACTTAGAAAACACGAACTTGGGATGACGGGATCCTATATAACTTTTAACTTATAATAACGCATTTGAGATCGGTCCACGAGCAAAGTTTAACTCGGATAAACGAGCAAATACATTTTGGCAAATACATTTTCGAATAAATGATCGTCCAACCTAGATTATTTGAGAAACTTTGACGTCTTCTTTACCTGCGAAATGATGATGAGCAACTGTCAGTGAAAACCGGCAATATAAGCATGTTCTACTTAAGTACGGGCCATAAGCACATTCTGAGCAAAAAAATTCCAATGAGATGCCACTTACGCATTTTCTGCTAAAAGCCTGTCAAAGACGCATAATTTGAGTAGAATTATATGGCGCGCGGAATGGTTCAAAATTGTCATTTTGATGTAATTGAATATTTGTTTGTCAATTGCGTTACTTCGTTTGAATGTGTAAACTTATCTGTGCATTGCAGTACACAAGCACGTTCCATATGTTTTTTGTCAATCAATTCTAATAAAAATAGTCAATTGCGAAAATTCGGTCGTTTCACAATAGCTCTGTCAATCACCAAAACTCGGTCAATCACCAAAACTCGGTCAATTATAAAAACTCGGTCAATCACCAAAACTCGGTCAATTACAAAAACTCGGTCAATTATAAAAACTCGGTCAATCACCAAAACTCGGTCAATTACAAAAACTCGGTCAATTATAAAAACTCGGTCAATTACAAAAACTCGGTCAATTATAAAACCTTAGTCAATCACCAAAACTCGGTCAATTATAAAAACTCGGTCAATTACAAAAACTCGGTCAATTACAAAAACTCGGTCAATTACCAAAACTCGGTCAATTACAAAAACTCGGTCAATCACCAAAACTCTGTCGATTCAGCAAAAAAAATCGGTCAATTACCAAAACTCGGTCGATTATAAAAATTCGGTCAATCACCAAAACTCGGTCAATTATAAAAACTAGGTCAATCACCAAAACTCGGTCAATTATAAAACCTTAGTCAATCACCAAAACTCGGTCAATTACAAAAACTCGGTCAATTCAGCAAAAAACTCTGTCGATTCAGCAAAAAAACTCGGTCAATTACGTAACAATAAGCACTTGTCATATGTCTTTTGTCAATCATCACGCGTAAAACTCTGTCGATTCAGCAAAAAAACTTTGTCAATTCAGCAAAACGTTTTCGATTACGTAACACAGGTAAGCACAGCATATGTCTTTTTTTCGTCAATCATCACGCGTAACATCCAAGCTCTCAGTCGACGCCAGAAATATTATATGGTTGCATTTTTATAGTAGCACTGTTAGTCACTAAATACACGGCCGGCCAAGTAAAAGTAAGAGTTTGTTCGCCGAGAACGGAGGCATTTAGCTATATACCGACAGGGGATATATGTATCAAGCATATATATACACATATATATATGTATCAAATTCGCTGTGGCATATCGACGCAATTTTAAAGATGAAGCACTGGGGATTTGCGATTCACTGCTGCGTTGACGGGTTTTCCCGTCTCATACCTTATGTGTTCTGTGCTGATAACATGCGCTCAAACACTGTGCCGGAAGCTTTTGTTAAAGCCACGGAAACATATGGTGTCCCTTCCCGCGTTCGCGCTGATCATGGTACTGAAAACGTAGCGGTAGAGCGATTTATGAATAATGTGAGGGGGGGAGGTAGAGGTTCGCACATCAAGGGAAAATCAGTTCATAACCAAAGAGTTGGAATGCATAGAGACGTTACACGCTGGGTTGCGTCAACTTATATCGATATCTTTAATTTTCTGGAAGAGAACAGTCTTCTTGATCGTGATATGCCACAGCGAGTTTGATACACACATATATATATATGCTTGATACATATATCCCCTGTCTATATATAGCTAAATGCCTCCGTTCTCGGCGAACTAAACTCTTACTTTTACTTGGACGGCCGTGTATTTAGTGACTATGACTGAGAGGAGCTTTGGATGTTACGCGTGATGATTGACGAAAAAAAGACATATCTTGTGCTTACCTGTGTTACGTAATCGAAAGCGTTTTGCTGAATTGACAAAGTTTTTTTGCTGAATCGACAGAGTTTTACGCGTGATGATTGACAAAAGACATATGACACTTGCTTATTGTTACGTAATTGACCGAGTTTTTTTGCTGAATCGACAGAGTCTTTTGCTGAATCGATTTTTTGTAATTGACCGAGTTTTTGTAATTGACCGAGTTTTGGTAATTGACCGAGTTTTGGTGATTGACCGAGTTTTGGTAATTGACCGAGTTTTTGTAATTGACCGAGTTTTTGTAATTGACCGAGTTTTGGTAATTGACCGAGTTTTTGTAATTGACCGAGTTTTGGTAATTGACCGAGTTTTGGTGATTGACCGAGTTTTTGTAATTGACCGAGTTTTTGTGATTGACCGAGTTTTGGTGATTGACCAAGTTTTTTTGCTGAAACGACTGAGTTTTCGCAATTGACTATTTTTATTAGAATTGATTGACAAAAAAAAAAAAAAAAAAAAAAAAAAACACATATGGAACGTGCTTGTAAACTGCAATGCACAGATAAGTTTACACATTCAAACGAAGTAACGCAATTGACAAACAAATATTCAATTACATCAAAATGACAATTTTGAACCATTCCGCGCGCCATACAATCATGTTAATTAGCTATGTATCGCTAACGCTAACGTGCAAATGTTTCATAATATATCGTCGTAATAGTGCACGTCTATTTGTGGTTAGTATATTCTACATCGACAACTGACCGAAAAGAAACTATAACAGTAAATATACTTTTAGCTAAATCTACGCTTTTGAAGACGGTCAACAACGATAATAATTTCATAGCATTTTCCGCCGAAATGGCTGGAAAAAAAACCCAGCAGAAACTGCTTGATTTGCAAATGCCACGAGGGCCAGAGATGGTCTCGACCTTTTGTATAAGCTAACTATCAAGTATGGCTTGAGCGAGGATCAGAGAAGCGTACTTGCAATGAGACCATACGAAGTTCAAACATATAAAGTCCTCTGAAACGGTTTGCCATTATATCTTTTGTTATTTACAAGTGCGTTTACAACTAGCCTTTAACTGTTTTTTTAATACTGGGACTTTCCATGTTGCTTTGTGATCCTAAAAGGAAAAGCAGAGAGAAGCAAAGAAAAGATACCAAAGGTCATGCTGTCAGTCATGACAGCCGCTTGACATTCCGCCTTAATGCTGTCAGTGGTGCTAATGTGATCGGTTTCCTGTCAGAGACTCTTCCTGTCATCGTGTGTTGTAAACACAAAACTGATTTACGAGGAGTTCAGAGTGTTAAGCATCACTGACTTGTGGATTTTTCGATTAAGAATTGTTTCCTCAACACTAAAGCAGTTCGGTTACTTTCACGGGAAAATCTGGAATCAAGTCTTTCCGACGAAGGGCATTGATTTTTTGCCGCCAAAATGAGTGACTGATTTAAGGATGAAACCAATATTGGAGACGAATTCAAGCAATCATGAAAAAAAAGCAAAGGAAGTCACTTTTACATATATTTAGTTCCAGCAAGTATGGATCTTTTCAGTTTATAGAAGGAATGTAGAGGCTTCAGCGGAACGAGCGACTTGGTGGTAAGTGGAGTTTGTTCTTAATATTTGAACTTTAACGATAACCTACACATATATCTACGCACTGTCAGTGCAACGTGAGAACGTGACCGCCGGTAAGTGCTGAAGACAAAGCAAAATATCTCACAAAGTCTAACAGTGAGTCACCGACCTTTAGAATTTCTGACAATCATCACATTTTTACTCTTATGATTGCTGCCGTGATAATAATGTCCTCCGAAAGTTAAATATCATAATCGTGCAAGTCTTATTTGATATAAAAAGGTATAACTAGCTAAAACTAGTGTGAGCTGCGTCGGTGTTTCTAATGAAACAGTAATGATGAAAAGGTAAATTATACACCGTGAAAAAGATGAAAAAACTTACTGACGTTTCGGACGCTAGTCCTTCGTCGGAGTAAAAGAGAAAATAAAATAAAATAAAATAAAATAAAATAAAATAAAATAAAATAAATAAAATTCTTTCTCTTTTACTCCGACGAAGGACTAGCGTCCGAAACGTCAGTAAGTTTTTTCATCTTTTTCACGGTGTATAATTTACCTTTTCATCATTACTGTTTCATTCTTATTTGATATCGTTATTTCCCAGGTAAACAAGACCCCGGCAATTTTTTGCCCATTTTTGACAATTAATACCGACACTTTATCCCAAGAATAGCAATTTGGAAGCAGAAAAAACTAACTGAAAACCTTTTTTCCTAAGCGATTTGCAATTGAAAGAGCAATATTTTCTGGCGTGACTGAAAACAAGCTGAAAATAAGTCACGCACTTGGTGACGTCACACGTGTGTAAGTGGATCCAAAGCGATAAAATTTAGGTACATAATACTGCAGTAGAATCGGGGAAAGATAAGAAGTATTGCTTAATATCCATGCTTCAAATATATGTTGCGAAAGCGTACAAATAAAACTTGCCCAATACGAAAGTTGTTTGTCTTGTTGGTCATTTTAAGACACAAATTCTTGCTGTTTAGTAGTAGTAAAATGGCGACCTCATCGAACCCTGTAGTAGGTCAGAAGCGCAAACGCAAACCTGGCAAACGTTGTGTTGTCATGTTTTGCGACAAAACCAATGAAGACGGTGTGAGCTTGCATCAATTTCCGAGGGATGCTATCTTATGCCAGAAATGGAATAAGTTCGTTCTGATGAAGCGGGACGGAAAAGGGTGGTCACCAGGAACGGGTCACGTCTGCAGTGATCACTTCTTGCAAAGCGATTATGAGAGTTATGGGGCGAAACTGGCAGGCTTTTCTAGCAAACTTGTTTTAAAAAAAGGAGCTGTTCCGTCGATTCAGCCAAACCCGACCCCCGAGCAACTTCAGAAGGCTCGAAAAATATCTCTCAGTACGCCATCGCCTGTTACTTCTAAAGACACAGAAGGTACGCCACGAACTTCAAGAAGGGGAAATGCTCTCACTAAACTTAGCGCCCAGCGGGTAAGTTTCATATACGAGTAATTTTGTGATTTTGAATAGCCATTCCAATTCCTGTAATAAGTTAAAAATGTAAGAAAATCATGATTTCGGCTTTTCGCCCTTGTCGTAGACCATGAAGCAGATCGAGTTTACACCTGAGAGTGAAAGTCAAAGAGCAGAGAGCGTTGGCACTGATGATACACTGCAATCAGCTGATCCTCCCAGCCTGTCAAGCTCTGTGGAATCGGAAAGCAAAGGACTATTCCCGTTAACAGCAAACAAGGCCACGCAAAAAAGTTTTAGGAGACCTGAAAGAAGAAGTAGAGGTTAGTTATAATTATTGTTACTAAAATGTGTTTCATGACAGAAACTATCTATAGGCCACTTATAAAGATATAAAATAATGACACTGAATATCTAAATGGTTCTGCGTTTCCAGGTGACCAAACATCTATTGAGCAACAGGAGATTGGTGTACAGTGTAACCTTGCTGATCTTCCCCCGATAGGGCTGCCCATGCCCAGTCGAGTCTTACGAAACAGATGATGATTTTTCAGAGGACTTGTACTCTCCTCAGTCAGCATCGTATTCAGAGGAAGATATGGATTTTTCAGACAGGGATTGCAAAGATAAAACATTCAAGAAAAAGAAAGGATTGGGAGGGTAAGTTTATATATAGGGTGTGTCACCAGTGCTTTGTATATAGTAAGCTACATAATCTGTTTTCTTCTTTCCCCTATAGCCCTCTACAATACCATAACGAATGGAAGTACATAGTATTTGAAAGTGCTCTGCAAGAACTATTCCAATGGTGCCCCGTTTGCAATAGCGCATCCCAAGGAACCATTTCAGACGAGCAAGGCACCTACATAAAGATCATCCAGCGGTGTAGAGACCCAAACTGCAAGCATGAAAAGGTGTGGACAAACCAGAGATTTATACGGACCATGCCTGTAGGAAATCTCCTTTTGTCAGCAGCCATAGTAATGTCAGGTATTTATGGCGCATTGATACAAATATAAATATTTATAGTCTAGAGGCCTCCATTTTTACTCATCGTAACCCAATGTCTCATATATCCAATTTCTAGGTCTTCCCACAGAAAAAACACTCAGGATGTTCCAGTTTTTGAATATTGCCTGTGTGTCGAGGTCTTCATTTTATCGACACAGCACCACATACATTACCCCAACCATAATACAGTGCTGGAAAAATGAACAGGCCATTCTATGTCAGCAAATGAAGGATCGTGGAGACCCCCTTATCCTTACTGGTGATGCAAGGTGTGACTCCCCTGGCCATACTGCGAAATTTGGGTCTTACACAGTGATTGAGCAAACCATAAACAGAGTTCTCGATTTTCAACTTGTTCAGGTGGGTGGGTGTTGTAAATGGGGTTTAATGAAATTGTTGAAAATGATTCACACATACTTATTACTTACCTTAGAGCAATGAAGTGAAGAACAGTTCTTGGATGGAGGTCGAGGGGCTAAAGAGAAGCGTACAGCATTTGACTACTGTGGACCTCTCAATCGGCACTTTGATAACTGACAGAAGCTCGTCAGTTTCAAATTACATCCGAACAAAATTACAGGACACCAAACACTACTATGACATCTGGCATGTTGCTAAAGGTATTATTTTATTGTACTTTTTAAAGGATAAATGTGGGATATAATGCTATAGAACACATAACTAAGGGACTTGTCAGAAATTAACAGGGGGGGGGGGATGTGGGAGGGTCATAACTTTTTGAGCCACTAAAAAGGGAAGGACATGAAAAAACTCTGCTTTTTGGACAAATCCAAGGGTAGGGTCACAGAATTTCATCCCTGTTGCAGGGGAAGGTCACATCCTTTTCGACCCTCCTTTCAAAATCTCCACCCCACCCCCGTTTTAATTTCCGACAAGTCTCTAAATACAAAAATAATACAGATCATTTAATTATAGGACTTGCCAAAAAAATCGATAAGATTGCTAAACAGAAGGACTGTCAAGATGTTGGGGAATGGAAACAGTCCATCAGTAACCATCTGTATTGGTGTGCAGCCTCAACACCTGATGGTAATGGAAATCTTATCAAAGCAAAGTGGGAGATTTTGCCATTACACATCCAGGGTATACACAGAGGGGGAAATGCTCTATACCCTGAATGTGGCCATGGACAACTTCTTGGAGAGAGCAATGATAGACTATGGTTGGACAAAGGTACAAATTGAAAGCATCTTTTTACAGTGTTGTACATAAATACAGTATCAAAATAACAGGTTTTTAAAAAAATGGCTATGGCAGCAAATACGTTTATTTGAAATCATGCAGATGTAACTTTAAATCACACAGGTTCAACTGCTGCAGTTAAGCTAGAGGAACTTCTGCTTAAAAAACGAGTGCTTGATGACATGAGCAAACTTTCGCCTGTTTATCAGACATCAACCTTGGAGGCAAAACATAGCCTTGATATACAGTTTATGCCCAAGCACACAGCTTTCTCATACTGGGGAATGCAAACAAGGTATTTCAAGTGGTTTTAAGACCCATTTAGTAATTTCTATTCAGTGGCAGAAAAAATATCCATAGGAGGGGAATGAGGGTGTGATTCACCTTGACAACTTCATTCAAATCTATTATTGGCTGAGTTGCAATCCCCTTATTCCTTCCATGAATCTACCTGACTGTCTTATGTGCTCCCCCCCCCCCCCCCCTCCCACATCTGATATGGTTTATTTGCCCATTTTGGTTGTTCTATTTCAAGGTTATGTTTGTCAGCACTACATTACAACGAAGCTGCTGACAGGATGCAAGCAGTCAATAAGGAGGGTAGGCTGTGCTATTCTCTTAAATTCCCTAAAGCGAAGAAGGGAAAATGTGCTGTCAGACCACAGAAGACAAGAGCAACATATGGTAAATGAACAAAAAATTAAAATACAATACATTTATTACAAAGCTCCTATAGGCAAATTGAAAACATTTCTCATTTAGTTTTTTTTTCTGCTTTAAAAAAGAATACTGCAAAAAGGCCATGAATATATTGTTTGAAGAATATAGCAAGAGCCCAAAACAGTTGCGTCTTTATATGGAAAACATGAAGAAAAGCACACCTCCCCCACTAACTGCCTCCATTGAAGACAAGCCAGATAAAGAGGAAGCCATTCTGGATTATGTCTCCAGATATTACCGCCGGTAAATAGTTCACTGACTTCCAATTCCTTTCTTAGCCATTTCAATATGAAATTCAACTAACCAGAAATAATCTTAGAGTGCTGTTTTGGGGATGCAAACCAGGTACATACTGGTCTACATAACAAAATGTAATTTTGAAATATGTTTTTGATATGCTTGTTCAATATAAAATTGCAACTTTAGTTTCTACCCCTAAAAATCTCTTTGTAATATTATAGTCGTAATTTACGAAAGTCATGTTTGAAGGCAAGTTTGATTAGATTTTGATCGATGATCTTTATAAACTGTCAAAAGTATTACTACATTCGAATATGCGGTAGCTCATGTGTACCTTTGATGCATAAATTTGTGAATAAAGTTTATCTATGTTAGCTACAAAAAGAAACAATCAGAATGGTTTTCATTAACCCGTGATATACACTTTAGCTTATTATACTTTATCACATTGTTTTCTATTGTATCTATTTGAATATTAGCACTTTGTGTCACGGGTTAATGAAAACCACTCTAGTATAATAGTAAATATATTAAGCTTATATTAAAAAATACGTATCAAAGATATTTCATAAATGCAAGTTACAACTATTCATCTGCATATTTAAAACCAGTAAATACAAAATCTTCTTCCAAACCTGGGGGAGGAAAATGAGCTCTAATACACATGACAGTGCATGAAGGGAGAACAACTCGTATTTCTTTGCCCAGAATGCCCCAACACCAGCGAACCAATTACCGGTAGGCAATATGTCGATTCCGCTTATGAAGAGGAACCTCAGTTGCATTACCACTGTAATGCTGCCTGTATTGATACCAAGCCGCTTGAAGAACCCATCGGTTCGTACAAACGGCTAGGAAGCCAGGATGGGAGGTAATACAGGCCGGCTCCTCTTCCAAGCCATCCACTTCGACTGCCTCACGAAGCTTCGCTTTTAAAACTTGGGTGATCTCCTGACAACACTTACACTCTACAGCTCTATCCATTATTTGGCAATTTTCGCAGGTACACCTAATTAGTAAAGACGATCAATTCATGAATTAATCGAGCGAAAGTGAAATTAAATTTATAGCAAAACGTAATTCTTACCATTCGCTGTTTTCAAGTCGTTCCTGCTGATAGTCTTCATTGTTGTTGTTGTTGTTTCCTTCAGCTTCCCGTCGTCTTCTACCCACCGGTTCAAAACGCCATGGTCCAATAACATTTCCCTCCCCCTCATCATCGAGCATTTCAGATCCATCTGAACCGGAACTGCTATAACTTAAACTAGAGCTAAAGTTGCAAGAATCACTTTCCTCCGTACTAGACATGTTTCAAACACAATCTATTGAAATAGAAGGATCACCACTGTGGCTCAACACACGTGTGACGTTTAAGATCACGTGACTGAAATACGAAACGTTTTTGCATGGAAGTCGAAAAATTCGACTTTACTACCCCTAAAACACTGAAAAAAATAAAAAAAACAAGCCAAAAAAGGCTGAATATGTGTTAAGACACATTTCCACAGCTTGTTTAAAAAACCCGCATTTTTCGCCGGGACGGGCCCTTTAAATAATCTATGTTGAACGATCATTTATTTGAAAATGTATCTGCCAAAATGCCAAAATTTGCTCGTTTATCCGAGTTAAACTTTGCTCGTGGACCGATCTCAAATGCGTTAAATGCGCTATTATAAAAGTAATATAGGGTCCGTCATCCCAAGTTGTGCTAATGAGGGAGTTAAGCAAATTTTATTACAAAAGCATGTATGGTAAGTGGAAATGGTTCTGAAATGCATAAACCATAACCTAGTTATGTGTATTTGCGCTCACGGTCAGTGCAAACGAAATTCGATCTCTCCAAAACAGGTTACCATAAGTGCGTTACAGTAGCTGGCACTTATGACGAATGCAATCGGTCCAAGAGCACTCATCGTAACTTATCTTACCTACAGGGCGAAAGTATTTACTAAGGTCGGATTAATTTCTTACCCTGTCAGGAGGTGATTATCGTGTTATAGTGTGAGTTTCTCAACCAATCAGCGCACTTTTACTAAATTTTGTACTTTTACTAAATTTATTTATTTGTGCCCGTTTTAATAGCTAGTGTAGTATTTTCAATCCTTTCTTCATTTGAAGGACCTCTTGTGGCTTCTCATTACTGATAACATACAACAAGAACTTCCCATGGATTACAGAAAATCACTGGAAAAAGAACATTCTGGCAGCTTGCAGTGGCAGATTGAATCCTGTAATATTATAAGACTAGTTCTAGAGGGTCAACTGACTGACTCTGATTTTTGGATTAGCTTAAAGACAAGCACCAAAGAACACCTTGAATGCATCTTGTCCGTAAGTGTTGTTTACGTGACATCATGAATATATAGCCACCATTATTGTTGAAGTTAACAAAATTTAATAAGTAAAGGTAATGTTTAACATGTGTGTACATGTTGTTCCTTCAACATACTGGTAGCTAGTGTTGCAGAAGGTGCCACTTTTCTCCATCAGTGCTGTGTTTTAAGGTCATTTAATGTTGAGAGAGAAGCTATAAGAAGTGTGACCACACACCATTCTCTAGGTTATCATTTCTTTGTTTAATTGTTCTGCATCAGGAGCGCAATCATGAATATTGATACAACTCAATCGAAAAACCTTAATCTCAAGAGAATGATGTGTGATTTGAAATTAATTATTGGATTAGGTCCATTGAATTATAGATTTCTGGTAAGATATACTCTTAATATTTATTTGCCAATGTATTTTTTCTTCCATTATCAGTTATGTGTGAAGACATTACAAATTAAGGATTCCAACACATTCAAGCAATCCCTGGACAAAGATTCAATATTTCAGATTTTGAGGTCATTTGTTTGGTAAGTAAAGGAAAACTGGGTCCAGTTATTGAAAGCCTACTTAGTGGGGACAGATCCTGGAATCTGAGAAAGGAGGGCCAGCAATAGACATGTACAATACATTAGCCTGCAGAACACTCGTTCTTTTGATGGGTTTGAGAGAAAGAATCAGGTTTTTGGGGTTCCTGTTTTGACCAATGGCCCGCAAGAAAAAATTCCAAAGTTCCCTTGACCATAACCCCGGTTTTTTATCAAATCCACAAGAACGCTTGCTTTGCAGGCTATCAATACACTAGACCAATTTTTGTTTGTTTAACCAAAAATTCTCCCAGTCATCCTGCTGGGAAAAGCTTTTTTTTTCTTTTTTTAATTTTTTCTTTATTGTTTGTAGTTTGTTGTGTTGCTGTTTTGAAGATGGATTCAAAGTAGCACAAAACTCCGAAGCTAAAATATTTCTTGGTGATTTTAAGGTAAGCAAGTATTTTACCAATCCATGCCAGTTATACATTGAACACTTGATTTAAGCACACATGCTCAGTTATAAAAGCTGAAGTACCATAGCAACATTTATAAAATTGTAGAACCCAAATAATTTTGCGTGACTCTATTACCTTTAGTTAAAACATGTTCTCATTTGGTGTTTTTCAATAATAGGGTGTCATCTAAGGATTCCAACATTTTCAATGCCAACCTCAACTCAATTTCATTCCTGACCAGAAAATATATCCTACCCCCCATGGGGGATTTTATTGAGACCACACCCCTAATCCTGGAAATTCCCATTTCATTCCTATACAAACTGATACAAACTGTAATTTTGTTCTTTCTCTGACCCCCATCCCTCTGAAATTCCAAATGGTGGGGGGAGGGTTGGGGGGGGGGGGGGGTGGGTATTGATAATCTCTGAGACTTCACATCTAGACAATTTGTTGCAACAACGAAGAAGTTGTTAGTGGACGCCAGTCAAGGCATCTCATGCTGCCACTTCTTAGGCAGATGATTGTGTTTAAACCAAGCTCTTTAATTTTTGACAAAGTCATGGAAATTACTTGATTGACATCCACCAATTATTAAACACAATTTTGTTGCAACAGCAAATTATTGTATTATTTTACTCCCTTTGGAAAGCATTTTCAAAGACATAAAACTCAATTTCTTAATATACTCTTCATAAAATATTATTTGAAATAGGCTGATAATATTCAAGTTGATAAGATGAAAGTGAATCCTGTGAAGTACAGTTCAGTCAATACTTACCCAATGTTTAGAAGTGGTATGGCTCTTAGTTAAAACTAAAGTTATTTTGTAGCTGAAATTTTATATTTAATTATGATTTTTATTAGTTATCTTCATTACAAAATGTTTTGTCCAAAATTAGTGTTATTTTTATTAGCGGTTTTTGTTAATTGTAGCAAGCCAGAAATATATCACAATTAAAACTTACGCTCTATATATAGCACGCGAGGAATCGAACATTTTGCGTTACAATAATTGGTGAATAGCATTCTCTTGCTTTTCGATAACATTTCGACAACTTGTTATGGAGTGCTACGGTTTTGATGTCAAACACACAGCCTACTTAATCTGGTGCATTACTCTAAAGCAAAAGCGGGTCGGGGTTTTTGAAAGCTCATAGCGTGTTTAGTTTATATAAATTTCCCCATAAAGTATACATTTTCTAACTGCTTAAAGTTCAAATATTGCATATTCGATTTTACTTTTGGACAAAAATAATTCATTTTTCTTTTAGCGCTTCTTTAATCTTTTATTCAATTCCAAAGTTATAACTACAAGTTTTTAAGGGCATTCTTGAGAAAATGGCAAATATCTGACAAAAGAAAAGGAAAATGAAAAAACACAGACACACTTTGGTAGAACAGCATACGTGTAATAAGATGCAAAAAAAAGTTGATTCGTTTACGCTAACCAGAGGGAGAACAAACATCTCGCGTCGAACCATACCGTTTGCAATCAATGCCTGATATATCCAAAATGAATTATTGTTGTCCAAAAGTAAAATCGAATATGCAATATTTGAACTTTAAGCTGTAAGAAAATGTATACTTTATAGGGAAATTTATATAAACTAAACGGGCTATGAGCTTTCAAAAAACCTGACTCGATTGTGTTCCCTTTATCCTTAAGTGTTTCCAGATATTAGGGGCTGTGTTGGTCATGTTGTTAATAGACCCTTTCAGCTTGAGCATAATGTTTTCCCTATCAGACCATGTGTTATTATTTATTATGATTTCATTATTGTTATCTCATTCCCTTGAGAATTAGATTATTTGTAAACTTGAGTTGTATTCATATCCATGTGCAATCTCAATGTTAAACAATGAAAGGATATACTTTAGGCAATGATGTGGCCTGAATCGAGAAACACTATGCCCATGCTGAAAGTGTCTGTTATTTTTGGAACTGTTTGATACAGATGACAAGGATCTAAAGTGTGGCTACCTACAGCAAAATCTCCGGTTGAGTTTTGAGCCACAAGAGATCAACAGTATTGTAGAGGAATTGCACAAGATGCAGCCTTCAAGAAGGGTTCACTTAGAGGTAACACACCAACCTACCACCTCATTAGTACTAATTATAGGTCTCCATGGAACCATGGAAACACAAAACATGTTAGGGTGTGCTCCAACAGTTGTAAAAGCTGAGATGTAAAACCATTTTGATTTTTCAGAATTTGACCTGCATGACATACAAGGCATACATTGATGTTATCCAAGACCCTCTTCTACAAGAAATATTACACATCATGTTGTCCAAAGCCATGCAGTGTGCTTCAAAAAAGGTACTTACAGGTTTTATGGTCATCACACCATGACAGTTGTACATAATGACTAATATCATAGAGTGAAGGTAAAGCATTCTTCATTTAGGTTGCACTTTATAAATTAATATGATTTAATATTATTATTTCCCATATTCTTGATATCACTTATCACCACCACAAAGTACAGCAGTGGTGCAGGTCAAAGGGGTCGAACTCAGTACTGAAATAATGGTATAACTAGCTAAAACTAGTGTGAGCTGCGTCGGTGTTTCTAATGAAACAGTAATGATGAAAAGGTAAATTATACACCGTGAAAAGATGAAAAAACTTACTTACTTACTTTTAGTAAGTTTTTTCATCTTTTCACGGTGTATAATTTACCTTTTCTAGTAAGTTTTTTCATCTTTTCACGGTGTATAATTTACCTTTTCTAGTAAGTTTTTTCATCTTTTCACGGTGTATAATTTACCTTTTCAAGTAAGTTTTTTCATCTTTTCACGGTGTATAATTTACCTTTTGAAGTAAGTTTTTTCATCTTTTCACGGTGTATAATTTACCTTTTCGAGTAAGTTTTTTCATCTTTTCACGGTGTATAATTTACCTTTTCTAGTAAGTTTTTTCATCTTTTCACGGTGTATAATTTACCTTTTCATCATTACTGAAATAATGGGAAAGGATAATGTTTGTAGTGGCATCAAGGTGTACTTAATCTAATAGCTATGGAAAACTCGTTACAGCTGCATGTTGTATGTAACTATAAAGCATGGCTTACTAGCCCCTAAGTAGGAACTAGCTCATTATACCCTTAATAGTCACATGTGTTCTGGGTGTATCACTAACCCCTTAGTAGGAACTAGCTCATTATACCCTTAATAGTGGTGTTCTTGGTGTATCACTAACCCCTAAGTAGGAACTAGCTCATTATACCCTTAATAGTCATGTGTTCTGGGTGTAGATCACTAACCGGCCCAAGTAGGAACTAGCTCATTATACCCTTAATAGTGATGTGTTCTGGGTGTATCACTAACCCCTAAGTAGGAACTAGCTTATTAGACCCTTAATAGTCATGTGTTCTGGGTGTATCACTAACCCCCAAGTAGGAACTAGCTCATTACACCCTTAATAGTCATGTGTTCTGGGTGTATCACTAACCCCCAAAGTAGGAACTAGCTCATTATACCCTTAATAGTATCAACTCGAAAGGCATTGCCATTACATTCCTTAATGACATGAGCTGGAAACTTTGTGTTACCTTACTAATGTCATGGCAACACATTAATTGACTTTGTTAGTGATCCTGCACTTGTTGTTGCAAAAAATTTGACAAACTAACAGCAAAATATTTTTCTAGGATTATGAAGTGTCTATGGCGCTATTGCAATATGCCATTGGAAGGTTAGGGGCGACCAATACCGGTCCAGTGTCAGCTATTGAAAGGGTTAAAATGGCAGTCAACCAAGAGCTTCTAGTTATCGACTTAAAGAAGAATAAAAGCAAGTGAGTAAATATCACAGATCTTCAGATTGAATATAATAGTGACCATGCAATTCATATTTATATTTATAAGAATTTTGACAAATTGTTCAATGTACTACTATAATTTCATATTTTCTTAGAAAAGAAGACTTGGTTAATCAAGTCAAGTCATACATTCATCAAACCAGTAGCCGTAAGTCCCTGTCATACATTTATCTATTTGATAATGATTTATAAGTTGTAAATAGACCCATTTCTATGTGTATACATGATCAAAGGCACTTACAATAGAGAGAGGTGGTAAGTATGATGTGCAGGTACTGAGGGAGGTCACTGACAAGGTTTCTTTACTTCCTCGGTGGTTCTTTTGCATTCCTCTTAAATATTGGTTTAATTTATATTAGTAATGATGAAGTGTGGTGAGATGGGACCACAATTAAAGTGAAGTGGTATTCTGTTCCCCTTGAAAATCTAAACACTTGCAGATTATTTAACTACAAAGACAGCACCTGATCCTCAGTTATTTAAAGGTCGTCTAAGACTAATATCACAACCTTCCAGCTTATAGTCCAACAAAATGAGGAGAGAAGAAAGGGAGAATGAAAAAAAACATGAGAGTGAATGAACAAAATTTTGAAGTAATGAAACCCTGAGTAAAGTGGTAGGGTAAAAGGAAGAAAGAAAGAACTAGTCAAAGAAAGAAAGAAAGAAAGAAAGGGAAGAGGGAGGGAAGAAGATATTTAGAGGAGTAAACCAAGACTGAAAATGTTCTTATCCACAGAACTAGATATCTTACCTCACGTGGAAAAAGTTGCAGTGGTATATCTATTGAACAGCAAAGAACTGACCTTTCTTTCAGACCTCAAGATGGAAACTGAAGAATCCACAACTACAGATTATAGAACTGTATGTAAAAACATTCCTGCATTTCATCCAGGGAGAGTAGATGAGAGATTTTGCCTCTCTGTCAATGTCTTACCTCTAGCTTTATTGTGAGCAGTCCCTGTATTTCCTTAATTGATTATTGAACTCATTAATCCCCCAACCATCCACCATGAATAATAGACTATCTACAACTTCTCACTTAGCAAAATTGACAGAGAAAACACAAAACAGTGACCAAGGAAATACAGGGACTGTTGACAGTCCATAATGGCCTTCAGGCATACTCATTTAACCGTAGCTTATAAGGCACAAGGTCCATTATATTAGTATTTAGCAAACTAGTTGGACAGTAATGGAAAGCAGAATTTTGACGTACGATTTACCATCAAATCTACCTGCCTTCCTATTGGGTTTCTGACATGAAGTGTTACTATCAGTTGTGTGTTGGTCTGTTGAAGAAGCTGGTTTTAAAGCAACAAGGCAGGTGAAGTTGACTTGCAGTAAATGAAAGTTTAGTACATGCATTTACTGGAAACACAGAGAAAAACAAGGAAAATAGTCAAATGAAATGCTTTTTAAACACAGGAATGTCAAAACATTTGTGTATTTGCCACAGAATGCCAGTCATTTCGAGACACAGGTCGATTCGTTTCGAGACACTAAGATACAAGTTCGAGACAGGCATATATCCGTTTCGATACACCTCATACACCGTTCAATATATATCATATATAGAGGATATTACAGGTTCAAAACGATCTTATAAAGATAAGTATTTATTGCTATGTTGAGATACAAGGATACCAGACCAAACGTTACCAAGTTTTCCGTAAATTATTGACTCGAAAACTCGTCAAACTATCTTAATCTACTATCTTAATCAGTACTCTATGATTTTTTCCAAAACCTTTATCAGAAACTCAAATCTTCTAAATCTTATGAAGAATTTTTAGATAAATATGAAAGGGTGATCCAAGTTTAGAGAGAAACAAGCAAACGACAAGCTCAAAAACTTTGGACGCGGACGAGATGTTTTGACTCGACAACAAGAATGTTCTATTCGTCAAACTTCTAGATCTTAATCAGAACTCTTTGATTTTTTCCAAAACCTATATCAGAAACTCACATCTTCTAAACTTTATGAAGAATTTTTAGATAAATATGAAAGGGAATTCAAATTTAGAGAGAAACACGCAAACGACTTGCTCAAAAACTTTAGACGCGGACGAGATGTTTTGACTCGACAACAAGAATGTTCTATTCGTCAAACTACCAGATCTTATAGTCAGAACTCCATGATTTTTTCCAAAATCTTCACCAGAAACACATATTAAAGTTAAAGAATATACTAGTATAACCTTTATTTTTTAACAAGGTGAAAGCATATGAATTCAATCCACGTCGGGTAAAAAAAAAACTCCACCAGAGTAGATTCATCGAGCTTTGAGCTCTATGCGGATCGAAATCTACCTATCACAGCACTTTATTGGCTTTTTTTAAAACGCAGCCGGTCGCGGTCTAAAATTGACTAAATGCCCGGCAGTCCAGACTTTCGCCAAAAAAACGAGAACTGGCTACAGTTAATGGAATCAAACTAGTCTAACTTTATTATGGTGTATTAAGCGCTTCCTGTAGTCTGGACTGATTCGAAAAAAGATTGTCTGTATTCGCTCGGCATAGAATACGGTCAGCACTATAATGGTTCATATCACTTCTAATATTTTCGCCAACACTGCCGGCGAAAAATACTTTCGCAAAAAATACGATAAATTACCTACGTAAATGAAGCCAAACTAGTCTAAATTTGTGGAGGAATATTAAGCGCTTCTTGTCAGTACTCTACACTGCTTCTAATAATGATTGTTTGTCTTTGCTCGGCATAGAATACCGAGCACTTGGTTCATGTCACTTAGAATATTTTCACCAACACTGACTCTGCTCGCAGGGTACCGGTCGCGGTCCCAAATACACTAAATGCCCGGCAGTCCAAACTTTCGCGAAAAGTACTATAATTATTACCTACCGTTAATGAAGCCAAACTAGTCTTAATTTATCGAGGAATTAAATTAAGCGCTTCTTGTACTCTGCACTGCTTCAACTATACGGATTGTTTATCGTATTTTTTTGCGAAAATTGCGACCGGCAGTGTTGGCGAAAATATTAGAGTCGTTTGCGTGTTTCTCTCTAAACTTGAATCACCCTTTCATATTTATCTAAAAATTCTTCATAAAGTTTAGAAGATTTGAGTTTCTGATAAAGGTTTTGGAAAAAATCATAGAGTTCTGATTAAGATGGTAGATTAAGGTAGTTTGACGAGTCGACCGGTCGTTTGATACTGATATATTATGGCATTATCATTGTCTGTTTTTTAGAAAAAAATTGCGCAGTTAATTCTGTTTGTATTAATTTAGAAATTTTTATCCGCCACTAACTCTAGTCGTGTGCATGTATATTATATTAGGACAATTTTACGCGACTAGAGTTAGTGGCGGAATTCTGGGTATCGTGTGCATGTATGTTATATTAGGACAATTTTACGCGACTAGAGTTAGTGGCGGATTTCTGGGGGATTGTGTGCATGTATATTATATTAGGACAATTTTACGCGACTAGAGTTAGTGGCGGATTTCTGGGGATTGTGTGCATGTATACTTTATTAGGAAATTTTTACCTGACTTAGTAGAGTTAGTTGCGGATTTCGACGTAATTCTATTAGTATTATTAGGAAAATTTTATGCAAGTAATGTTAGTTGCTGAATTTCGTTTCCTAATAGTTTAATTTCGTCAAATAATATTTCTTCATTATTATACAGACAAGATGTTTGCGTTATATTTTCATAAAACAGACATATGAAATTGCATAATATGGTATAGTATGTATACCCAATGTTTTCTACACTCTATTAATATATAGTAATAAGTGATATACTTGATGGTTGATCTTATTGTTGTTTTTTTTCCAGCTTGGTTCTTTGCTGGCAGCTGCTTGTCTGTCTGTCATGAAGCCCCAGCAGTGGCGCAAATACATACGCCTGCTATGGGATGGAGGTTTGTTGATAATAATAATAATAACAATAATAATTATTATTATTGTTATTGTGATGATAATGATAATGATAATAATAATAATAATAATTTATTAAGCGTTATATACAATTTCAGTGCTTAACAATAAAACTGATATTACATAAATAAAGAAGAAAAAAACTAAGAATAATTATAGTATTTGACAGACATTCTGTTCTTGAGGTGCATGTAACATCATAGCTGTCATGTTGGCTGAAGATAACAAAGAGGCCATTTCATTGTTATCTATTGAGAAATCTTTTGTTAAATGGAACCAACCTGGCCGCAATGACGCAACGTGCAAATGAAGAATATGTCAAGGGATTTAGACTCATGTGGTACAGTAGCACCCACACAGCATACTTTACTGATGTTTCAAAATCTCTTTTTCCATCATCACGGCTTGATTCCACTACCACCAGAATCCTTTTCAAAGTCTTATTTTTATTCAAATGTTTTCAAATGTTTTATTGCCAACACGAATCAGAACATAAAATGGTGTGTTAATCTTGGTTGATGATAACAAAGCATCTCTCATTACATTCTCTTGTTAGATCAACCAACCTGGTGGCTGTTCCATAATTATTTAATGTATCAAGATCTAATTTACACAAGATATTCGGTCACGTGGTTTGCACTCCAATAAATAGACCTTTTTAGCTTGAGCCTACTTTTATGTCTTTGTTTATTTTTTATGTTAAAAAATAAACTGCAATAACAACCCCATACATCCATACAATTATTTATTTCAAATTCTAATAAAAGATAGAAAGGAAAAGAAAAATAAGTATAAGAAAAACTAATATTGAGCTTCAGTTAGAATAATGACATTCAATTATACTTGGTTACATTCTGTTATTTTCTTTAGGATAATGCATCATTTAGGCCTGTACCTAATTTTTTTGCACTTCAGACCATGGTCATTCCATTGGTCATATCATTTATTTATTTACTTGATTATTAAGAAAAGATGCGTGAATATTTTCCCACTTTTCAATTCTCCATTCCCTTTACAAAGAATCTTATTCTCAAAAGAAATCACACATGGTTTGAAAAGGGATAGCACTACACACAAATCATGCTATTCAATAATAACAATTCTGATTTTGATTAGTGCTCAGAATATTCAGCTCAACTGTACAACACAAAAGACCCCAAGATGGCAGACCTACAATCCCAATAAGGAGAGAGGCTAGCAATATGAGCGTGTAAGTATTGTATAACTGTCAGCCTGCACATGCATACTATTTGCCTGTATGACACATTCATTCTATTTCTATTATTCTGTGTTATTGGGTTATATTATGTGTAACCTTACTCCACTCCCAAAACACAAACGTGATCTGTGAGATACATGTACATGTAGCATTAGCACAGACTTAGATCAGCACAGAGTTTATTTTGGGGCTATAAATCATGTAGATATCTATCACTACACACATAATTTTGCATTATTTACCTGTTGTTAATTTGGCCTATTGTTTTTTGATACTTTCAGATCAAGCTTTTTAGATTTTGTAGATCAAATCCAAGTAAGTCTGTCTGTCTGTCTGTCTGTCTGTCTGTCTGTCTGTCTGTCTGTCTGTCTGTCTGTCTATTGGATAGTGATTACATTTTTTTATTTAGTTGAAAAACTAAATAAAGAATTAAACACTATTAAATAAAGAGATTCTGAATTAATAATGAGCAATTATTGGACTAGGTAGAGCATGATAGCATAAATTATCAACACCAAGGCCGATTTTTCTGCCTGAGTCGCGGGCTGAGGCAGATGAAACAGACCAGAGGGTTGATAATTTATGCTCAACCTCATCCAATAATTGTTTTATATATTTTATCAATGGAGAAAGCGAGATAAATCTTGGACCACAATGTAAACTACTGATTTCCCATCTAATGAAGTTATTATTATCATTATACATCATGATGGATATAAACAAAATAAATATGCCTTGAAGTGGCAAATGTAGCACAAATGGTGACCTTGAGTAAACCTGACAGGATAAATAAATTACCTGCAAAATTTTTTGCAGATAATATATTTATCCTATCGACATCATGAGCTATTTAAAAGAATCTGTTTGTTTTCTCCCAATCAAAATTAAGAGAGTGAATAAAAACATAATGGAATACCACATACGACTATTCTACCTAATTCAGCAATTAATGATAAGAAAATGTTGATAGCAATGCTAGTTGGTTTACTACTCAACTCTATAATTGAATCTTATACTCATTAATTATTCATGACCTCATAGACCAACCCAGGTTTATTATTGGTACCACGTGCAGTAGTTTGAAACCTCCATCAAATACGACCACATCCATTTGTCGTGTCAAGTACTCATCACTGTACTCTATTGGGGTTTAAAAATCCTCTTGGATTTTCAAATTTGAATTTGAAATTCCACACAGAATTTGAAACCCCAATAGAATACAGTGATGAGTACTTGAAACATTACATCTACAGCACAATATCTATAGATGATCTTTTTTAGGCTTAATACGATTGTCAAACCATGTTATTTAAGAACAGCCGCGTTATCATGCTATAATTGTAATAATATCTTGAACAGAAGAGTTACTTGCATTTATTATCAGTAGAAATAACTTTTATAAATGATTTTTTATTGAAACCCTTTTAGTGATGGTGACAAAACCTTACTCCCAAATCTGCCTGTGAGTTAAGCCGGAGGTGTTAAGGGTATCCAAAGAAATTGAAGATGTAAAAACTGTATTTAAAATGTAGCATTTTCTTATTTTTCAGGAAGAGACTTGCTTAGCGGTTGTTGTATCATGTCTCGTAAGGCTGCACAATTTATCAAAGGCAAGCATCAGTTGTTACCTGAAAAACTCCCTGAGCCCCCTATTTCACTTATAAATATTTGGTGCACCCAGCCTCCTCCAACTCACCCTTCTCCCCCCCCCCCCCCCCCCCCTAATTACTCCTGCTCCCTCCCCCTCCCAATAAACAAATTCTGCCTTTTGAGCGCTTTTTTATTTTTCTGCGACTACCGTAACGTCTGTTGTTATTTTTTGTTGGTTATGGTGTTGAAGTTCGATTGTTTGTTTGTTGTTGTCTTTTCTTGCTTTTTTTTTTCGTGTGTTTTGTACTTTGTGTTCGTTACGATACAACAATTCGTTGTTTTGCGTGCATCACTCAAAAATTACTAATTCTTAAACGTGGTCAAGGAAGCGAAAAAATAACCGTATCTGATTTTGGTCCTGAAACCCAAAACGAATAAAGTAAAATTAGTGTTACTATTACAGGAGGGACAAGAAAATGCCAGAGAAATATTCAGCTCATATGGTTACCTTTGGCCAACGTCTGTCACAAAGTAAGTCAATCAAAAGTGTTCAAGGCTGACTAACTTACACCTTCAATGGCCGAAATATTTACCCATTTCAGGCCACGTGTCATTCCCTTATATAAATGATTGGAAATATGTCGACCAATTTGAATCACTATCATGCACCGACTAGCGTTGTGTTCATGTGGAAACAAAAGCGTTCTAACAAGCATTAGGGTATAGGAGGCTAGTCACTGGAGAACAATAGTTTCGGTAGCCGATTACCTTTTTTAAAAACGATATTCAAACGAATCAACAATCAGCAAAAAAATGTTTTGAGGGAGATTTTCAATTGAATTGAAGATTTAAATTCTATAATTGTTTGAAATCGTTAAAACAGTCCAAATTTAGATGTTTTTTGGGACTTAATCGATGGACGGTCAGTTTGAAATGCCATAATTTGCGAATGAAACATCAAAGGTTGCGTGTCGCACTTCAACGATAATGGTAGTTTTTAACTTATAGTTATACGTATTTATAAACTTAACGTTACTTTTGCTTTAGCCGAAGTACCGTGAATTTTGAACAGATAGAGCATGCCATGCTGCACACTACCAAACATGCTGTTATAGCCTATCCATACAATGCCGTGTGGCTACAAACATTGGGTGATATATATCTTGGTAAGTTGCTGTTATGGGTAAGGTAGCTGCGCACCCTTGCTACTGCACATCCTGCTCGGACACCCTAGAATGAATTAAGAAAAGGACTGAATGATTGATAGGAGGTGCCATATTGGATGACCAAAATCGGTCATTTCATAGATAGGTATTTGTGTCGCGAAAAATCATTCAAAAATTTGTTATTAAGCAATATAGCTGCTTTTGCCGTATTGCGATAGAGGAACAGTTAGGGAGCTGCAGGGCATGCGAAAAACAAGAGATAAACTCGGCTACGCCTCGTGTCTTGACACTTGATTATGTCGTGCTCTACAGCTCCCAGAGTGTTTAGATGACAGTACATTGACCTGCACGTGCGTTTTATATGTCAGCAATAAAGCAAAACGATTCCAGTAAACGATTTAAAAACATTAAACAACCTCAAAAAATGAAGTCCAACATGGACTGAAGACTACCTACCACCAGTCATATTATAGAAATATAACCTATTATTAATGTTTTCTTTACAGATTCCAAAAATTATTCCTCGGCCCTCAAATGTTACATTGAGGCTGGAGCATGTTCATCGTCTCTGTTTTATTCGTCCATCCCAATGACCGTCTGGGACACTCAGGTCAGTAGGTTTATTTAGTGACCACTACGCACATTAGTTTGACGAAGCAGTGGTGTATTTACATAACACAAGATTGAAATTTTATCTCGGTTCGTAATGGCAAAGCTGTAATCCTCAAAACTAAAATGCAACACAGAAATGTATATACACACAAGTGTGATAGAGGTAGTACTTGCGTCTCATCTCTGGGGTCATGGGCTTGATTCCTGGTCTCTGCATAACATGTGAGTAGAGTGTGTTAGACAAACAAGTGTTTGAAGTGTTGTAGAGGTAGTACTTGCGTCTCACCTCTGGGGTCATGGGCTTGATTCCTGGTCTCTGCATAACATGTGAGTAGAGTGTGTTAGACACACAAGCGTGTGAAGTGTTGTAGGGGTAGTGCACTTGCCTCTCACCTCTGGGGTGTTGGGTTTGATTCCCGGTATCTTCATAACATGTGAGTGGAGTGTGTTAGACACACAAGTGTGTGGAGTGTTGTAGAGGTAGTGCACTTGCCGATTGATTCAAATGATTTTCTCCTGTTTTGCTACCTCCATAAAAGCTATTACACTGACTTGGAATTCAATAAGTGAATTAGCCGTAACCTGACTTGAATCAGGCTAGAGGTATAAGTTAATTGTTGCCTTCAGTAAATAACATTGCTTAAATTGTATCAACTACATCCTTATTGTCATTCTTATTTAGTATTTTGTATATGAATTACGCATATCAGACTTTTGCTGCTGTGTAGTGTTTATTAAAATAGTTACTGTTCTTTATTTATTAGATATTCAAGAAGATGGTTGAATGCTGTATGGAGCTGAAGGCATACATTCAGGTGAGCTCGCAGTCCGTCAATTTTGTTCATTTCAAAATTGGCAGTTTTGAATTCGCGACGACGCGAGTGTCGTTTCCTACGAACATGCTCGCGTGTTATTGAAGGCGTAACCTAACTAAAAGCAGTCCGTAACAGTCAGTGTTCTCAAAGAAAACGCATGCTATTTAATTTGAAAAAACACAGGAACAAATTTTGTACCGCTTATATGACACTATGTCAAACGCCTTATTCTCTGTCAATCGCGTCTAAATAGCCATCATGTATATCAGGAGACATTGACGTAACATGGATATAAGGTCCCCAGGCCCACTCGGATACATACATCACAGGGACTCGTCATCATTATAATACCCAGTTGCATTGCTGATGTTCCTAGTGGTCGTAACTGGGAAGAGTTGCACAATGAATCCTCCATTCCAAATACAATCTCCTTTACCATACATTTCCTGTGTCGTGTGGAATAATAGTGACTTCCATCGTATTGTCCTGGACACTAGAAGGGGATATCTTGCTCCAGTGCTTCTCGGTCGTAGGTTTTGTTATAAACCTCCATCACGTTGCCAGTGTCCTCCAGCGTTTTCCTGCTGTGTCGTCAGCGCCAGGCCGCTAACGAAAAAGCTGTAAGACTAGGCTGAGATCGTAGGGCACACGAAAGAGACGTGCTGGAGAGAGAGATCCTATAGAACCCAGGGTAGGGTTGATAAGAAATTACCAATAGAAGTTTCTATGGCTTTGACAGCACAATATGTTTATTTGGATAGTAGTTGATCAGCTGATATAGCCGGCAATGATATGATCATTATACCCATCATCACCATCGTCATCGCTGATGACTAACTTTTTAATTATTGATATTATTACTAGGCTGCCCTATTGTGTCAGTGTATGGACCCCAAGGATTATGCAACTGCCTTCAAAGCCATACAGTTAGCCGCAACTGCAGCCGGGTTTGTATTTTCCACAGTATATATCCACATAAATACAACTTGTTATAGTCAATTATCGCAATTCTACTATACAGACTTTTGAAAAGGCTGAGTTCCGTCATGAAACAAACATGCTTATTTTGAAATGCAACAAGGACTTAAAATTTCCCTTTGCGGTTTCTCTTTTAACTTCAACTGAGTTGGTTGTTGGGTCGGTTCTCCTCTGTGTATAGCCTGCGTAGCGGTCCTCTGGTAGGGAATTTTAGAGAAGAAGTCCCCAGTCCCCTCTCCCTTCTCCTCTCATCTAAAATTCCCCACCAGAGGGCCGCTACGCAGGCTACGCTGTGTATTGATGGTTGTCTTGGGGTTTACAGTTTTCCTTAGTCGTGTTGAAAACCTAAGCAACTTTGAATTGGCATCAGATTTAAAACATGAAGAAGTGACGGAGCTTCGAAATGCTATTTATGGATGCGGCATAGCGGTTATGAATGACGGATGTTTTACGCGTCGCTTCGGGTTACGTTTTATTAACGGTAATGTTTGAGTTCAATTCCTATTAACGAGAGAAAGATTACAATAATTATCGATAGAAGAAACGATTAAAGCAAAAGGAAAGAAAAAGAAAAAGAATAATTACTTACAAAACGATGTGTAACTAAGAAAGACAGTAAACCTTGAACTGAACTGAACTTAATATAAATTATTTCGATATTAAAGGCTGAATACAAAAATGCGCACGCGAAAGTAGTGATACCATGAATCTAGCATGAACACTGTTATTATGCTTTGTCCTCACTATGTAAATGGCGATAGAAAACATACGGATAATGTTACGAAAAACTTATAACACAGATAACACAGATTTGGTTGTTAATGATGTATGATTATTTTCCATCTTTTTCAATATTATTTTTATTGATAGATGTGTTGATCATCACAGTGAATGAGCGATCTAAGCGAACGCTGTAAAGAAAGACTTGAAAAAGTGATTTCAAGCTTCAACGTTCGCTTAGATCGCTCATTCACTGTGATGATCAACACATCTATCATTATTCCACCACAGTTCTGCCCATTCAATTTCCACAATTATTTTTATTGTTAACTAAGTATGAATAAATAGGATAGGACCTTGATATATGTTTTTCATTTACTGTCTGTCTGTCTGTCTGTTTTGATACAGTGAAGATGCGATGGATCAATATTACATGCTGTTCTGGGATGTCACGATGTTAGAATACCTTATAAGTATCCTTATATTACAATAGTAAATATATTGGCATTAAAGTTTTCCAGAAAACACACAGTCAATAGTTTGCTGTAAATAGACGTTACTTCCAGTAAGCTGCGATTTTTGATGGCTTGTACAATCTTGGAGGTTGTTTTGATCTCTTGTTTTTTGGTTTCGTGTCGTAGAAAAGTTGACTAAACATCCACTAGTTGCCCCTTAGTCAACCGTTCGTTTGTCAGTCGACTCCCGGCTCACGTACGGAAGGCAAAATCACAGATGGTTAGGCGGAAGGGTGTTGTGGGTAAACAGTTCATAGTTGTTAAGCTCTGGAACATTGCTTGAAGTTAGCAAACGAAGCATTTTGTGAGTCTTCATGCATTTTTCTGGGCAAAATTATTAGTACCGTAGTACTACTAAAACGTTGCTCATAGTCTTCCTTGACTCGTAAAGACACTCATTTCCAGCAAGGACAACAGGAGAAAAAATTCCTAGCGGTAAGGAAATATGAAAATTGGTATTCAAAAGACTGTGCATGGGGTAGTGCTGGGGGGGATGGGGGGGGGGGGGGGGGGGGGAGGGGGAGGGGAAGGTTTGTTACATCAAAATTACAATATAGTACAAGTATGTTATTTTTTTAAAACATTTGCTTTTTTTTCAGATTCAAACCATAAGTCAAGCGGAATTGAATATTTTTAACAATCAGGATATTCTGGACCACGCTGAAAGCATCCGAAAAGCTTCATTATTCCGTACTTTAGCAAAGCAGTATCTTTAAGTGTACTGTTGCTACTCAATTTACAAATAGTGATAAGATCCAGAAATCATAATTGACGAAATAGTAAACGAAAATAAATAGAAAACGTAAAAAGATACAAACGGCTTGCAATGTCTTATCCGAACACAAAGTTAGAAAAATAGATGTGATGTGTGTTAGCGAAGCGCGCTGGGAAAGACCTCAATGGGTCGTTGGTCAAAATACATATTGGTGGAATAAGCGGCTGAATATTTGCAATGAATTCTAGATGGTACTGGGTCCATTTGGACTTGGATGAATACTAAACAGTTGTATGTACAATCTTCTGGGTCTGAATGGGGTTAACTGTTAACAGAGAAATGGAATTTTCTTAGCTGATAACTGAGATGGACGAGATAACTGATAGCTGTTTATCCTTCATTCATAGATTTAAGAAAATTTTTTTTATTGAAAAGCTATTTCAGGCCATTCACTATCACATTGCCTTGTGTCAGTTGATACTCTGTTACGTATTAATTGTTGATGTAATAGAGTTGAGTTGACCTTTGATCACTTTCCGTCGATTTGCCGGACGCTTTGGTCAGTGAGTATGAATACTGGTATCGTTAAAGTTGTTAGCTATTATAGAAAGGACGAGGAAGCTCCTTTCGAGCGCCACCGAAGTCGAGTACCCATTGACTTTGCTTTACAATCCTTCGTGCCAAAATATAAACAGCATTTAGGCGAAATTGGCCTCAAGGAGCAGCCAACAACGCACTGTTACAGTATTTCTTGGGAGTTATCACATAAAGCTGTAGCGGCTTTTGAAAGTGCCAGGAACGATCGAAAACTACGTCATTAATAGTGATAGTCAGTGGGCATTAGAACTCAGTGCCGATTCTTTTGGGTGCGGAAACGAACGAATTAAATGGTATGTATGCGTAAAACGTTATTTAGTTTGTTTGCTAATACACGGGCATTTATAAAGTAGCCGTCTGTCACAGCAGTTAGTCAATAATGAATTCATATATGTTGAAATCACATATATTTATATAATGACCATATGACCCGAAATTGCCCGGGCGCGGGCTCTTAAAAAAAACCTGGAAAATGGAGTGAGCAGGGCCCTACCGCGTGCTCGAAACCTGCAACCGTATTATTTTTATTTTCGTGAGGGTCATATGATAAAATGCTTATTGACTGAGCTACGTGGAACAGTGGAGAACAGAAGATGCATCATATGTTCTTAAAATTGAAGATTCAGTCTTTCGACAATGAAAGCCATAGTTAGGATTTTTATTTGCTCTAGCTATTGTTAAATCAACCGAGGATCCCAAATCGAACTGTTGACATATGATCGCCGGCGGTCTGTTGACACCTGAGTCCGCGAATTATCACTCGGCAGTAAAAGAAAATACCATGCAGATTCAACATGGACTTAAAAAAATAATTGCTGGCAAATGATAAAAGAAACTTTCCACTTTATGATCATCAATACATCATCACGGGAGTCATCTCTATGAAGAACAGGACGTGCAATGTTAAAATATACCCCCAAACGACAGCTGCTTATGTGCCTATGTGGCTTACAAATGCGTTTTCGCCGGCTTGTGAAAATCAAAAATATACATGTGTTTAATGGAAAACTAAGAATCGTTGGACACCTTCCAATCTCACGATCGCAGAATTCTATTCGCATATAATCGCAAAAGATCGCAACCGATCGCAGAGCTGTTCACATGTAATCGCACTCGTCTGAGATCATATGTGAACCAGGCACGAGCTTGCGCCACGCCACCGGAAGTGATTACAAAAAAATTAAGGTATTTGCAGACTATATGATTTCACAATGAAGGCTAGTCAATTATTCTACAATAATAAATGGATAATGTGGTAAAATAATGCATGTAAGGTATCCTTTGTGTTGCTCTGATAATATTTTACAAAGTTGCATTATATTTGAGGCTTCTAGTTTCTAATTTGTTTTTGCTAATGAAAAAAAGAAAGTTTAACCGAACACGTTTAGGTGTGAATGGGGTCTAAAATTCATTGCAAGGGCTTCTGGAAATGAATACTGTGAAAAAACATTTCGATGAAGTAAAGGGAAAAAAAGGTAGATAGGCTATAGATAGTGCAATAGCTAGGGCCATGGCGTAGGTGCAGGTTTTGGCACACCTCCCAGCTCCACCCTAATACAATGATTAATAGGAATTGCAGTATTGACTTACCGGAAGCGATGGGAAACAAATTAATAAGTGTCCTTTTAAAAACATATTTCAGAAGTGAAATAGAAGTAAAAAGTAGTGTATAATAGACTTCACACGTTTGTTAAACATAAGAATTAATTATTAATTGACTTAACTAAGGAAGTAAAAATTTAAAATGATAACTGAGAAAAAGCTGAAAGTGTCGCTTCGTAAATTGTTAACCGTTGCAAAAAAGAATGAAAATAGTTCAGCTCCGGATACGGTGAATGAAAGTGTTATGCCTACTATGAAGGGTACTGGAATAGATTATTGCAATAGATCCCCAGTCACTTTAGAAGTTCAATGATAACACTGATGTAATTGTGGAAGAGGAATCTCCAAAAAGTAATGGAACTTCAGCATGAGGATAGATGTGAATAGCCTCCTTGGAATCCCATGCTACTTGTGCTGAGGAGAAATTGCTTGGCTGCGCTCCTGTGACGTGCAGCGGAGAAGAGCGTCTTCCGTTATATGTGTCGAAATGTACCTTGAAAGTTCAGCCCCGTCAAATTTCTGGGCTTGTCGGCGTAAGTGTGATAGAAGAGTTACCATTACCAAGAAATGGTAAGAAGTAGAGAAGATACAGAATGAAGGGTGTTATCAATGAGAGATTGCACGGAGGTAAATAAGAAAGTAGATATGAAAGCTTGTGTGGTTGACGAAAGTTAGAAAAAAAGAAAGAGGATAAATTTAGAAAAGAAAAAGAAAACGGAATTCTTGAGGATATTTTAATGACATGCAACCCCCTCCCCCATAGGTATAGCTTGGAGAGGTAGAGGAATGCACGTTGGAATGCAGGGAATAAGTTATGTAGAGTCCGTTGTGGTGTTGACGGTTTAGACAGAAGGTTTATTTATGAAACGTTAGAAAATGTGGGGTGAAAGGCAAGAACTACTATTTCGTGGTGAAACATAAAGGGAAATTAGAAAACAAATATCGTAAGTATACGTATATGATGATTTTGAACTTTATTTGTTATATATATAGGTGGAATTTCCTGAATAGAGTCGTTTGAACTGGGAACGTGTTCTTACCTCGTGGTTCTTTCTGCGGAGCGAAGGTAAATGTCCAATTACATGTAAGCGTTTATGACTCCAAAAAAGTAGAGAAATCTTGAAACAGAGTGTATTTAATATGAAACAGAGCGGTGTATTGCAAAATAAAGGAGATGAAAGCGAAAGGTAGGAGAAGTGAACTATTTTAGAGTATTAACGATTTCGGTGTTCTGTCGTTATAATTTGTAATAGAAAACTAAATGCAGTTGATATATGTTGTGTATATTGAACTATATATATTTGTGTAGTACAGAATTATTACAGAAGGTGTCGCTAAAGTCAAGCACTGTGTTTCTATCATTAGGCATTTACTCCGACGAAGGACTAGCGTCCAAAACGTCAGCAAGTTCTTTAATCTTATCACGGTGTATAATTTACCCTTTTATCATTAGTGTTATTATAGATCATCGGTTATTATGTGTGTGCTGCCAAGAAAGAGTAGATGGGAAGAAGGGAGAATAAGATGGTTATTACATGTTAAATGAAATGAAACACCAAAAGGTAGGGAATTATATATTGATTGAATGTTTTGTACAAACGACAATTGCTGTTGCTATCGAGTTGCACAATAACATTACGACAGAAAAAGAGAACCTAAAAGAACTTTATGGCAAATTCAAGTTAAAATATATATCTTCATGGGGCTTTAGAGAGTCGTAAAAAAGTCTTAAATTTGCAATCAGAAAAATGAAAGTGCAAGTTTCTCCTGACTGTGTATTAATGCACTACCGTAATATGAATTAGGAAATAAATAGGAAGTCGCCATCCATGTTATAGTAATGTTATTGCTATATTTTGAGTTGGTCTATTCTTATAGTATGATACATTTACTAGGAGTACTATATACTTTATTTATATTCGATATGAAAAATGCAAAGTATAAAAGAAAGGGCGGGAAACATCAGAGCGCTTAACGCCAGATAGAAAACTTGAAAAATATCATAAGCTATCGATAACAAACGGCTCTATAAGGTGAATGAAAGGCATCATTAAGCCTGGATTTCAGAAATTCAGTTTTTCTCTCAAAGAACCGAGAGAGAAAACACATATCAAAAGAAAAGTCCTGTGTGTACGAGTGTATGTCCGTAAAGTTGATATGTGGCTGGGCCTTATAGAAGCTAAGAGGTGTTGACTCTACAGTATCAGAAATGAAAGATACAATAAAAAATATACCAGAACGGCTGCAGTGTGAGGGATTTCGGTGCATGGAGTCAAGACTTAGTAAAAAATGCTTGAGAGTAGGGTAGGGGGTGAGCGCTGTCGAAAAAAGTGCCCATTACCCATGATGCACCAGTGCAGTAGTGGTTGGGCACAGGGATCCCGTTGGTGGTGTTAGGGGTGGGTGGGCTGCCTCCTTCGCTCCCACACGGGGTGGTGTAGGGAGATGGAAGGGTTGGTGGCGCGTGTGAGTGGTCGGGCATCGCTTCTCGGCCTTTTGGCTAAGATCAAGTGTAGTATCTGTTCTTATCAGCTTAATATCTGATACGCTGCTCATTGAGTAGCTCATATATTAAACTGATTTTTGGAACTGGGCTGTGGAAAAGAGGCTTGCCTCGTCCCAGCCACGGGTTGTCTCGGTATTGCACTACCTCCGTGTACGGCCCACTTCCTTCGGGAAGATTTTCATGCAACCAACAAAGAAAAACCCCAAAAGCAGCCAGCTTCTAAGGTGGCCGCCTACTTGTTCTCTTTCCGCAGCAACTCCAAGGCCAGGCGATCAGCTACTCCCACACGGCAGAAGTCATGGATGGACGAGGGGTGCGTGGTGGGGCGGACTATCAAGCATACTTACCTGACGCGGGAGGTTCACTGATGTGAAGCTCTTTTTCGGTGAGCAATTTTCGGGCTTCCTGTGGTGTTTTCTCGTTTCTTCTTTGTTGTGGGTAGCAAGGCTAGCGCGTGTGGGATCCTTGTGGTAAGGTTTTTTTTTTTTCTTTGTTTTTTATATTTATTGCTTTTTGCTCGCGCTGTGACGGTTTCCTTGTATGGGAGACCGTCGCAGTTATGCCACTGTCACGGCTAGCGCGAGTTTGGTTCCTGGCTCGAGCAACGGTGCTCGCCCAGGAATGGTGACTCGCGCTGGTCTGGCAGCTCTCCAGTCGCAATCGATCAGGCGACCAAATACAGTGATCATTACGATTCCTCGTCAGTTTACGAGGAAGAACGGTTCCCTTGTGAAGGACAAGGTGATCCACGCTTTAACGAGCGTGGTCTCCTCGGCCTTCATCAAGTGCATTCAGCCGGTCGGGGGTGAAGTGCGTGTCACCTTTTCGTGCCCCCGTTACAGAGATGAGCTCCTTTGCCGGGGGCTCACCTGTGACGGGGTTCACTTTCCACTGAGGGAGGCGGATGTTAATCGGACGTTTGTCCAGATTCATCGCCTTCCTTACGAAATTTCTGACGGCGACCTTGTTTCCCTCCTGAGCCACTACGGCAAAGTGGTGGAGGTAAAGAGGGTCGTCGATACTAAGGTACTTGGGTGCGAGACTGGTTCTCGCACCGCAAAAATGGAGCTGCGAGAGCCCCTCCCTCGTCTCCTTAGACTACGGGGGTTTTGGTTCTCCACCTTCTACCGGGGGCAACCTACCTATTGTTACAGCTGTCGACAGCAGGGACACGTTGTCAGGGATTGCCCAAAGGCTGGGGAATGTTGGACGTGTGGGGCCACTGGTCATATGGCCCGGGATTGCCCCACCAAGTTCCCCAATAATACCAGTGAGGATACGTCATCGTCCTCAGGGTCTGGTGAGGAAGAGAGTTGCTCCTCCCCCCCACCATCCAAAAGAAATAGAGCCAATGGCCCTGGGACGCCGTCGAGGGGTGGTGCCCTGTCAGGGCCCCTGCCCGGGAGGGGGGTAGAGTGTACAGAGGCTACCCCTCCCCTCCCGAGGAGAGTCGTACCCTCTCCAATAGTAGAAGATGCCTTGTCTGTGGCCCACCTCCTTGAGGAGGGCTCAGACATGGCTATTCATGAAGAGGGAGAGTCCTCTGAAGATCATGGGCAGGAGGAGCCTTGTTATACAGGGTGTCCGTCAAACCCCAGCGGGTCCCCGACGTACTCTCCCCAAAGTGGGAGTCTCGTCGCAACAGAAGTTACGGCGGGGGAGGATACATCAGACATCACATCGTCTCTCTCTCCAGACCCCTCCTTAAGTGTGGGTGATTCCACCCTGGGGGAAATAAATACCCCCATTTCATCTGGGTCCCTGGCTCCCACGGTCGGCGGTTCTCAGCTTGCGGCGCTTTCCCTGAACACTGTTGTCCAGGCTGTCAACAGCTCGGAGGACCTGGTGGGCGGTGGAGAGGTTGATTCCTCGGGGTCTTTGGGGCCTGTGGGGGACTTTTCGCAGCCCCTCTTCGACACTCCTTCCCTCCAGTCCAGTCGATCACAGGCTCTTGAGGCCCGCCCAGGCGTGCACAAGATGCCTGTGATTGCAGCTGACCGACCGTGTCGGTCATCTGCGGCTGGACTGCGACGCCACTATAAGGGTGACACTCCTTCACCCCCGTTCTCACCACCACCGGCTGAGAATAGGAGATCCTACAGGGACCGTTCCCCGTAGAGCCTGGTACTCGCGCTCCATCAACGACCCTCGATGGCAGTCTCCATCATGAGTCTCAACATCTGTGGCCTACGTGAGGATGTTAGGAGAGAGGCCTTTCGGCAATGGTTATCACACCATCGCCCGGACATTGTCTGTCTACAAGAGACTCATGCAGTCTCTGTAGACGAGATGTCCAACTGGTTTCGTTCCACCGGCTATGAATGTGCCTCATCTCCGGGAACAAATCGTTCCCGTGGGGTGGCCATTCTCTACCGCTCTTCTCTCCAAGTCCCTCGGCTTTGGAGTGATGATGTTGGCCGGTGGGTTCAAGCAGAGTTCTCTTGTCAGGATACGGTGTTTAGGGTCGTCTCTCTGTACGCCCCTAACCGTAATCCTGCAAGAGATTCCTTTTTCACCAAGGTACAAGATGCAGTCGACCCGGGTATCCCTGTGATACTCGCGGGCGACTTTAATTCTGTCTTGGACCGTCGTGTTGATCGCAGGGGATCGGCCCCCCTCAGCACGTACTCTGAGAGTTCGGGAGCAATCCTGGACTTGATGAATGCTGCTGACTGTCATGATGCATGGAGACACCTTCATCCTCGTGACAGTGGTTACACGTGGACGAAACCAGATGGGTCTCTCTCCTCCCGAATTGACCTCATCCTCTTTCCAAAATCGTGGGCCCACGAGATGGGTGGGGCGAACATCGTGCCCTGCCCATACTCTGATCATTCTGCCGTCACTCTGAGCTTCCACGTCCCGGATACCATCGCCCCGGGACCTTCGTTTTGGAAGCTCAACACATCCATCCTGGATGAGCGCGAGTACCAGGACCTCATTGAGGCCTTGTGGGGGCAATGGCAAACTCGTCGCCACGAGTACCCTTCCCTTCAAATGTGGTGGGATCTGGGCAAGATCAAGATCAGGGACGCCACTATCACTTACTGTAAGGCACGTGCTTGCAAACGGCGCTCTGAGCGTCAATCCTTTTTGGATGAGCTGGCCTCTCTCCGGTCCCAATTCGATCTGGGTCGGACTTCTGTTCTCTCTCGCATGAAACAGTTGGAGAGTGAACTTCGCGCATTTGACCTGGATGCAGCTCGCGCTGCTCAGGTCCGTTCGCGTGCGCGTTGGGTGGAAGAGGGCGAGTCCTCGTCCTCTTACTTCTTGCGTCTTGAGAAGAGTAGGGGGCGCAGACAGCACATTTCTGCTGTCCGCAAACCTGATGGACAAGTCGTTAGCGACATGTTTGACATCTTGGCGACCTGGAAAGATTTCTATCGTGATCTCTTTACAGCGTCGCTTGTGGACGTCCAGATTCAGAACGACATGTTTTCGAATCTGGAGTCCAAACTCTCGGACGCTGAAGCCGCCTCCTGCGAGGGATCATTGACCCTTGATGAAGCCCTTGTGGCTCTCAAGGGTATGGCTAGGGGTAAGACCCCCGGCCTTGATGGTCTCCCAATGGAATTCTACATGGCTTTCTGGCCGCTGGTCGGCCGAGACCTTGTAGATGTTATGAACTGTGGCTTCATGAACCAGCAACTTTCGATGTCGCAACGCAGAGGCATCATCACCCTTGTTCACAAGAAGGATGATCTTCTGAATATGAAGAATTGGCGCCCCATAACGCTCCTTAATGTCGACTATAAGATTACGACCAGATCTATCGCTGGTCGTCTTCTTAAAGTCATAGGCAGCGTTGTGGCGGAAGATCAAACGTGTGGCATTCCCGGCCGTTTCATTGGGAATAACGTCTCCCTTTTGAGAGACATTATTCACTATGCAACAATTGGAGATATACCCTTGAGTATTCTCTCTTTGGACCAAGAAAAGGCGTTCGACCGAGTGGACTGGTCCTTCATGCACCGTACGCTCTCGGCTATGGGTTTCGGCCCCTCTTTCCTTGGGTGGGTGCGGGTTTTTTATTCCGGGGTTTCCAGTGCGGTGATCGCCAATGGTTACATCTCTGAATTCTTTGACCTCTCTCGTGGGGTCCGCCAGGGATGTCCATTGAGCGCTATCCTCTATGTTCTGACAGCGGAGGTGCTTGCCTGTAACATCCGGGCTTGTACCAGGATTAAGGGGGTCCCCTTACCGTCGGATCCTAACCGACAAGCAGTGATTTCACAGTATGCTGATGACACGACGATTGTCTGTGCTTCTGATGATGCTGTGCTCGCCTGCTTTGAGATCTATGGGTTGTACGAAAAGGCGTCGGGTGCGCGGATCAACGCTTCTAAGTCCAAGGGCTTGTGGCTTGGTCCATGGCGCCATCGTACGGATCCCCCTGTCCAGCTGCGCTGGTCTTCTGACTCCCTTCCGACCTTGGGTACTTTTCTTGGTCCAGAGAATTTGGAAGAACAGAACTTCCGTCCCAGAATCGAGTCCTTGACTAATGTCCTGGACTCGTGGCGTCAACGACAGCTCTCTTTCCGTGGAAAGAGCCTGGTCGTTAATGCCCTGGCTTTGTCGGGTCTGTGGTACACTGTTTCTGTGCTCCCAGTGCCAGAATGGGTCTGCGTTGTGGTTGTCCGGGCAATCCATTCGTTCTTGTGGTCCAACAAGAAGGAATTGATTGCACGCGCTACGGTCTGTCAACCTACCACGGAGGGAGGAATCGGGTTCCCTTGCTTTAGGTATAGGGTTCTCGCATTTCATGGACAATGGGTCAGAAGATTCTTTGACTCCACGTCCCCGAAGTGGAAAGCCTTCTTTCGTTATTTCATGGGCGAGTTGCCTAGGGATTTCCTTCGGAATCCCTATCGACCACGAAATACCTCGTTGCCGCCCTTTTACCGGGATGTCGTGGAAGCCTGGAACGCCCTCGATGGAGGGTTCGTTGCTGGTCGAAACGATATCTTTTTCAACCGGTCAGTCAGCCCGTCCTCTCTGGCGACGCTGACTGTGAAAGGTGCTTATGAATTGCTGGTGGAAAAGAATTGCCGCCCTCCGCACTGCGTCGCGAAGTTCACGCCCGTCTACCCCGATGTGGTGTGGCCTGATGCCTGGCAACAGGTCCACTGCTGCGCGATCGACAGGCAGGTCACCGACCTAGCTTGGAAGATTGCGCATGGGGTTCTCTACACCGCGGCACGTCTTTCCAGCTTTGGTTGGAATCACGTGGATCCAACATGTTTCTGCGGTCATCCTAGTGAGGACATTCCTCACCTCTTCTTCGGTTGTCCCTTTGCCCAGAGTGCGCTCGGTTGGGTGTCCTCTGTGATTCATCGGGGCTTGCCCGATGCTCCAGACCTGACTGAGTGCCGCGTCTTGTATGGGTTTACCCATCAAGAACGCGTCCCACCCATTTACACTTACATGGTACATGTAGCCAAACACACCATCTGGCTACAACGAAACGACTTCCGTTTCCGTGGCGTACGCCCCTGTGCTGTAACTGCCATTGCCTCCATGCAAGGCCGACTCCGTTTCATTCTCCCCATTGCGTTCAAACGTTGCAAGTCCGACTCGGGTCGGCGCAAGTTTGAACGGAAATGGGGAGCTGGCGGGTCTGTTGGTCGCCTGATCAACCGCTGTTTTATTGTGACCTGTTAATTATTTTTCTTTTTGAGTTCAAGGATACCCACTGAGCCTGGTGCCCACTGGCGACGCTGCGCGTTGAATGTATTCTTTCTGTTTGAGTAGCGACGCCATGCAGTTTAGAACGCTCGTTGTAGTAGTTCTGACGGTGGCGTCATGACATGCTGATGAGTCCTGCCCAGCGTGAGTTGTGGGTGCAATCGGTTTTGTGCACCACGGGATGCCAGTTGCCTCCTCTGTGAGAAATGCTGGTTGTATATTGTGTCAATGTGATGTTGTCTTGTTGGTTTGGAGGTGGGGCTCACGACCCTAGCATAGTTGGCGTACCAGTAGTACCCTCCAGTTTAACGCTACAGGAATCCCTTTCTGTACGCGTGTAAAAAACAAAAAAACTTACCTGACGCGGGAGGTTCACTGTGATCATGAAGGCAGTCCTCTCAGGGTGAGGCCCTCTCATTGCACTTCGATTGGGTTGACCCCTGCGATTACCCCAAATGTGGGTAACTCGAGCGTATAATTTCTGGTAGTGGGGACCTGCGTTCGCGCTAGTCCCCGAACAATTCAATCATAACAACAACACCAGTACAACAAAGTCCTAGCCACATTGCTCCAACCCTAGCCCATGTTTAACCCTAACTGCCTACTAGCCCTAGCCCATGTTTAAGCCTAACTGCGTACTAACCCTAGCCTGGATTTTACCCTAACCCTACCTTCAATTGAACCCTAGCTACGATGTTAACCCTAAGTCTGCACAAACCCTAGCTTGCATTTCAACCCCAACCCTAACTCTATGTTCTTCGCACAACCAAACCCTAGACAGATTGAACCCTAGCTCACCGCAAACCCTACTCAAGTCGGTCTAAACTAACCCCAACTATATCTATGGCTACGCTTCTTCATTTCTAAGCCAACAATCAATGGTCCTACTAGTCAGGAACGTTTTGATGCCGTCTTACCACATTCCCCTTTGGATTTACCACCTTCCCCTTTTGATTTACCACCTTCCCCTCTTGATTTACCACATTCCCCTCTTGATCTACCACATTCCCTCTTGATTTACCACCTTCCCCTTTTCTTCGATTTCAGCTGAGAGAACAACAATCTCTTGCTCGAGCGTAACTAGTTCAACAACTACATGCGATTCAGATGTCTTTACTCGTACAGCAAGACTTTTTTCAATTCCTTTTTGCTACTTACTACAGTTGCAATGGGTTGGAAACACTACGTACGCCAAGTCGTAAGTACTGCAAGCCATTTAAGTGCTAGCTAGCGCCATCTCTAATTCAATTAGCACTCACTTACAGAAAGCCATTCGAGTGTTGTGTGTCAATTGAGAGCGTAACTTACTTGTTGCTCAGTCAGGGAGTCAGCTGCAGTGAGTGATTGAGTAGTTCTGATCAAATAGAAACACTTCATGTTATTCTAACAATGTTGGGTGTTCGGAGGGAGAGAGGGAGAGCGAGAGAAGAGTGAAGGGGCCAAAAATGAAAGTCTACAGCACCAGGTATTCCCAGGCGGTCACCCATCCAAGTACTAACCTGGCCCTACCGGGCTTGACTTCGGTGATCGGACGAGAACCGGTATTTTCCCGGTGGTATGGCCGTAGACGAAAGAAAATGTTGCACTTTAATGGTTTTATAGCTGTTGGCTAGAAGGGCTATGAGCGGGGTAGGGGGTGGTAGGGGGTGTGCACGCGAAGTCGAAATGTCAGCCAAAATGTCCAATCGTCAGCCATATGAGAGCCATGTGGATTGGTGAACGGCTGCAGTGTGAGGGATTTCGGTGCATGGAGTCAAGACTTAGTAAAAAATGCTTGAGAGTAGGGTAGGGGGTGAGCGCTGTCGAAAAAAGTGCCCATTACCCATGATGCACCAGTGCAGTAGTGGTTGGGCACAGGGATCCCGTTGGTGGTGTTAGGGGTGGGTGGGCTGCCTCCTTCGCTCCCACACGGGGTGGTGTAGGGAGATGGAAGGGTTGGTGGCGCGTGTGAGTGGTCGGGCATCGCTTCTCGGCCTTTTGGCTAAGATCAAGTGTAGTATCTGTTCTTATCAGCTTAATATCTGATACGCTGCTCATTGAGTAGCTCATATATTAAACTGATTTTTGGAACTGGGCTGTGGAAAAGAGGCTTGCCTCGTCCCAGCCACGGGTTGTCTCGGTATTGCACTACCTCCGTGTACGGCCCACTTCCTTCGGGAAGATTTTCATGCAACCAACAAAGAAAAACCCCAAAAGCAGCCAGCTTCTAAGGTGGCCGCCTACTTGTTCTCTTTCCGCAGCAACTCCAAGGCCAGGCGATCAGCTACTCCCACACGGCAGAAGTCATGGATGGACGAGGGGTGCGTGGTGGGGCGGACTATCAAGCATACTTACCTGACGCGGGAGGTTCACTGTGATCATGAAGGCAGTCCTCTCAGGGTGAGGCCCTCTCATTGCACTTCGATTGGGTTGACCCCTGCGATTACCCCAAATGTGGGTAACTCGAGCGTATAATTTCTGGTAGTGGGGACCTGCGTTCGCGCTAGTCCCCGAACAATTCAATCATAACAACAACACCAGTACAACAAAGTCCTAGCCACATTGCTCCAACCCTAGCCCATGTTTAACCCTAACTGCCTACTAGCCCTAGCCCATGTTTAAGCCTAACTGCGTACTAACCCTAGCCTGGATTTTACCCTAACCCTACCTTCAATTGAACCCTAGCTACGATGTTAACCCTAAGTCTGCACAAACCCTAGCTTGCATTTCAACCCCAACCCTAACTCTATGTTCTTCGCACAACCAAACCCTAGACAGATTGAACCCTAGCTCACCGCAAACCCTACTCAAGTCGGTCTAAACTAACCCCAACTATATCTATGGCTACGCTTCTTCATTTCTAAGCCAACAATCAATGGTCCTACTAGTCAGGAACGTTTTGATGCCGTCTTACCACATTCCCCTTTGGATTTACCACCTTCCCCTTTTGATTTACCACCTTCCCCTCTTGATTTACCACATTCCCCTCTTGATCTACCACATTCCCTCTTGATTTACCACCTTCCCCTTTTCTTCGATTTCAGCTGAGAGAACAACAATCTCTTGCTCGAGCGTAACTAGTTCAACAACTACATGCGATTCAGATGTCTTTACTCGTACAGCAAGACTTTTTTCAATTCCTTTTTGCTACTTACTACAGTTGCAATGGGTTGGAAACACTACGTACGCCAAGTCGTAAGTACTGCAAGCCATTTAAGTGCTAGCTAGCGCCATCTCTAATTCAATTAGCACTCACTTACAGAAAGCCATTCGAGTGTTGTGTGTCAATTGAGAGCGTAACTTACTTGTTGCTCAGTCAGGGAGTCAGCTGCAGTGAGTGATTGAGTAGTTCTGATCAAATAGAAACACTTCATGTTATTCTAACAATGTTGGGTGTTCGGAGGGAGAGAGGGAGAGCGAGAGAAGAGTGAAGGGGCCAAAAATGAAAGTCTACAGCACCAGGTATTCCCAGGCGGTCACCCATCCAAGTACTAACCTGGCCCTACCGGGCTTGACTTCGGTGATCGGACGAGAACCGGTATTTTCCCGGTGGTATGGCCGTAGACGAAAGAAAATGTTGCACTTTAATGGTTTTATAGCTGTTGGCTAGAAGGGCTATGAGCGGGGTAGGGGGTGGTAGGGGGTGTGCACGCGAAGTCGAAATGTCAGCCAAAATGTCCAATCGTCAGCCATATGAGAGCCATGTGGATTGGTGAACGGCTGCAGTGTGAGGGATTTCGGTGCATGGAGTCAAGACTTAGTAAAAAATGCTTGAGAGTAGGGTAGGGGGTGAGCGCTGTCGAAAAAAGTGCCCATTACCCATGATGCACCAGTGCAGTAGTGGTTGGGCACAGGGATCCCGTTGGTGGTGTTAGGGGTGGGTGGGCTGCCTCCTTCGCTCCCACACGGGGTGGTGTAGGGAGATGGAAGGGTTGGTGGCGCGTGTGAGTGGTCGGGCATCGCTTCTCGGCCTTTTGGCTAAGATCAAGTGTAGTATCTGTTCTTATCAGCTTAATATCTGATACGCTGCTCATTGAGTAGCTCATATATTAAACTGATTTTTGGAACTGGGCTGTGGAAAAGAGGCTTGCCTCGTCCCAGCCACGGGTTGTCTCGGTATTGCACTACCTCCGTGTACGGCCCACTTCCTTCGGGAAGATTTTCATGCAACCAACAAAGAAAAACCCCAAAAGCAGCCAGCTTCTAAGGTGGCCGCCTACTTGTTCTCTTTCCGCAGCAACTCCAAGGCCAGGCGATCAGCTACTCCCACACGGCAGAAGTCATGGATGGACGAGGGGTGCGTGGTGGGGCGGACTATCAAGCATACTTACCTGACGCGGGAGGTTCACTGATGTGAAGCTCTTTTTCGGTGAGCAATTTTCGGGCTTCCTGTGGTGTTTTCTCGTTTCTTCTTTGTTGTGGGTAGCAAGGCTAGCGCGTGTGGGATCCTTGTGGTAAGGTTTTTTTTTTTTCTTTGTTTTTTATATTTATTGCTTTTTGCTCGCGCTGTGACGGTTTCCTTGTATGGGAGACCGTCGCAGTTATGCCACTGTCACGGCTAGCGCGAGTTTGGTTCCTGGCTCGAGCAACGGTGCTCGCCCAGGAATGGTGACTCGCGCTGGTCTGGCAGCTCTCCAGTCGCAATCGATCAGGCGACCAAATACAGTGATCATTACGATTCCTCGTCAGTTTACGAGGAAGAACGGTTCCCTTGTGAAGGACAAGGTGATCCACGCTTTAACGAGCGTGGTCTCCTCGGCCTTCATCAAGTGCATTCAGCCGGTCGGGGGTGAAGTGCGTGTCACCTTTTCGTGCCCCCGTTACAGAGATGAGCTCCTTTGCCGGGGGCTCACCTGTGACGGGGTTCACTTTCCACTGAGGGAGGCGGATGTTAATCGGACGTTTGTCCAGATTCATCGCCTTCCTTACGAAATTTCTGACGGCGACCTTGTTTCCCTCCTGAGCCACTACGGCAAAGTGGTGGAGGTAAAGAGGGTCGTCGATACTAAGGTACTTGGGTGCGAGACTGGTTCTCGCACCGCAAAAATGGAGCTGCGAGAGCCCCTCCCTCGTCTCCTTAGACTACGGGGGTTTTGGTTCTCCACCTTCTACCGGGGGCAACCTACCTATTGTTACAGCTGTCGACAGCAGGGACACGTTGTCAGGGATTGCCCAAAGGCTGGGGAATGTTGGACGTGTGGGGCCACTGGTCATATGGCCCGGGATTGCCCCACCAAGTTCCCCAATAATACCAGTGAGGATACGTCATCGTCCTCAGGGTCTGGTGAGGAAGAGAGTTGCTCCTCCCCCCCACCATCCAAAAGAAATAGAGCCAATGGCCCTGGGACGCCGTCGAGGGGTGGTGCCCTGTCAGGGCCCCTGCCCGGGAGGGGGGTAGAGTGTACAGAGGCTACCCCTCCCCTCCCGAGGAGAGTCGTACCCTCTCCAATAGTAGAAGATGCCTTGTCTGTGGCCCACCTCCTTGAGGAGGGCTCAGACATGGCTATTCATGAAGAGGGAGAGTCCTCTGAAGATCATGGGCAGGAGGAGCCTTGTTATACAGGGTGTCCGTCAAACCCCAGCGGGTCCCCGACGTACTCTCCCCAAAGTGGGAGTCTCGTCGCAACAGAAGTTACGGCGGGGGAGGATACATCAGACATCACATCGTCTCTCTCTCCAGACCCCTCCTTAAGTGTGGGTGATTCCACCCTGGGGGAAATAAATACCCCCATTTCATCTGGGTCCCTGGCTCCCACGGTCGGCGGTTCTCAGCTTGCGGCGCTTTCCCTGAACACTGTTGTCCAGGCTGTCAACAGCTCGGAGGACCTGGTGGGCGGTGGAGAGGTTGATTCCTCGGGGTCTTTGGGGCCTGTGGGGGACTTTTCGCAGCCCCTCTTCGACACTCCTTCCCTCCAGTCCAGTCGATCACAGGCTCTTGAGGCCCGCCCAGGCGTGCACAAGATGCCTGTGATTGCAGCTGACCGACCGTGTCGGTCATCTGCGGCTGGACTGCGACGCCACTATAAGGGTGACACTCCTTCACCCCCGTTCTCACCACCACCGGCTGAGAATAGGAGATCCTACAGGGACCGTTCCCCGTAGAGCCTGGTACTCGCGCTCCATCAACGACCCTCGATGGCAGTCTCCATCATGAGTCTCAACATCTGTGGCCTACGTGAGGATGTTAGGAGAGAGGCCTTTCGGCAATGGTTATCACACCATCGCCCGGACATTGTCTGTCTACAAGAGACTCATGCAGTCTCTGTAGACGAGATGTCCAACTGGTTTCGTTCCACCGGCTATGAATGTGCCTCATCTCCGGGAACAAATCGTTCCCGTGGGGTGGCCATTCTCTACCGCTCTTCTCTCCAAGTCCCTCGGCTTTGGAGTGATGATGTTGGCCGGTGGGTTCAAGCAGAGTTCTCTTGTCAGGATACGGTGTTTAGGGTCGTCTCTCTGTACGCCCCTAACCGTAATCCTGCAAGAGATTCCTTTTTCACCAAGGTACAAGATGCAGTCGACCCGGGTATCCCTGTGATACTCGCGGGCGACTTTAATTCTGTCTTGGACCGTCGTGTTGATCGCAGGGGATCGGCCCCCCTCAGCACGTACTCTGAGAGTTCGGGAGCAATCCTGGACTTGATGAATGCTGCTGACTGTCATGATGCATGGAGACACCTTCATCCTCGTGACAGTGGTTACACGTGGACGAAACCAGATGGGTCTCTCTCCTCCCGAATTGACCTCATCCTCTTTCCAAAATCGTGGGCCCACGAGATGGGTGGGGCGAACATCGTGCCCTGCCCATACTCTGATCATTCTGCCGTCACTCTGAGCTTCCACGTCCCGGATACCATCGCCCCGGGACCTTCGTTTTGGAAGCTCAACACATCCATCCTGGATGAGCGCGAGTACCAGGACCTCATTGAGGCCTTGTGGGGGCAATGGCAAACTCGTCGCCACGAGTACCCTTCCCTTCAAATGTGGTGGGATCTGGGCAAGATCAAGATCAGGGACGCCACTATCACTTACTGTAAGGCACGTGCTTGCAAACGGCGCTCTGAGCGTCAATCCTTTTTGGATGAGCTGGCCTCTCTCCGGTCCCAATTCGATCTGGGTCGGACTTCTGTTCTCTCTCGCATGAAACAGTTGGAGAGTGAACTTCGCGCATTTGACCTGGATGCAGCTCGCGCTGCTCAGGTCCGTTCGCGTGCGCGTTGGGTGGAAGAGGGCGAGTCCTCGTCCTCTTACTTCTTGCGTCTTGAGAAGAGTAGGGGGCGCAGACAGCACATTTCTGCTGTCCGCAAACCTGATGGACAAGTCGTTAGCGACATGTTTGACATCTTGGCGACCTGGAAAGATTTCTATCGTGATCTCTTTACAGCGTCGCTTGTGGACGTCCAGATTCAGAACGACATGTTTTCGAATCTGGAGTCCAAACTCTCGGACGCTGAAGCCGCCTCCTGCGAGGGATCATTGACCCTTGATGAAGCCCTTGTGGCTCTCAAGGGTATGGCTAGGGGTAAGACCCCCGGCCTTGATGGTCTCCCAATGGAATTCTACATGGCTTTCTGGCCGCTGGTCGGCCGAGACCTTGTAGATGTTATGAACTGTGGCTTCATGAACCAGCAACTTTCGATGTCGCAACGCAGAGGCATCATCACCCTTGTTCACAAGAAGGATGATCTTCTGAATATGAAGAATTGGCGCCCCATAACGCTCCTTAATGTCGACTATAAGATTACGACCAGATCTATCGCTGGTCGTCTTCTTAAAGTCATAGGCAGCGTTGTGGCGGAAGATCAAACGTGTGGCATTCCCGGCCGTTTCATTGGGAATAACGTCTCCCTTTTGAGAGACATTATTCACTATGCAACAATTGGAGATATACCCTTGAGTATTCTCTCTTTGGACCAAGAAAAGGCGTTCGACCGAGTGGACTGGTCCTTCATGCACCGTACGCTCTCGGCTATGGGTTTCGGCCCCTCTTTCCTTGGGTGGGTGCGGGTTTTTTATTCCGGGGTTTCCAGTGCGGTGATCGCCAATGGTTACATCTCTGAATTCTTTGACCTCTCTCGTGGGGTCCGCCAGGGATGTCCATTGAGCGCTATCCTCTATGTTCTGACAGCGGAGGTGCTTGCCTGTAACATCCGGGCTTGTACCAGGATTAAGGGGGTCCCCTTACCGTCGGATCCTAACCGACAAGCAGTGATTTCACAGTATGCTGATGACACGACGATTGTCTGTGCTTCTGATGATGCTGTGCTCGCCTGCTTTGAGATCTATGGGTTGTACGAAAAGGCGTCGGGTGCGCGGATCAACGCTTCTAAGTCCAAGGGCTTGTGGCTTGGTCCATGGCGCCATCGTACGGATCCCCCTGTCCAGCTGCGCTGGTCTTCTGACTCCCTTCCGACCTTGGGTACTTTTCTTGGTCCAGAGAATTTGGAAGAACAGAACTTCCGTCCCAGAATCGAGTCCTTGACTAATGTCCTGGACTCGTGGCGTCAACGACAGCTCTCTTTCCGTGGAAAGAGCCTGGTCGTTAATGCCCTGGCTTTGTCGGGTCTGTGGTACACTGTTTCTGTGCTCCCAGTGCCAGAATGGGTCTGCGTTGTGGTTGTCCGGGCAATCCATTCGTTCTTGTGGTCCAACAAGAAGGAATTGATTGCACGCGCTACGGTCTGTCAACCTACCACGGAGGGAGGAATCGGGTTCCCTTGCTTTAGGTATAGGGTTCTCGCATTTCATGGACAATGGGTCAGAAGATTCTTTGACTCCACGTCCCCGAAGTGGAAAGCCTTCTTTCGTTATTTCATGGGCGAGTTGCCTAGGGATTTCCTTCGGAATCCCTATCGACCACGAAATACCTCGTTGCCGCCCTTTTACCGGGATGTCGTGGAAGCCTGGAACGCCCTCGATGGAGGGTTCGTTGCTGGTCGAAACGATATCTTTTTCAACCGGTCAGTCAGCCCGTCCTCTCTGGCGACGCTGACTGTGAAAGGTGCTTATGAATTGCTGGTGGAAAAGAATTGCCGCCCTCCGCACTGCGTCGCGAAGTTCACGCCCGTCTACCCCGATGTGGTGTGGCCTGATGCCTGGCAACAGGTCCACTGCTGCGCGATCGACAGGCAGGTCACCGACCTAGCTTGGAAGATTGCGCATGGGGTTCTCTACACCGCGGCACGTCTTTCCAGCTTTGGTTGGAATCACGTGGATCCAACATGTTTCTGCGGTCATCCTAGTGAGGACATTCCTCACCTCTTCTTCGGTTGTCCCTTTGCCCAGAGTGCGCTCGGTTGGGTGTCCTCTGTGATTCATCGGGGCTTGCCCGATGCTCCAGACCTGACTGAGTGCCGCGTCTTGTATGGGTTTACCCATCAAGAACGCGTCCCACCCATTTACACTTACATGGTACATGTAGCCAAACACACCATCTGGCTACAACGAAACGACTTCCGTTTCCGTGGCGTACGCCCCTGTGCTGTAACTGCCATTGCCTCCATGCAAGGCCGACTCCGTTTCATTCTCCCCATTGCGTTCAAACGTTGCAAGTCCGACTCGGGTCGGCGCAAGTTTGAACGGAAATGGGGAGCTGGCGGGTCTGTTGGTCGCCTGATCAACCGCTGTTTTATTGTGACCTGTTAATTATTTTTCTTTTTGAGTTCAAGGATACCCACTGAGCCTGGTGCCCACTGGCGACGCTGCGCGTTGAATGTATTCTTTCTGTTTGAGTAGCGACGCCATGCAGTTTAGAACGCTCGTTGTAGTAGTTCTGACGGTGGCGTCATGACATGCTGATGAGTCCTGCCCAGCGTGAGTTGTGGGTGCAATCGGTTTTGTGCACCACGGGATGCCAGTTGCCTCCTCTGTGAGAAATGCTGGTTGTATATTGTGTCAATGTGATGTTGTCTTGTTGGTTTGGAGGTGGGGCTCACGACCCTAGCATAGTTGGCGTACCAGTAGTACCCTCCAGTTTAACGCTACAGGAATCCCTTTCTGTACGCGTGTAAAAAACAAAAAAACTTACCTGACGCGGGAGGTTCACTGTGATCATGAAGGCAGTCCTCTCAGGGTGAGGCCCTCTCATTGCACTTCGATTGGGTTGACCCCTGCGATTACCCCAAATGTGGGTAACTCGAGCGTATAATTTCTGGTAGTGGGGACCTGCGTTCGCGCTAGTCCCCGAACAATTCAATCATAACAACAACACCAGTACAACAAAGTCCTAGCCACATTGCTCCAACCCTAGCCCATGTTTAACCCTAACTGCCTACTAGCCCTAGCCCATGTTTAAGCCTAACTGCGTACTAACCCTAGCCTGGATTTTACCCTAACCCTACCTTCAATTGAACCCTAGCTACGATGTTAACCCTAAGTCTGCACAAACCCTAGCTTGCATTTCAACCCCAACCCTAACTCTATGTTCTTCGCACAACCAAACCCTAGACAGATTGAACCCTAGCTCACCGCAAACCCTACTCAAGTCGGTCTAAACTAACCCCAACTATATCTATGGCTACGCTTCTTCATTTCTAAGCCAACAATCAATGGTCCTACTAGTCAGGAACGTTTTGATGCCGTCTTACCACATTCCCCTTTGGATTTACCACCTTCCCCTTTTGATTTACCACCTTCCCCTCTTGATTTACCACATTCCCCTCTTGATCTACCACATTCCCTCTTGATTTACCACCTTCCCCTTTTCTTCGATTTCAGCTGAGAGAACAACAATCTCTTGCTCGAGCGTAACTAGTTCAACAACTACATGCGATTCAGATGTCTTTACTCGTACAGCAAGACTTTTTTCAATTCCTTTTTGCTACTTACTACAGTTGCAATGGGTTGGAAACACTACGTACGCCAAGTCGTAAGTACTGCAAGCCATTTAAGTGCTAGCTAGCGCCATCTCTAATTCAATTAGCACTCACTTACAGAAAGCCATTCGAGTGTTGTGTGTCAATTGAGAGCGTAACTTACTTGTTGCTCAGTCAGGGAGTCAGCTGCAGTGAGTGATTGAGTAGTTCTGATCAAATAGAAACACTTCATGTTATTCTAACAATGTTGGGTGTTCGGAGGGAGAGAGGGAGAGCGAGAGAAGAGTGAAGGGGCCAAAAATGAAAGTCTACAGCACCAGGTATTCCCAGGCGGTCACCCATCCAAGTACTAACCTGGCCCTACCGGGCTTGACTTCGGTGATCGGACGAGAACCGGTATTTTCCCGGTGGTATGGCCGTAGACGAAAGAAAATGTTGCACTTTAATGGTTTTATAGCTGTTGGCTAGAAGGGCTATGAGCGGGGTAGGGGGTGGTAGGGGGTGTGCACGCGAAGTCGAAATGTCAGCCAAAATGTCCAATCGTCAGCCATATGAGAGCCATGTGGATTGGTGAACGGCTGCAGTGTGAGGGATTTCGGTGCATGGAGTCAAGACTTAGTAAAAAATGCTTGAGAGTAGGGTAGGGGGTGAGCGCTGTCGAAAAAAGTGCCCATTACCCATGATGCACCAGTGCAGTAGTGGTTGGGCACAGGGATCCCGTTGGTGGTGTTAGGGGTGGGTGGGCTGCCTCCTTCGCTCCCACACGGGGTGGTGTAGGGAGATGGAAGGGTTGGTGGCGCGTGTGAGTGGTCGGGCATCGCTTCTCGGCCTTTTGGCTAAGATCAAGTGTAGTATCTGTTCTTATCAGCTTAATATCTGATACGCTGCTCATTGAGTAGCTCATATATTAAACTGATTTTTGGAACTGGGCTGTGGAAAAGAGGCTTGCCTCGTCCCAGCCACGGGTTGTCTCGGTATTGCACTACCTCCGTGTACGGCCCACTTCCTTCGGGAAGATTTTCATGCAACCAACAAAGAAAAACCCCAAAAGCAGCCAGCTTCTAAGGTGGCCGCCTACTTGTTCTCTTTCCGCAGCAACTCCAAGGCCAGGCGATCAGCTACTCCCACACGGCAGAAGTCATGGATGGACGAGGGGTGCGTGGTGGGGCGGACTATCAAGCATACTTACCTGACGCGGGAGGTTCACTGTGATCATGAAGGCAGTCCTCTCAGGGTGAGGCCCTCTCATTGCACTTCGATTGGGTTGACCCCTGCGATTACCCCAAATGTGGGTAACTCGAGCGTATAATTTCTGGTAGTGGGGACCTGCGTTCGCGCTAGTCCCCGAACAATTCAATCATAACAACAACACCAGTACAACAAAGTCCTAGCCACATTGCTCCAACCCTAGCCCATGTTTAACCCTAACTGCCTACTAGCCCTAGCCCATGTTTAAGCCTAACTGCGTACTAACCCTAGCCTGGATTTTACCCTAACCCTACCTTCAATTGAACCCTAGCTACGATGTTAACCCTAAGTCTGCACAAACCCTAGCTTGCATTTCAACCCCAACCCTAACTCTATGTTCTTCGCACAACCAAACCCTAGACAGATTGAACCCTAGCTCACCGCAAACCCTACTCAAGTCGGTCTAAACTAACCCCAACTATATCTATGGCTACGCTTCTTCATTTCTAAGCCAACAATCAATGGTCCTACTAGTCAGGAACGTTTTGATGCCGTCTTACCACATTCCCCTTTGGATTTACCACCTTCCCCTTTTGATTTACCACCTTCCCCTCTTGATTTACCACATTCCCCTCTTGATCTACCACATTCCCTCTTGATTTACCACCTTCCCCTTTTCTTCGATTTCAGCTGAGAGAACAACAATCTCTTGCTCGAGCGTAACTAGTTCAACAACTACATGCGATTCAGATGTCTTTACTCGTACAGCAAGACTTTTTTCAATTCCTTTTTGCTACTTACTACAGTTGCAATGGGTTGGAAACACTACGTACGCCAAGTCGTAAGTACTGCAAGCCATTTAAGTGCTAGCTAGCGCCATCTCTAATTCAATTAGCACTCACTTACAGAAAGCCATTCGAGTGTTGTGTGTCAATTGAGAGCGTAACTTACTTGTTGCTCAGTCAGGGAGTCAGCTGCAGTGAGTGATTGAGTAGTTCTGATCAAATAGAAACACTTCATGTTATTCTAACAATGTTGGGTGTTCGGAGGGAGAGAGGGAGAGCGAGAGAAGAGTGAAGGGGCCAAAAATGAAAGTCTACAGCACCAGGTATTCCCAGGCGGTCACCCATCCAAGTACTAACCTGGCCCTACCGGGCTTGACTTCGGTGATCGGACGAGAACCGGTATTTTCCCGGTGGTATGGCCGTAGACGAAAGAAAATGTTGCACTTTAATGGTTTTATAGCTGTTGGCTAGAAGGGCTATGAGCGGGGTAGGGGGTGGTAGGGGGTGTGCACGCGAAGTCGAAATGTCAGCCAAAATGTCCAATCGTCAGCCATATGAGAGCCATGTGGATTGGTGAACGGCTGCAGTGTGAGGGATTTCGGTGCATGGAGTCAAGACTTAGTAAAAAATGCTTGAGAGTAGGGTAGGGGGTGAGCGCTGTCGAAAAAAGTGCCCATTACCCATGATGCACCAGTGCAGTAGTGGTTGGGCACAGGGATCCCGTTGGTGGTGTTAGGGGTGGGTGGGCTGCCTCCTTCGCTCCCACACGGGGTGGTGTAGGGAGATGGAAGGGTTGGTGGCGCGTGTGAGTGGTCGGGCATCGCTTCTCGGCCTTTTGGCTAAGATCAAGTGTAGTATCTGTTCTTATCAGCTTAATATCTGATACGCTGCTCATTGAGTAGCTCATATATTAAACTGATTTTTGGAACTGGGCTGTGGAAAAGAGGCTTGCCTCGTCCCAGCCACGGGTTGTCTCGGTATTGCACTACCTCCGTGTACGGCCCACTTCCTTCGGGAAGATTTTCATGCAACCAACAAAGAAAAACCCCAAAAGCAGCCAGCTTCTAAGGTGGCCGCCTACTTGTTCTCTTTCCGCAGCAACTCCAAGGCCAGGCGATCAGCTACTCCCACACGGCAGAAGTCATGGATGGACGAGGGGTGCGTGGTGGGGCGGACTATCAAGCATACTTACCTGACGCGGGAGGTTCACTGATGTGAAGCTCTTTTTCGGTGAGCAATTTTCGGGCTTCCTGTGGTGTTTTCTCGTTTCTTCTTTGTTGTGGGTAGCAAGGCTAGCGCGTGTGGGATCCTTGTGGTAAGGTTTTTTTTTTTCTTTGTTTTTTATATTTATTGCTTTTTGCTCGCGCTGTGACGGTTTCCTTGTATGGGAGACCGTCGCAGTTATGCCACTGTCACGGCTAGCGCGAGTTTGGTTCCTGGCTCGAGCAACGGTGCTCGCCCAGGAATGGTGACTCGCGCTGGTCTGGCAGCTCTCCAGTCGCAATCGATCAGGCGACCAAATACAGTGATCATTACGATTCCTCGTCAGTTTACGAGGAAGAACGGTTCCCTTGTGAAGGACAAGGTGATCCACGCTTTAACGAGCGTGGTCTCCTCGGCCTTCATCAAGTGCATTCAGCCGGTCGGGGGTGAAGTGCGTGTCACCTTTTCGTGCCCCCGTTACAGAGATGAGCTCCTTTGCCGGGGGCTCACCTGTGACGGGGTTCACTTTCCACTGAGGGAGGCGGATGTTAATCGGACGTTTGTCCAGATTCATCGCCTTCCTTACGAAATTTCTGACGGCGACCTTGTTTCCCTCCTGAGCCACTACGGCAAAGTGGTGGAGGTAAAGAGGGTCGTCGATACTAAGGTACTTGGGTGCGAGACTGGTTCTCGCACCGCAAAAATGGAGCTGCGAGAGCCCCTCCCTCGTCTCCTTAGACTACGGGGGTTTTGGTTCTCCACCTTCTACCGGGGGCAACCTACCTATTGTTACAGCTGTCGACAGCAGGGACACGTTGTCAGGGATTGCCCAAAGGCTGGGGAATGTTGGACGTGTGGGGCCACTGGTCATATGGCCCGGGATTGCCCCACCAAGTTCCCCAATAATACCAGTGAGGATACGTCATCGTCCTCAGGGTCTGGTGAGGAAGAGAGTTGCTCCTCCCCCCCACCATCCAAAAGAAATAGAGCCAATGGCCCTGGGACGCCGTCGAGGGGTGGTGCCCTGTCAGGGCCCCTGCCCGGGAGGGGGGTAGAGTGTACAGAGGCTACCCCTCCCCTCCCGAGGAGAGTCGTACCCTCTCCAATAGTAGAAGATGCCTTGTCTGTGGCCCACCTCCTTGAGGAGGGCTCAGACATGGCTATTCATGAAGAGGGAGAGTCCTCTGAAGATCATGGGCAGGAGGAGCCTTGTTATACAGGGTGTCCGTCAAACCCCAGCGGGTCCCCGACGTACTCTCCCCAAAGTGGGAGTCTCGTCGCAACAGAAGTTACGGCGGGGGAGGATACATCAGACATCACATCGTCTCTCTCTCCAGACCCCTCCTTAAGTGTGGGTGATTCCACCCTGGGGGAAATAAATACCCCCATTTCATCTGGGTCCCTGGCTCCCACGGTCGGCGGTTCTCAGCTTGCGGCGCTTTCCCTGAACACTGTTGTCCAGGCTGTCAACAGCTCGGAGGACCTGGTGGGCGGTGGAGAGGTTGATTCCTCGGGGTCTTTGGGGCCTGTGGGGGACTTTTCGCAGCCCCTCTTCGACACTCCTTCCCTCCAGTCCAGTCGATCACAGGCTCTTGAGGCCCGCCCAGGCGTGCACAAGATGCCTGTGATTGCAGCTGACCGACCGTGTCGGTCATCTGCGGCTGGACTGCGACGCCACTATAAGGGTGACACTCCTTCACCCCCGTTCTCACCACCACCGGCTGAGAATAGGAGATCCTACAGGGACCGTTCCCCGTAGAGCCTGGTACTCGCGCTCCATCAACGACCCTCGATGGCAGTCTCCATCATGAGTCTCAACATCTGTGGCCTACGTGAGGATGTTAGGAGAGAGGCCTTTCGGCAATGGTTATCACACCATCGCCCGGACATTGTCTGTCTACAAGAGACTCATGCAGTCTCTGTAGACGAGATGTCCAACTGGTTTCGTTCCACCGGCTATGAATGTGCCTCATCTCCGGGAACAAATCGTTCCCGTGGGGTGGCCATTCTCTACCGCTCTTCTCTCCAAGTCCCTCGGCTTTGGAGTGATGATGTTGGCCGGTGGGTTCAAGCAGAGTTCTCTTGTCAGGATACGGTGTTTAGGGTCGTCTCTCTGTACGCCCCTAACCGTAATCCTGCAAGAGATTCCTTTTTCACCAAGGTACAAGATGCAGTCGACCCGGGTATCCCTGTGATACTCGCGGGCGACTTTAATTCTGTCTTGGACCGTCGTGTTGATCGCAGGGGATCGGCCCCCCTCAGCACGTACTCTGAGAGTTCGGGAGCAATCCTGGACTTGATGAATGCTGCTGACTGTCATGATGCATGGAGACACCTTCATCCTCGTGACAGTGGTTACACGTGGACGAAACCAGATGGGTCTCTCTCCTCCCGAATTGACCTCATCCTCTTTCCAAAATCGTGGGCCCACGAGATGGGTGGGGCGAACATCGTGCCCTGCCCATACTCTGATCATTCTGCCGTCACTCTGAGCTTCCACGTCCCGGATACCATCGCCCCGGGACCTTCGTTTTGGAAGCTCAACACATCCATCCTGGATGAGCGCGAGTACCAGGACCTCATTGAGGCCTTGTGGGGGCAATGGCAAACTCGTCGCCACGAGTACCCTTCCCTTCAAATGTGGTGGGATCTGGGCAAGATCAAGATCAGGGACGCCACTATCACTTACTGTAAGGCACGTGCTTGCAAACGGCGCTCTGAGCGTCAATCCTTTTTGGATGAGCTGGCCTCTCTCCGGTCCCAATTCGATCTGGGTCGGACTTCTGTTCTCTCTCGCATGAAACAGTTGGAGAGTGAACTTCGCGCATTTGACCTGGATGCAGCTCGCGCTGCTCAGGTCCGTTCGCGTGCGCGTTGGGTGGAAGAGGGCGAGTCCTCGTCCTCTTACTTCTTGCGTCTTGAGAAGAGTAGGGGGCGCAGACAGCACATTTCTGCTGTCCGCAAACCTGATGGACAAGTCGTTAGCGACATGTTTGACATCTTGGCGACCTGGAAAGATTTCTATCGTGATCTCTTTACAGCGTCGCTTGTGGACGTCCAGATTCAGAACGACATGTTTTCGAATCTGGAGTCCAAACTCTCGGACGCTGAAGCCGCCTCCTGCGAGGGATCATTGACCCTTGATGAAGCCCTTGTGGCTCTCAAGGGTATGGCTAGGGGTAAGACCCCCGGCCTTGATGGTCTCCCAATGGAATTCTACATGGCTTTCTGGCCGCTGGTCGGCCGAGACCTTGTAGATGTTATGAACTGTGGCTTCATGAACCAGCAACTTTCGATGTCGCAACGCAGAGGCATCATCACCCTTGTTCACAAGAAGGATGATCTTCTGAATATGAAGAATTGGCGCCCCATAACGCTCCTTAATGTCGACTATAAGATTACGACCAGATCTATCGCTGGTCGTCTTCTTAAAGTCATAGGCAGCGTTGTGGCGGAAGATCAAACGTGTGGCATTCCCGGCCGTTTCATTGGGAATAACGTCTCCCTTTTGAGAGACATTATTCACTATGCAACAATTGGAGATATACCCTTGAGTATTCTCTCTTTGGACCAAGAAAAGGCGTTCGACCGAGTGGACTGGTCCTTCATGCACCGTACGCTCTCGGCTATGGGTTTCGGCCCCTCTTTCCTTGGGTGGGTGCGGGTTTTTTATTCCGGGGTTTCCAGTGCGGTGATCGCCAATGGTTACATCTCTGAATTCTTTGACCTCTCTCGTGGGGTCCGCCAGGGATGTCCATTGAGCGCTATCCTCTATGTTCTGACAGCGGAGGTGCTTGCCTGTAACATCCGGGCTTGTACCAGGATTAAGGGGGTCCCCTTACCGTCGGATCCTAACCGACAAGCAGTGATTTCACAGTATGCTGATGACACGACGATTGTCTGTGCTTCTGATGATGCTGTGCTCGCCTGCTTTGAGATCTATGGGTTGTACGAAAAGGCGTCGGGTGCGCGGATCAACGCTTCTAAGTCCAAGGGCTTGTGGCTTGGTCCATGGCGCCATCGTACGGATCCCCCTGTCCAGCTGCGCTGGTCTTCTGACTCCCTTCCGACCTTGGGTACTTTTCTTGGTCCAGAGAATTTGGAAGAACAGAACTTCCGTCCCAGAATCGAGTCCTTGACTAATGTCCTGGACTCGTGGCGTCAACGACAGCTCTCTTTCCGTGGAAAGAGCCTGGTCGTTAATGCCCTGGCTTTGTCGGGTCTGTGGTACACTGTTTCTGTGCTCCCAGTGCCAGAATGGGTCTGCGTTGTGGTTGTCCGGGCAATCCATTCGTTCTTGTGGTCCAACAAGAAGGAATTGATTGCACGCGCTACGGTCTGTCAACCTACCACGGAGGGAGGAATCGGGTTCCCTTGCTTTAGGTATAGGGTTCTCGCATTTCATGGACAATGGGTCAGAAGATTCTTTGACTCCACGTCCCCGAAGTGGAAAGCCTTCTTTCGTTATTTCATGGGCGAGTTGCCTAGGGATTTCCTTCGGAATCCCTATCGACCACGAAATACCTCGTTGCCGCCCTTTTACCGGGATGTCGTGGAAGCCTGGAACGCCCTCGATGGAGGGTTCGTTGCTGGTCGAAACGATATCTTTTTCAACCGGTCAGTCAGCCCGTCCTCTCTGGCGACGCTGACTGTGAAAGGTGCTTATGAATTGCTGGTGGAAAAGAATTGCCGCCCTCCGCACTGCGTCGCGAAGTTCACGCCCGTCTACCCCGATGTGGTGTGGCCTGATGCCTGGCAACAGGTCCACTGCTGCGCGATCGACAGGCAGGTCACCGACCTAGCTTGGAAGATTGCGCATGGGGTTCTCTACACCGCGGCACGTCTTTCCAGCTTTGGTTGGAATCACGTGGATCCAACATGTTTCTGCGGTCATCCTAGTGAGGACATTCCTCACCTCTTCTTCGGTTGTCCCTTTGCCCAGAGTGCGCTCGGTTGGGTGTCCTCTGTGATTCATCGGGGCTTGCCCGATGCTCCAGACCTGACTGAGTGCCGCGTCTTGTATGGGTTTACCCATCAAGAACGCGTCCCACCCATTTACACTTACATGGTACATGTAGCCAAACACACCATCTGGCTACAACGAAACGACTTCCGTTTCCGTGGCGTACGCCCCTGTGCTGTAACTGCCATTGCCTCCATGCAAGGCCGACTCCGTTTCATTCTCCCCATTGCGTTCAAACGTTGCAAGTCCGACTCGGGTCGGCGCAAGTTTGAACGGAAATGGGGAGCTGGCGGGTCTGTTGGTCGCCTGATCAACCGCTGTTTTATTGTGACCTGTTAATTATTTTTCTTTTTGAGTTCAAGGATACCCACTGAGCCTGGTGCCCACTGGCGACGCTGCGCGTTGAATGTATTCTTTCTGTTTGAGTAGCGACGCCATGCAGTTTAGAACGCTCGTTGTAGTAGTTCTGACGGTGGCGTCATGACATGCTGATGAGTCCTGCCCAGCGTGAGTTGTGGGTGCAATCGGTTTTGTGCACCACGGGATGCCAGTTGCCTCCTCTGTGAGAAATGCTGGTTGTATATTGTGTCAATGTGATGTTGTCTTGTTGGTTTGGAGGTGGGGCTCACGACCCTAGCATAGTTGGCGTACCAGTAGTACCCTCCAGTTTAACGCTACAGGAATCCCTTTCTGTACGCGTGTAAAAAACAAAAAAACTTACCTGACGCGGGAGGTTCACTGTGATCATGAAGGCAGTCCTCTCAGGGTGAGGCCCTCTCATTGCACTTCGATTGGGTTGACCCCTGCGATTACCCCAAATGTGGGTAACTCGAGCGTATAATTTCTGGTAGTGGGGACCTGCGTTCGCGCTAGTCCCCGAACAATTCAATCATAACAACAACACCAGTACAACAAAGTCCTAGCCACATTGCTCCAACCCTAGCCCATGTTTAACCCTAACTGCCTACTAGCCCTAGCCCATGTTTAAGCCTAACTGCGTACTAACCCTAGCCTGGATTTTACCCTAACCCTACCTTCAATTGAACCCTAGCTACGATGTTAACCCTAAGTCTGCACAAACCCTAGCTTGCATTTCAACCCCAACCCTAACTCTATGTTCTTCGCACAACCAAACCCTAGACAGATTGAACCCTAGCTCACCGCAAACCCTACTCAAGTCGGTCTAAACTAACCCCAACTATATCTATGGCTACGCTTCTTCATTTCTAAGCCAACAATCAATGGTCCTACTAGTCAGGAACGTTTTGATGCCGTCTTACCACATTCCCCTTTGGATTTACCACCTTCCCCTTTTGATTTACCACCTTCCCCTCTTGATTTACCACATTCCCCTCTTGATCTACCACATTCCCTCTTGATTTACCACCTTCCCCTTTTCTTCGATTTCAGCTGAGAGAACAACAATCTCTTGCTCGAGCGTAACTAGTTCAACAACTACATGCGATTCAGATGTCTTTACTCGTACAGCAAGACTTTTTTCAATTCCTTTTTGCTACTTACTACAGTTGCAATGGGTTGGAAACACTACGTACGCCAAGTCGTAAGTACTGCAAGCCATTTAAGTGCTAGCTAGCGCCATCTCTAATTCAATTAGCACTCACTTACAGAAAGCCATTCGAGTGTTGTGTGTCAATTGAGAGCGTAACTTACTTGTTGCTCAGTCAGGGAGTCAGCTGCAGTGAGTGATTGAGTAGTTCTGATCAAATAGAAACACTTCATGTTATTCTAACAATGTTGGGTGTTCGGAGGGAGAGAGGGAGAGCGAGAGAAGAGTGAAGGGGCCAAAAATGAAAGTCTACAGCACCAGGTATTCCCAGGCGGTCACCCATCCAAGTACTAACCTGGCCCTACCGGGCTTGACTTCGGTGATCGGACGAGAACCGGTATTTTCCCGGTGGTATGGCCGTAGACGAAAGAAAATGTTGCACTTTAATGGTTTTATAGCTGTTGGCTAGAAGGGCTATGAGCGGGGTAGGGGGTGGTAGGGGGTGTGCACGCGAAGTCGAAATGTCAGCCAAAATGTCCAATCGTCAGCCATATGAGAGCCATGTGGATTGGTGAACGGCTGCAGTGTGAGGGATTTCGGTGCATGGAGTCAAGACTTAGTAAAAAATGCTTGAGAGTAGGGTAGGGGGTGAGCGCTGTCGAAAAAAGTGCCCATTACCCATGATGCACCAGTGCAGTAGTGGTTGGGCACAGGGATCCCGTTGGTGGTGTTAGGGGTGGGTGGGCTGCCTCCTTCGCTCCCACACGGGGTGGTGTAGGGAGATGGAAGGGTTGGTGGCGCGTGTGAGTGGTCGGGCATCGCTTCTCGGCCTTTTGGCTAAGATCAAGTGTAGTATCTGTTCTTATCAGCTTAATATCTGATACGCTGCTCATTGAGTAGCTCATATATTAAACTGATTTTTGGAACTGGGCTGTGGAAAAGAGGCTTGCCTCGTCCCAGCCACGGGTTGTCTCGGTATTGCACTACCTCCGTGTACGGCCCACTTCCTTCGGGAAGATTTTCATGCAACCAACAAAGAAAAACCCCAAAAGCAGCCAGCTTCTAAGGTGGCCGCCTACTTGTTCTCTTTCCGCAGCAACTCCAAGGCCAGGCGATCAGCTACTCCCACACGGCAGAAGTCATGGATGGACGAGGGGTGCGTGGTGGGGCGGACTATCAAGCATACTTACCTGACGCGGGAGGTTCACTGTGATCATGAAGGCAGTCCTCTCAGGGTGAGGCCCTCTCATTGCACTTCGATTGGGTTGACCCCTGCGATTACCCCAAATGTGGGTAACTCGAGCGTATAATTTCTGGTAGTGGGGACCTGCGTTCGCGCTAGTCCCCGAACAATTCAATCATAACAACAACACCAGTACAACAAAGTCCTAGCCACATTGCTCCAACCCTAGCCCATGTTTAACCCTAACTGCCTACTAGCCCTAGCCCATGTTTAAGCCTAACTGCGTACTAACCCTAGCCTGGATTTTACCCTAACCCTACCTTCAATTGAACCCTAGCTACGATGTTAACCCTAAGTCTGCACAAACCCTAGCTTGCATTTCAACCCCAACCCTAACTCTATGTTCTTCGCACAACCAAACCCTAGACAGATTGAACCCTAGCTCACCGCAAACCCTACTCAAGTCGGTCTAAACTAACCCCAACTATATCTATGGCTACGCTTCTTCATTTCTAAGCCAACAATCAATGGTCCTACTAGTCAGGAACGTTTTGATGCCGTCTTACCACATTCCCCTTTGGATTTACCACCTTCCCCTTTTGATTTACCACCTTCCCCTCTTGATTTACCACATTCCCCTCTTGATCTACCACATTCCCTCTTGATTTACCACCTTCCCCTTTTCTTCGATTTCAGCTGAGAGAACAACAATCTCTTGCTCGAGCGTAACTAGTTCAACAACTACATGCGATTCAGATGTCTTTACTCGTACAGCAAGACTTTTTTCAATTCCTTTTTGCTACTTACTACAGTTGCAATGGGTTGGAAACACTACGTACGCCAAGTCGTAAGTACTGCAAGCCATTTAAGTGCTAGCTAGCGCCATCTCTAATTCAATTAGCACTCACTTACAGAAAGCCATTCGAGTGTTGTGTGTCAATTGAGAGCGTAACTTACTTGTTGCTCAGTCAGGGAGTCAGCTGCAGTGAGTGATTGAGTAGTTCTGATCAAATAGAAACACTTCATGTTATTCTAACAATGTTGGGTGTTCGGAGGGAGAGAGGGAGAGCGAGAGAAGAGTGAAGGGGCCAAAAATGAAAGTCTACAGCACCAGGTATTCCCAGGCGGTCACCCATCCAAGTACTAACCTGGCCCTACCGGGCTTGACTTCGGTGATCGGACGAGAACCGGTATTTTCCCGGTGGTATGGCCGTAGACGAAAGAAAATGTTGCACTTTAATGGTTTTATAGCTGTTGGCTAGAAGGGCTATGAGCGGGGTAGGGGGTGGTAGGGGGTGTGCACGCGAAGTCGAAATGTCAGCCAAAATGTCCAATCGTCAGCCATATGAGAGCCATGTGGATTGGTGAACGGCTGCAGTGTGAGGGATTTCGGTGCATGGAGTCAAGACTTAGTAAAAAATGCTTGAGAGTAGGGTAGGGGGTGAGCGCTGTCGAAAAAAGTGCCCATTACCCATGATGCACCAGTGCAGTAGTGGTTGGGCACAGGGATCCCGTTGGTGGTGTTAGGGGTGGGTGGGCTGCCTCCTTCGCTCCCACACGGGGTGGTGTAGGGAGATGGAAGGGTTGGTGGCGCGTGTGAGTGGTCGGGCATCGCTTCTCGGCCTTTTGGCTAAGATCAAGTGTAGTATCTGTTCTTATCAGCTTAATATCTGATACGCTGCTCATTGAGTAGCTCATATATTAAACTGATTTTTGGAACTGGGCTGTGGAAAAGAGGCTTGCCTCGTCCCAGCCACGGGTTGTCTCGGTATTGCACTACCTCCGTGTACGGCCCACTTCCTTCGGGAAGATTTTCATGCAACCAACAAAGAAAAACCCCAAAAGCAGCCAGCTTCTAAGGTGGCCGCCTACTTGTTCTCTTTCCGCAGCAACTCCAAGGCCAGGCGATCAGCTACTCCCACACGGCAGAAGTCATGGATGGACGAGGGGTGCGTGGTGGGGCGGACTATCAAGCATACTTACCTGACGCGGGAGGTTCACTGTGATCATGAAGGCAGTCCTCTCAGGGTGAGGCCCTCTCATTGCACTTCGATTGGGTTGACCCCTGCGATTACCCCAAATGTGGGTAACTCGAGCGTATAATTTCTGGTAGTGGGGACCTGCGTTCGCGCTAGTCCCCGAACAATTCAATCATAACAACAACACCAGTACAACAAAGTCCTAGCCACATTGCTCCAACCCTAGCCCATGTTTAACCCTAACTGCCTACTAGCCCTAGCCCATGTTTAAGCCTAACTGCGTACTAACCCTAGCCTGGATTTTACCCTAACCCTACCTTCAATTGAACCCTAGCTACGATGTTAACCCTAAGTCTGCACAAACCCTAGCTTGCATTTCAACCCCAACCCTAACTCTATGTTCTTCGCACAACCAAACCCTAGACAGATTGAACCCTAGCTCACCGCAAACCCTACTCAAGTCGGTCTAAACTAACCCCAACTATATCTATGGCTACGCTTCTTCATTTCTAAGCCAACAATCAATGGTCCTACTAGTCAGGAACGTTTTGATGCCGTCTTACCACATTCCCCTTTGGATTTACCACCTTCCCCTTTTGATTTACCACCTTCCCCTCTTGATTTACCACATTCCCCTCTTGATCTACCACATTCCCTCTTGATTTACCACCTTCCCCTTTTCTTCGATTTCAGCTGAGAGAACAACAATCTCTTGCTCGAGCGTAACTAGTTCAACAACTACATGCGATTCAGATGTCTTTACTCGTACAGCAAGACTTTTTTCAATTCCTTTTTGCTACTTACTACAGTTGCAATGGGTTGGAAACACTACGTACGCCAAGTCGTAAGTACTGCAAGCCATTTAAGTGCTAGCTAGCGCCATCTCTAATTCAATTAGCACTCACTTACAGAAAGCCATTCGAGTGTTGTGTGTCAATTGAGAGCGTAACTTACTTGTTGCTCAGTCAGGGAGTCAGCTGCAGTGAGTGATTGAGTAGTTCTGATCAAATAGAAACACTTCATGTTATTCTAACAATGTTGGGTGTTCGGAGGGAGAGAGGGAGAGCGAGAGAAGAGTGAAGGGGCCAAAAATGAAAGTCTACAGCACCAGGTATTCCCAGGCGGTCACCCATCCAAGTACTAACCTGGCCCTACCGGGCTTGACTTCGGTGATCGGACGAGAACCGGTATTTTCCCGGTGGTATGGCCGTAGACGAAAGAAAATGTTGCACTTTAATGGTTTTATAGCTGTTGGCTAGAAGGGCTATGAGCGGGGTAGGGGGTGGTAGGGGGTGTGCACGCGAAGTCGAAATGTCAGCCAAAATGTCCAATCGTCAGCCATATGAGAGCCATGTGGATTGGTGAACGGCTGCAGTGTGAGGGATTTCGGTGCATGGAGTCAAGACTTAGTAAAAAATGCTTGAGAGTAGGGTAGGGGGTGAGCGCTGTCGAAAAAAGTGCCCATTACCCATGATGCACCAGTGCAGTAGTGGTTGGGCACAGGGATCCCGTTGGTGGTGTTAGGGGTGGGTGGGCTGCCTCCTTCGCTCCCACACGGGGTGGTGTAGGGAGATGGAAGGGTTGGTGGCGCGTGTGAGTGGTCGGGCATCGCTTCTCGGCCTTTTGGCTAAGATCAAGTGTAGTATCTGTTCTTATCAGCTTAATATCTGATACGCTGCTCATTGAGTAGCTCATATATTAAACTGATTTTTGGAACTGGGCTGTGGAAAAGAGGCTTGCCTCGTCCCAGCCACGGGTTGTCTCGGTATTGCACTACCTCCGTGTACGGCCCACTTCCTTCGGGAAGATTTTCATGCAACCAACAAAGAAAAACCCCAAAAGCAGCCAGCTTCTAAGGTGGCCGCCTACTTGTTCTCTTTCCGCAGCAACTCCAAGGCCAGGCGATCAGCTACTCCCACACGGCAGAAGTCATGGATGGACGAGGGGTGCGTGGTGGGGCGGACTATCAAGCATACTTACCTGACGCGGGAGGTTCACTGTGATCATGAAGGCAGTCCTCTCAGGGTGAGGCCCTCTCATTGCACTTCGATTGGGTTGACCCCTGCGATTACCCCAAATGTGGGTAACTCGAGCGTATAATTTCTGGTAGTGGGGACCTGCGTTCGCGCTAGTCCCCGAACAATTCAATCATAACAACAACACCAGTACAACAAAGTCCTAGCCACATTGCTCCAACCCTAGCCCATGTTTAACCCTAACTGCCTACTAGCCCTAGCCCATGTTTAAGCCTAACTGCGTACTAACCCTAGCCTGGATTTTACCCTAACCCTACCTTCAATTGAACCCTAGCTACGATGTTAACCCTAAGTCTGCACAAACCCTAGCTTGCATTTCAACCCCAACCCTAACTCTATGTTCTTCGCACAACCAAACCCTAGACAGATTGAACCCTAGCTCACCGCAAACCCTACTCAAGTCGGTCTAAACTAACCCCAACTATATCTATGGCTACGCTTCTTCATTTCTAAGCCAACAATCAATGGTCCTACTAGTCAGGAACGTTTTGATGCCGTCTTACCACATTCCCCTTTGGATTTACCACCTTCCCCTTTTGATTTACCACCTTCCCCTCTTGATTTACCACATTCCCCTCTTGATCTACCACATTCCCTCTTGATTTACCACCTTCCCCTTTTCTTCGATTTCAGCTGAGAGAACAACAATCTCTTGCTCGAGCGTAACTAGTTCAACAACTACATGCGATTCAGATGTCTTTACTCGTACAGCAAGACTTTTTTCAATTCCTTTTTGCTACTTACTACAGTTGCAATGGGTTGGAAACACTACGTACGCCAAGTCGTAAGTACTGCAAGCCATTTAAGTGCTAGCTAGCGCCATCTCTAATTCAATTAGCACTCACTTACAGAAAGCCATTCGAGTGTTGTGTGTCAATTGAGAGCGTAACTTACTTGTTGCTCAGTCAGGGAGTCAGCTGCAGTGAGTGATTGAGTAGTTCTGATCAAATAGAAACACTTCATGTTATTCTAACAATGTTGGGTGTTCGGAGGGAGAGAGGGAGAGCGAGAGAAGAGTGAAGGGGCCAAAAATGAAAGTCTACAGCACCAGGTATTCCCAGGCGGTCACCCATCCAAGTACTAACCTGGCCCTACCGGGCTTGACTTCGGTGATCGGACGAGAACCGGTATTTTCCCGGTGGTATGGCCGTAGACGAAAGAAAATGTTGCACTTTAATGGTTTTATAGCTGTTGGCTAGAAGGGCTATGAGCGGGGTAGGGGGTGGTAGGGGGTGTGCACGCGAAGTCGAAATGTCAGCCAAAATGTCCAATCGTCAGCCATATGAGAGCCATGTGGATTGGTGAACGGCTGCAGTGTGAGGGATTTCGGTGCATGGAGTCAAGACTTAGTAAAAAATGCTTGAGAGTAGGGTAGGGGGTGAGCGCTGTCGAAAAAAGTGCCCATTACCCATGATGCACCAGTGCAGTAGTGGTTGGGCACAGGGATCCCGTTGGTGGTGTTAGGGGTGGGTGGGCTGCCTCCTTCGCTCCCACACGGGGTGGTGTAGGGAGATGGAAGGGTTGGTGGCGCGTGTGAGTGGTCGGGCATCGCTTCTCGGCCTTTTGGCTAAGATCAAGTGTAGTATCTGTTCTTATCAGCTTAATATCTGATACGCTGCTCATTGAGTAGCTCATATATTAAACTGATTTTTGGAACTGGGCTGTGGAAAAGAGGCTTGCCTCGTCCCAGCCACGGGTTGTCTCGGTATTGCACTACCTCCGTGTACGGCCCACTTCCTTCGGGAAGATTTTCATGCAACCAACAAAGAAAAACCCCAAAAGCAGCCAGCTTCTAAGGTGGCCGCCTACTTGTTCTCTTTCCGCAGCAACTCCAAGGCCAGGCGATCAGCTACTCCCACACGGCAGAAGTCATGGATGGACGAGGGGTGCGTGGTGGGGCGGACTATCAAGCATACTTACCTGACGCGGGAGGTTCACTGTGATCATGAAGGCAGTCCTCTCAGGGTGAGGCCCTCTCATTGCACTTCGATTGGGTTGACCCCTGCGATTACCCCAAATGTGGGTAACTCGAGCGTATAATTTCTGGTAGTGGGGACCTGCGTTCGCGCTAGTCCCCGAACAATTCAATCATAACAACAACACCAGTACAACAAAGTCCTAGCCACATTGCTCCAACCCTAGCCCATGTTTAACCCTAACTGCCTACTAGCCCTAGCCCATGTTTAAGCCTAACTGCGTACTAACCCTAGCCTGGATTTTACCCTAACCCTACCTTCAATTGAACCCTAGCTACGATGTTAACCCTAAGTCTGCACAAACCCTAGCTTGCATTTCAACCCCAACCCTAACTCTATGTTCTTCGCACAACCAAACCCTAGACAGATTGAACCCTAGCTCACCGCAAACCCTACTCAAGTCGGTCTAAACTAACCCCAACTATATCTATGGCTACGCTTCTTCATTTCTAAGCCAACAATCAATGGTCCTACTAGTCAGGAACGTTTTGATGCCGTCTTACCACATTCCCCTTTGGATTTACCACCTTCCCCTTTTGATTTACCACCTTCCCCTCTTGATTTACCACATTCCCCTCTTGATCTACCACATTCCCTCTTGATTTACCACCTTCCCCTTTTCTTCGATTTCAGCTGAGAGAACAACAATCTCTTGCTCGAGCGTAACTAGTTCAACAACTACATGCGATTCAGATGTCTTTACTCGTACAGCAAGACTTTTTTCAATTCCTTTTTGCTACTTACTACAGTTGCAATGGGTTGGAAACACTACGTACGCCAAGTCGTAAGTACTGCAAGCCATTTAAGTGCTAGCTAGCGCCATCTCTAATTCAATTAGCACTCACTTACAGAAAGCCATTCGAGTGTTGTGTGTCAATTGAGAGCGTAACTTACTTGTTGCTCAGTCAGGGAGTCAGCTGCAGTGAGTGATTGAGTAGTTCTGATCAAATAGAAACACTTCATGTTATTCTAACAATGTTGGGTGTTCGGAGGGAGAGAGGGAGAGCGAGAGAAGAGTGAAGGGGCCAAAAATGAAAGTCTACAGCACCAGGTATTCCCAGGCGGTCACCCATCCAAGTACTAACCTGGCCCTACCGGGCTTGACTTCGGTGATCGGACGAGAACCGGTATTTTCCCGGTGGTATGGCCGTAGACGAAAGAAAATGTTGCACTTTAATGGTTTTATAGCTGTTGGCTAGAAGGGCTATGAGCGGGGTAGGGGGTGGTAGGGGGTGTGCACGCGAAGTCGAAATGTCAGCCAAAATGTCCAATCGTCAGCCATATGAGAGCCATGTGGATTGGTGAACGGCTGCAGTGTGAGGGATTTCGGTGCATGGAGTCAAGACTTAGTAAAAAATGCTTGAGAGTAGGGTAGGGGGTGAGCGCTGTCGAAAAAAGTGCCCATTACCCATGATGCACCAGTGCAGTAGTGGTTGGGCACAGGGATCCCGTTGGTGGTGTTAGGGGTGGGTGGGCTGCCTCCTTCGCTCCCACACGGGGTGGTGTAGGGAGATGGAAGGGTTGGTGGCGCGTGTGAGTGGTCGGGCATCGCTTCTCGGCCTTTTGGCTAAGATCAAGTGTAGTATCTGTTCTTATCAGCTTAATATCTGATACGCTGCTCATTGAGTAGCTCATATATTAAACTGATTTTTGGAACTGGGCTGTGGAAAAGAGGCTTGCCTCGTCCCAGCCACGGGTTGTCTCGGTATTGCACTACCTCCGTGTACGGCCCACTTCCTTCGGGAAGATTTTCATGCAACCAACAAAGAAAAACCCCAAAAGCAGCCAGCTTCTAAGGTGGCCGCCTACTTGTTCTCTTTCCGCAGCAACTCCAAGGCCAGGCGATCAGCTACTCCCACACGGCAGAAGTCATGGATGGACGAGGGGTGCGTGGTGGGGCGGACTATCAAGCATACTTACCTGACGCGGGAGGTTCACTGTGATCATGAAGGCAGTCCTCTCAGGGTGAGGCCCTCTCATTGCACTTCGATTGGGTTGACCCCTGCGATTACCCCAAATGTGGGTAACTCGAGCGTATAATTTCTGGTAGTGGGGACCTGCGTTCGCGCTAGTCCCCGAACAATTCAATCATAACAACAACACCAGTACAACAAAGTCCTAGCCACATTGCTCCAACCCTAGCCCATGTTTAACCCTAACTGCCTACTAGCCCTAGCCCATGTTTAAGCCTAACTGCGTACTAACCCTAGCCTGGATTTTACCCTAACCCTACCTTCAATTGAACCCTAGCTACGATGTTAACCCTAAGTCTGCACAAACCCTAGCTTGCATTTCAACCCCAACCCTAACTCTATGTTCTTCGCACAACCAAACCCTAGACAGATTGAACCCTAGCTCACCGCAAACCCTACTCAAGTCGGTCTAAACTAACCCCAACTATATCTATGGCTACGCTTCTTCATTTCTAAGCCAACAATCAATGGTCCTACTAGTCAGGAACGTTTTGATGCCGTCTTACCACATTCCCCTTTGGATTTACCACCTTCCCCTTTTGATTTACCACCTTCCCCTCTTGATTTACCACATTCCCCTCTTGATCTACCACATTCCCTCTTGATTTACCACCTTCCCCTTTTCTTCGATTTCAGCTGAGAGAACAACAATCTCTTGCTCGAGCGTAACTAGTTCAACAACTACATGCGATTCAGATGTCTTTACTCGTACAGCAAGACTTTTTTCAATTCCTTTTTGCTACTTACTACAGTTGCAATGGGTTGGAAACACTACGTACGCCAAGTCGTAAGTACTGCAAGCCATTTAAGTGCTAGCTAGCGCCATCTCTAATTCAATTAGCACTCACTTACAGAAAGCCATTCGAGTGTTGTGTGTCAATTGAGAGCGTAACTTACTTGTTGCTCAGTCAGGGAGTCAGCTGCAGTGAGTGATTGAGTAGTTCTGATCAAATAGAAACACTTCATGTTATTCTAACAATGTTGGGTGTTCGGAGGGAGAGAGGGAGAGCGAGAGAAGAGTGAAGGGGCCAAAAATGAAAGTCTACAGCACCAGGTATTCCCAGGCGGTCACCCATCCAAGTACTAACCTGGCCCTACCGGGCTTGACTTCGGTGATCGGACGAGAACCGGTATTTTCCCGGTGGTATGGCCGTAGACGAAAGAAAATGTTGCACTTTAATGGTTTTATAGCTGTTGGCTAGAAGGGCTATGAGCGGGGTAGGGGGTGGTAGGGGGTGTGCACGCGAAGTCGAAATGTCAGCCAAAATGTCCAATCGTCAGCCATATGAGAGCCATGTGGATTGGTGAACGGCTGCAGTGTGAGGGATTTCGGTGCATGGAGTCAAGACTTAGTAAAAAATGCTTGAGAGTAGGGTAGGGGGTGAGCGCTGTCGAAAAAAGTGCCCATTACCCATGATGCACCAGTGCAGTAGTGGTTGGGCACAGGGATCCCGTTGGTGGTGTTAGGGGTGGGTGGGCTGCCTCCTTCGCTCCCACACGGGGTGGTGTAGGGAGATGGAAGGGTTGGTGGCGCGTGTGAGTGGTCGGGCATCGCTTCTCGGCCTTTTGGCTAAGATCAAGTGTAGTATCTGTTCTTATCAGCTTAATATCTGATACGCTGCTCATTGAGTAGCTCATATATTAAACTGATTTTTGGAACTGGGCTGTGGAAAAGAGGCTTGCCTCGTCCCAGCCACGGGTTGTCTCGGTATTGCACTACCTCCGTGTACGGCCCACTTCCTTCGGGAAGATTTTCATGCAACCAACAAAGAAAAACCCCAAAAGCAGCCAGCTTCTAAGGTGGCCGCCTACTTGTTCTCTTTCCGCAGCAACTCCAAGGCCAGGCGATCAGCTACTCCCACACGGCAGAAGTCATGGATGGACGAGGGGTGCGTGGTGGGGCGGACTATCAAGCATACTTACCTGACGCGGGAGGTTCACTGATGTGAAGCTCTTTTTCGGTGAGCAATTTTCGGGCTTCCTGTGGTGTTTTCTCGTTTCTTCTTTGTTGTGGGTAGCAAGGCTAGCGCGTGTGGGATCCTTGTGGTAAGGTTTTTTTTTTTTCTTTGTTTTTTATATTTATTGCTTTTTGCTCGCGCTGTGACGGTTTCCTTGTATGGGAGACCGTCGCAGTTATGCCACTGTCACGGCTAGCGCGAGTTTGGTTCCTGGCTCGAGCAACGGTGCTCGCCCAGGAATGGTGACTCGCGCTGGTCTGGCAGCTCTCCAGTCGCAATCGATCAGGCGACCAAATACAGTGATCATTACGATTCCTCGTCAGTTTACGAGGAAGAACGGTTCCCTTGTGAAGGACAAGGTGATCCACGCTTTAACGAGCGTGGTCTCCTCGGCCTTCATCAAGTGCATTCAGCCGGTCGGGGGTGAAGTGCGTGTCACCTTTTCGTGCCCCCGTTACAGAGATGAGCTCCTTTGCCGGGGGCTCACCTGTGACGGGGTTCACTTTCCACTGAGGGAGGCGGATGTTAATCGGACGTTTGTCCAGATTCATCGCCTTCCTTACGAAATTTCTGACGGCGACCTTGTTTCCCTCCTGAGCCACTACGGCAAAGTGGTGGAGGTAAAGAGGGTCGTCGATACTAAGGTACTTGGGTGCGAGACTGGTTCTCGCACCGCAAAAATGGAGCTGCGAGAGCCCCTCCCTCGTCTCCTTAGACTACGGGGGTTTTGGTTCTCCACCTTCTACCGGGGGCAACCTACCTATTGTTACAGCTGTCGACAGCAGGGACACGTTGTCAGGGATTGCCCAAAGGCTGGGGAATGTTGGACGTGTGGGGCCACTGGTCATATGGCCCGGGATTGCCCCACCAAGTTCCCCAATAATACCAGTGAGGATACGTCATCGTCCTCAGGGTCTGGTGAGGAAGAGAGTTGCTCCTCCCCCCCACCATCCAAAAGAAATAGAGCCAATGGCCCTGGGACGCCGTCGAGGGGTGGTGCCCTGTCAGGGCCCCTGCCCGGGAGGGGGGTAGAGTGTACAGAGGCTACCCCTCCCCTCCCGAGGAGAGTCGTACCCTCTCCAATAGTAGAAGATGCCTTGTCTGTGGCCCACCTCCTTGAGGAGGGCTCAGACATGGCTATTCATGAAGAGGGAGAGTCCTCTGAAGATCATGGGCAGGAGGAGCCTTGTTATACAGGGTGTCCGTCAAACCCCAGCGGGTCCCCGACGTACTCTCCCCAAAGTGGGAGTCTCGTCGCAACAGAAGTTACGGCGGGGGAGGATACATCAGACATCACATCGTCTCTCTCTCCAGACCCCTCCTTAAGTGTGGGTGATTCCACCCTGGGGGAAATAAATACCCCCATTTCATCTGGGTCCCTGGCTCCCACGGTCGGCGGTTCTCAGCTTGCGGCGCTTTCCCTGAACACTGTTGTCCAGGCTGTCAACAGCTCGGAGGACCTGGTGGGCGGTGGAGAGGTTGATTCCTCGGGGTCTTTGGGGCCTGTGGGGGACTTTTCGCAGCCCCTCTTCGACACTCCTTCCCTCCAGTCCAGTCGATCACAGGCTCTTGAGGCCCGCCCAGGCGTGCACAAGATGCCTGTGATTGCAGCTGACCGACCGTGTCGGTCATCTGCGGCTGGACTGCGACGCCACTATAAGGGTGACACTCCTTCACCCCCGTTCTCACCACCACCGGCTGAGAATAGGAGATCCTACAGGGACCGTTCCCCGTAGAGCCTGGTACTCGCGCTCCATCAACGACCCTCGATGGCAGTCTCCATCATGAGTCTCAACATCTGTGGCCTACGTGAGGATGTTAGGAGAGAGGCCTTTCGGCAATGGTTATCACACCATCGCCCGGACATTGTCTGTCTACAAGAGACTCATGCAGTCTCTGTAGACGAGATGTCCAACTGGTTTCGTTCCACCGGCTATGAATGTGCCTCATCTCCGGGAACAAATCGTTCCCGTGGGGTGGCCATTCTCTACCGCTCTTCTCTCCAAGTCCCTCGGCTTTGGAGTGATGATGTTGGCCGGTGGGTTCAAGCAGAGTTCTCTTGTCAGGATACGGTGTTTAGGGTCGTCTCTCTGTACGCCCCTAACCGTAATCCTGCAAGAGATTCCTTTTTCACCAAGGTACAAGATGCAGTCGACCCGGGTATCCCTGTGATACTCGCGGGCGACTTTAATTCTGTCTTGGACCGTCGTGTTGATCGCAGGGGATCGGCCCCCCTCAGCACGTACTCTGAGAGTTCGGGAGCAATCCTGGACTTGATGAATGCTGCTGACTGTCATGATGCATGGAGACACCTTCATCCTCGTGACAGTGGTTACACGTGGACGAAACCAGATGGGTCTCTCTCCTCCCGAATTGACCTCATCCTCTTTCCAAAATCGTGGGCCCACGAGATGGGTGGGGCGAACATCGTGCCCTGCCCATACTCTGATCATTCTGCCGTCACTCTGAGCTTCCACGTCCCGGATACCATCGCCCCGGGACCTTCGTTTTGGAAGCTCAACACATCCATCCTGGATGAGCGCGAGTACCAGGACCTCATTGAGGCCTTGTGGGGGCAATGGCAAACTCGTCGCCACGAGTACCCTTCCCTTCAAATGTGGTGGGATCTGGGCAAGATCAAGATCAGGGACGCCACTATCACTTACTGTAAGGCACGTGCTTGCAAACGGCGCTCTGAGCGTCAATCCTTTTTGGATGAGCTGGCCTCTCTCCGGTCCCAATTCGATCTGGGTCGGACTTCTGTTCTCTCTCGCATGAAACAGTTGGAGAGTGAACTTCGCGCATTTGACCTGGATGCAGCTCGCGCTGCTCAGGTCCGTTCGCGTGCGCGTTGGGTGGAAGAGGGCGAGTCCTCGTCCTCTTACTTCTTGCGTCTTGAGAAGAGTAGGGGGCGCAGACAGCACATTTCTGCTGTCCGCAAACCTGATGGACAAGTCGTTAGCGACATGTTTGACATCTTGGCGACCTGGAAAGATTTCTATCGTGATCTCTTTACAGCGTCGCTTGTGGACGTCCAGATTCAGAACGACATGTTTTCGAATCTGGAGTCCAAACTCTCGGACGCTGAAGCCGCCTCCTGCGAGGGATCATTGACCCTTGATGAAGCCCTTGTGGCTCTCAAGGGTATGGCTAGGGGTAAGACCCCCGGCCTTGATGGTCTCCCAATGGAATTCTACATGGCTTTCTGGCCGCTGGTCGGCCGAGACCTTGTAGATGTTATGAACTGTGGCTTCATGAACCAGCAACTTTCGATGTCGCAACGCAGAGGCATCATCACCCTTGTTCACAAGAAGGATGATCTTCTGAATATGAAGAATTGGCGCCCCATAACGCTCCTTAATGTCGACTATAAGATTACGACCAGATCTATCGCTGGTCGTCTTCTTAAAGTCATAGGCAGCGTTGTGGCGGAAGATCAAACGTGTGGCATTCCCGGCCGTTTCATTGGGAATAACGTCTCCCTTTTGAGAGACATTATTCACTATGCAACAATTGGAGATATACCCTTGAGTATTCTCTCTTTGGACCAAGAAAAGGCGTTCGACCGAGTGGACTGGTCCTTCATGCACCGTACGCTCTCGGCTATGGGTTTCGGCCCCTCTTTCCTTGGGTGGGTGCGGGTTTTTTATTCCGGGGTTTCCAGTGCGGTGATCGCCAATGGTTACATCTCTGAATTCTTTGACCTCTCTCGTGGGGTCCGCCAGGGATGTCCATTGAGCGCTATCCTCTATGTTCTGACAGCGGAGGTGCTTGCCTGTAACATCCGGGCTTGTACCAGGATTAAGGGGGTCCCCTTACCGTCGGATCCTAACCGACAAGCAGTGATTTCACAGTATGCTGATGACACGACGATTGTCTGTGCTTCTGATGATGCTGTGCTCGCCTGCTTTGAGATCTATGGGTTGTACGAAAAGGCGTCGGGTGCGCGGATCAACGCTTCTAAGTCCAAGGGCTTGTGGCTTGGTCCATGGCGCCATCGTACGGATCCCCCTGTCCAGCTGCGCTGGTCTTCTGACTCCCTTCCGACCTTGGGTACTTTTCTTGGTCCAGAGAATTTGGAAGAACAGAACTTCCGTCCCAGAATCGAGTCCTTGACTAATGTCCTGGACTCGTGGCGTCAACGACAGCTCTCTTTCCGTGGAAAGAGCCTGGTCGTTAATGCCCTGGCTTTGTCGGGTCTGTGGTACACTGTTTCTGTGCTCCCAGTGCCAGAATGGGTCTGCGTTGTGGTTGTCCGGGCAATCCATTCGTTCTTGTGGTCCAACAAGAAGGAATTGATTGCACGCGCTACGGTCTGTCAACCTACCACGGAGGGAGGAATCGGGTTCCCTTGCTTTAGGTATAGGGTTCTCGCATTTCATGGACAATGGGTCAGAAGATTCTTTGACTCCACGTCCCCGAAGTGGAAAGCCTTCTTTCGTTATTTCATGGGCGAGTTGCCTAGGGATTTCCTTCGGAATCCCTATCGACCACGAAATACCTCGTTGCCGCCCTTTTACCGGGATGTCGTGGAAGCCTGGAACGCCCTCGATGGAGGGTTCGTTGCTGGTCGAAACGATATCTTTTTCAACCGGTCAGTCAGCCCGTCCTCTCTGGCGACGCTGACTGTGAAAGGTGCTTATGAATTGCTGGTGGAAAAGAATTGCCGCCCTCCGCACTGCGTCGCGAAGTTCACGCCCGTCTACCCCGATGTGGTGTGGCCTGATGCCTGGCAACAGGTCCACTGCTGCGCGATCGACAGGCAGGTCACCGACCTAGCTTGGAAGATTGCGCATGGGGTTCTCTACACCGCGGCACGTCTTTCCAGCTTTGGTTGGAATCACGTGGATCCAACATGTTTCTGCGGTCATCCTAGTGAGGACATTCCTCACCTCTTCTTCGGTTGTCCCTTTGCCCAGAGTGCGCTCGGTTGGGTGTCCTCTGTGATTCATCGGGGCTTGCCCGATGCTCCAGACCTGACTGAGTGCCGCGTCTTGTATGGGTTTACCCATCAAGAACGCGTCCCACCCATTTACACTTACATGGTACATGTAGCCAAACACACCATCTGGCTACAACGAAACGACTTCCGTTTCCGTGGCGTACGCCCCTGTGCTGTAACTGCCATTGCCTCCATGCAAGGCCGACTCCGTTTCATTCTCCCCATTGCGTTCAAACGTTGCAAGTCCGACTCGGGTCGGCGCAAGTTTGAACGGAAATGGGGAGCTGGCGGGTCTGTTGGTCGCCTGATCAACCGCTGTTTTATTGTGACCTGTTAATTATTTTTCTTTTTGAGTTCAAGGATACCCACTGAGCCTGGTGCCCACTGGCGACGCTGCGCGTTGAATGTATTCTTTCTGTTTGAGTAGCGACGCCATGCAGTTTAGAACGCTCGTTGTAGTAGTTCTGACGGTGGCGTCATGACATGCTGATGAGTCCTGCCCAGCGTGAGTTGTGGGTGCAATCGGTTTTGTGCACCACGGGATGCCAGTTGCCTCCTCTGTGAGAAATGCTGGTTGTATATTGTGTCAATGTGATGTTGTCTTGTTGGTTTGGAGGTGGGGCTCACGACCCTAGCATAGTTGGCGTACCAGTAGTACCCTCCAGTTTAACGCTACAGGAATCCCTTTCTGTACGCGTGTAAAAAACAAAAAAACTTACCTGACGCGGGAGGTTCACTGTGATCATGAAGGCAGTCCTCTCAGGGTGAGGCCCTCTCATTGCACTTCGATTGGGTTGACCCCTGCGATTACCCCAAATGTGGGTAACTCGAGCGTATAATTTCTGGTAGTGGGGACCTGCGTTCGCGCTAGTCCCCGAACAATTCAATCATAACAACAACACCAGTACAACAAAGTCCTAGCCACATTGCTCCAACCCTAGCCCATGTTTAACCCTAACTGCCTACTAGCCCTAGCCCATGTTTAAGCCTAACTGCGTACTAACCCTAGCCTGGATTTTACCCTAACCCTACCTTCAATTGAACCCTAGCTACGATGTTAACCCTAAGTCTGCACAAACCCTAGCTTGCATTTCAACCCCAACCCTAACTCTATGTTCTTCGCACAACCAAACCCTAGACAGATTGAACCCTAGCTCACCGCAAACCCTACTCAAGTCGGTCTAAACTAACCCCAACTATATCTATGGCTACGCTTCTTCATTTCTAAGCCAACAATCAATGGTCCTACTAGTCAGGAACGTTTTGATGCCGTCTTACCACATTCCCCTTTGGATTTACCACCTTCCCCTTTTGATTTACCACCTTCCCCTCTTGATTTACCACATTCCCCTCTTGATCTACCACATTCCCTCTTGATTTACCACCTTCCCCTTTTCTTCGATTTCAGCTGAGAGAACAACAATCTCTTGCTCGAGCGTAACTAGTTCAACAACTACATGCGATTCAGATGTCTTTACTCGTACAGCAAGACTTTTTTCAATTCCTTTTTGCTACTTACTACAGTTGCAATGGGTTGGAAACACTACGTACGCCAAGTCGTAAGTACTGCAAGCCATTTAAGTGCTAGCTAGCGCCATCTCTAATTCAATTAGCACTCACTTACAGAAAGCCATTCGAGTGTTGTGTGTCAATTGAGAGCGTAACTTACTTGTTGCTCAGTCAGGGAGTCAGCTGCAGTGAGTGATTGAGTAGTTCTGATCAAATAGAAACACTTCATGTTATTCTAACAATGTTGGGTGTTCGGAGGGAGAGAGGGAGAGCGAGAGAAGAGTGAAGGGGCCAAAAATGAAAGTCTACAGCACCAGGTATTCCCAGGCGGTCACCCATCCAAGTACTAACCTGGCCCTACCGGGCTTGACTTCGGTGATCGGACGAGAACCGGTATTTTCCCGGTGGTATGGCCGTAGACGAAAGAAAATGTTGCACTTTAATGGTTTTATAGCTGTTGGCTAGAAGGGCTATGAGCGGGGTAGGGGGTGGTAGGGGGTGTGCACGCGAAGTCGAAATGTCAGCCAAAATGTCCAATCGTCAGCCATATGAGAGCCATGTGGATTGGTGAACGGCTGCAGTGTGAGGGATTTCGGTGCATGGAGTCAAGACTTAGTAAAAAATGCTTGAGAGTAGGGTAGGGGGTGAGCGCTGTCGAAAAAAGTGCCCATTACCCATGATGCACCAGTGCAGTAGTGGTTGGGCACAGGGATCCCGTTGGTGGTGTTAGGGGTGGGTGGGCTGCCTCCTTCGCTCCCACACGGGGTGGTGTAGGGAGATGGAAGGGTTGGTGGCGCGTGTGAGTGGTCGGGCATCGCTTCTCGGCCTTTTGGCTAAGATCAAGTGTAGTATCTGTTCTTATCAGCTTAATATCTGATACGCTGCTCATTGAGTAGCTCATATATTAAACTGATTTTTGGAACTGGGCTGTGGAAAAGAGGCTTGCCTCGTCCCAGCCACGGGTTGTCTCGGTATTGCACTACCTCCGTGTACGGCCCACTTCCTTCGGGAAGATTTTCATGCAACCAACAAAGAAAAACCCCAAAAGCAGCCAGCTTCTAAGGTGGCCGCCTACTTGTTCTCTTTCCGCAGCAACTCCAAGGCCAGGCGATCAGCTACTCCCACACGGCAGAAGTCATGGATGGACGAGGGGTGCGTGGTGGGGCGGACTATCAAGCATACTTACCTGACGCGGGAGGTTCACTGTGATCATGAAGGCAGTCCTCTCAGGGTGAGGCCCTCTCATTGCACTTCGATTGGGTTGACCCCTGCGATTACCCCAAATGTGGGTAACTCGAGCGTATAATTTCTGGTAGTGGGGACCTGCGTTCGCGCTAGTCCCCGAACAATTCAATCATAACAACAACACCAGTACAACAAAGTCCTAGCCACATTGCTCCAACCCTAGCCCATGTTTAACCCTAACTGCCTACTAGCCCTAGCCCATGTTTAAGCCTAACTGCGTACTAACCCTAGCCTGGATTTTACCCTAACCCTACCTTCAATTGAACCCTAGCTACGATGTTAACCCTAAGTCTGCACAAACCCTAGCTTGCATTTCAACCCCAACCCTAACTCTATGTTCTTCGCACAACCAAACCCTAGACAGATTGAACCCTAGCTCACCGCAAACCCTACTCAAGTCGGTCTAAACTAACCCCAACTATATCTATGGCTACGCTTCTTCATTTCTAAGCCAACAATCAATGGTCCTACTAGTCAGGAACGTTTTGATGCCGTCTTACCACATTCCCCTTTGGATTTACCACCTTCCCCTTTTGATTTACCACCTTCCCCTCTTGATTTACCACATTCCCCTCTTGATCTACCACATTCCCTCTTGATTTACCACCTTCCCCTTTTCTTCGATTTCAGCTGAGAGAACAACAATCTCTTGCTCGAGCGTAACTAGTTCAACAACTACATGCGATTCAGATGTCTTTACTCGTACAGCAAGACTTTTTTCAATTCCTTTTTGCTACTTACTACAGTTGCAATGGGTTGGAAACACTACGTACGCCAAGTCGTAAGTACTGCAAGCCATTTAAGTGCTAGCTAGCGCCATCTCTAATTCAATTAGCACTCACTTACAGAAAGCCATTCGAGTGTTGTGTGTCAATTGAGAGCGTAACTTACTTGTTGCTCAGTCAGGGAGTCAGCTGCAGTGAGTGATTGAGTAGTTCTGATCAAATAGAAACACTTCATGTTATTCTAACAATGTTGGGTGTTCGGAGGGAGAGAGGGAGAGCGAGAGAAGAGTGAAGGGGCCAAAAATGAAAGTCTACAGCACCAGGTATTCCCAGGCGGTCACCCATCCAAGTACTAACCTGGCCCTACCGGGCTTGACTTCGGTGATCGGACGAGAACCGGTATTTTCCCGGTGGTATGGCCGTAGACGAAAGAAAATGTTGCACTTTAATGGTTTTATAGCTGTTGGCTAGAAGGGCTATGAGCGGGGTAGGGGGTGGTAGGGGGTGTGCACGCGAAGTCGAAATGTCAGCCAAAATGTCCAATCGTCAGCCATATGAGAGCCATGTGGATTGGTGAACGGCTGCAGTGTGAGGGATTTCGGTGCATGGAGTCAAGACTTAGTAAAAAATGCTTGAGAGTAGGGTAGGGGGTGAGCGCTGTCGAAAAAAGTGCCCATTACCCATGATGCACCAGTGCAGTAGTGGTTGGGCACAGGGATCCCGTTGGTGGTGTTAGGGGTGGGTGGGCTGCCTCCTTCGCTCCCACACGGGGTGGTGTAGGGAGATGGAAGGGTTGGTGGCGCGTGTGAGTGGTCGGGCATCGCTTCTCGGCCTTTTGGCTAAGATCAAGTGTAGTATCTGTTCTTATCAGCTTAATATCTGATACGCTGCTCATTGAGTAGCTCATATATTAAACTGATTTTTGGAACTGGGCTGTGGAAAAGAGGCTTGCCTCGTCCCAGCCACGGGTTGTCTCGGTATTGCACTACCTCCGTGTACGGCCCACTTCCTTCGGGAAGATTTTCATGCAACCAACAAAGAAAAACCCCAAAAGCAGCCAGCTTCTAAGGTGGCCGCCTACTTGTTCTCTTTCCGCAGCAACTCCAAGGCCAGGCGATCAGCTACTCCCACACGGCAGAAGTCATGGATGGACGAGGGGTGCGTGGTGGGGCGGACTATCAAGCATACTTACCTGACGCGGGAGGTTCACTGTGATCATGAAGGCAGTCCTCTCAGGGTGAGGCCCTCTCATTGCACTTCGATTGGGTTGACCCCTGCGATTACCCCAAATGTGGGTAACTCGAGCGTATAATTTCTGGTAGTGGGGACCTGCGTTCGCGCTAGTCCCCGAACAATTCAATCATAACAACAACACCAGTACAACAAAGTCCTAGCCACATTGCTCCAACCCTAGCCCATGTTTAACCCTAACTGCCTACTAGCCCTAGCCCATGTTTAAGCCTAACTGCGTACTAACCCTAGCCTGGATTTTACCCTAACCCTACCTTCAATTGAACCCTAGCTACGATGTTAACCCTAAGTCTGCACAAACCCTAGCTTGCATTTCAACCCCAACCCTAACTCTATGTTCTTCGCACAACCAAACCCTAGACAGATTGAACCCTAGCTCACCGCAAACCCTACTCAAGTCGGTCTAAACTAACCCCAACTATATCTATGGCTACGCTTCTTCATTTCTAAGCCAACAATCAATGGTCCTACTAGTCAGGAACGTTTTGATGCCGTCTTACCACATTCCCCTTTGGATTTACCACCTTCCCCTTTTGATTTACCACCTTCCCCTCTTGATTTACCACATTCCCCTCTTGATCTACCACATTCCCTCTTGATTTACCACCTTCCCCTTTTCTTCGATTTCAGCTGAGAGAACAACAATCTCTTGCTCGAGCGTAACTAGTTCAACAACTACATGCGATTCAGATGTCTTTACTCGTACAGCAAGACTTTTTTCAATTCCTTTTTGCTACTTACTACAGTTGCAATGGGTTGGAAACACTACGTACGCCAAGTCGTAAGTACTGCAAGCCATTTAAGTGCTAGCTAGCGCCATCTCTAATTCAATTAGCACTCACTTACAGAAAGCCATTCGAGTGTTGTGTGTCAATTGAGAGCGTAACTTACTTGTTGCTCAGTCAGGGAGTCAGCTGCAGTGAGTGATTGAGTAGTTCTGATCAAATAGAAACACTTCATGTTATTCTAACAATGTTGGGTGTTCGGAGGGAGAGAGGGAGAGCGAGAGAAGAGTGAAGGGGCCAAAAATGAAAGTCTACAGCACCAGGTATTCCCAGGCGGTCACCCATCCAAGTACTAACCTGGCCCTACCGGGCTTGACTTCGGTGATCGGACGAGAACCGGTATTTTCCCGGTGGTATGGCCGTAGACGAAAGAAAATGTTGCACTTTAATGGTTTTATAGCTGTTGGCTAGAAGGGCTATGAGCGGGGTAGGGGGTGGTAGGGGGTGTGCACGCGAAGTCGAAATGTCAGCCAAAATGTCCAATCGTCAGCCATATGAGAGCCATGTGGATTGGTGAACGGCTGCAGTGTGAGGGATTTCGGTGCATGGAGTCAAGACTTAGTAAAAAATGCTTGAGAGTAGGGTAGGGGGTGAGCGCTGTCGAAAAAAGTGCCCATTACCCATGATGCACCAGTGCAGTAGTGGTTGGGCACAGGGATCCCGTTGGTGGTGTTAGGGGTGGGTGGGCTGCCTCCTTCGCTCCCACACGGGGTGGTGTAGGGAGATGGAAGGGTTGGTGGCGCGTGTGAGTGGTCGGGCATCGCTTCTCGGCCTTTTGGCTAAGATCAAGTGTAGTATCTGTTCTTATCAGCTTAATATCTGATACGCTGCTCATTGAGTAGCTCATATATTAAACTGATTTTTGGAACTGGGCTGTGGAAAAGAGGCTTGCCTCGTCCCAGCCACGGGTTGTCTCGGTATTGCACTACCTCCGTGTACGGCCCACTTCCTTCGGGAAGATTTTCATGCAACCAACAAAGAAAAACCCCAAAAGCAGCCAGCTTCTAAGGTGGCCGCCTACTTGTTCTCTTTCCGCAGCAACTCCAAGGCCAGGCGATCAGCTACTCCCACACGGCAGAAGTCATGGATGGACGAGGGGTGCGTGGTGGGGCGGACTATCAAGCATACTTACCTGACGCGGGAGGTTCACTGTGATCATGAAGGCAGTCCTCTCAGGGTGAGGCCCTCTCATTGCACTTCGATTGGGTTGACCCCTGCGATTACCCCAAATGTGGGTAACTCGAGCGTATAATTTCTGGTAGTGGGGACCTGCGTTCGCGCTAGTCCCCGAACAATTCAATCATAACAACAACACCAGTACAACAAAGTCCTAGCCACATTGCTCCAACCCTAGCCCATGTTTAACCCTAACTGCCTACTAGCCCTAGCCCATGTTTAAGCCTAACTGCGTACTAACCCTAGCCTGGATTTTACCCTAACCCTACCTTCAATTGAACCCTAGCTACGATGTTAACCCTAAGTCTGCACAAACCCTAGCTTGCATTTCAACCCCAACCCTAACTCTATGTTCTTCGCACAACCAAACCCTAGACAGATTGAACCCTAGCTCACCGCAAACCCTACTCAAGTCGGTCTAAACTAACCCCAACTATATCTATGGCTACGCTTCTTCATTTCTAAGCCAACAATCAATGGTCCTACTAGTCAGGAACGTTTTGATGCCGTCTTACCACATTCCCCTTTGGATTTACCACCTTCCCCTTTTGATTTACCACCTTCCCCTCTTGATTTACCACATTCCCCTCTTGATCTACCACATTCCCTCTTGATTTACCACCTTCCCCTTTTCTTCGATTTCAGCTGAGAGAACAACAATCTCTTGCTCGAGCGTAACTAGTTCAACAACTACATGCGATTCAGATGTCTTTACTCGTACAGCAAGACTTTTTTCAATTCCTTTTTGCTACTTACTACAGTTGCAATGGGTTGGAAACACTACGTACGCCAAGTCGTAAGTACTGCAAGCCATTTAAGTGCTAGCTAGCGCCATCTCTAATTCAATTAGCACTCACTTACAGAAAGCCATTCGAGTGTTGTGTGTCAATTGAGAGCGTAACTTACTTGTTGCTCAGTCAGGGAGTCAGCTGCAGTGAGTGATTGAGTAGTTCTGATCAAATAGAAACACTTCATGTTATTCTAACAATGTTGGGTGTTCGGAGGGAGAGAGGGAGAGCGAGAGAAGAGTGAAGGGGCCAAAAATGAAAGTCTACAGCACCAGGTATTCCCAGGCGGTCACCCATCCAAGTACTAACCTGGCCCTACCGGGCTTGACTTCGGTGATCGGACGAGAACCGGTATTTTCCCGGTGGTATGGCCGTAGACGAAAGAAAATGTTGCACTTTAATGGTTTTATAGCTGTTGGCTAGAAGGGCTATGAGCGGGGTAGGGGGTGGTAGGGGGTGTGCACGCGAAGTCGAAATGTCAGCCAAAATGTCCAATCGTCAGCCATATGAGAGCCATGTGGATTGGTGAACGGCTGCAGTGTGAGGGATTTCGGTGCATGGAGTCAAGACTTAGTAAAAAATGCTTGAGAGTAGGGTAGGGGGTGAGCGCTGTCGAAAAAAGTGCCCATTACCCATGATGCACCAGTGCAGTAGTGGTTGGGCACAGGGATCCCGTTGGTGGTGTTAGGGGTGGGTGGGCTGCCTCCTTCGCTCCCACACGGGGTGGTGTAGGGAGATGGAAGGGTTGGTGGCGCGTGTGAGTGGTCGGGCATCGCTTCTCGGCCTTTTGGCTAAGATCAAGTGTAGTATCTGTTCTTATCAGCTTAATATCTGATACGCTGCTCATTGAGTAGCTCATATATTAAACTGATTTTTGGAACTGGGCTGTGGAAAAGAGGCTTGCCTCGTCCCAGCCACGGGTTGTCTCGGTATTGCACTACCTCCGTGTACGGCCCACTTCCTTCGGGAAGATTTTCATGCAACCAACAAAGAAAAACCCCAAAAGCAGCCAGCTTCTAAGGTGGCCGCCTACTTGTTCTCTTTCCGCAGCAACTCCAAGGCCAGGCGATCAGCTACTCCCACACGGCAGAAGTCATGGATGGACGAGGGGTGCGTGGTGGGGCGGACTATCAAGCATACTTACCTGACGCGGGAGGTTCACTGTGATCATGAAGGCAGTCCTCTCAGGGTGAGGCCCTCTCATTGCACTTCGATTGGGTTGACCCCTGCGATTACCCCAAATGTGGGTAACTCGAGCGTATAATTTCTGGTAGTGGGGACCTGCGTTCGCGCTAGTCCCCGAACAATTCAATCATAACAACAACACCAGTACAACAAAGTCCTAGCCACATTGCTCCAACCCTAGCCCATGTTTAACCCTAACTGCCTACTAGCCCTAGCCCATGTTTAAGCCTAACTGCGTACTAACCCTAGCCTGGATTTTACCCTAACCCTACCTTCAATTGAACCCTAGCTACGATGTTAACCCTAAGTCTGCACAAACCCTAGCTTGCATTTCAACCCCAACCCTAACTCTATGTTCTTCGCACAACCAAACCCTAGACAGATTGAACCCTAGCTCACCGCAAACCCTACTCAAGTCGGTCTAAACTAACCCCAACTATATCTATGGCTACGCTTCTTCATTTCTAAGCCAACAATCAATGGTCCTACTAGTCAGGAACGTTTTGATGCCGTCTTACCACATTCCCCTTTGGATTTACCACCTTCCCCTTTTGATTTACCACCTTCCCCTCTTGATTTACCACATTCCCCTCTTGATCTACCACATTCCCTCTTGATTTACCACCTTCCCCTTTTCTTCGATTTCAGCTGAGAGAACAACAATCTCTTGCTCGAGCGTAACTAGTTCAACAACTACATGCGATTCAGATGTCTTTACTCGTACAGCAAGACTTTTTTCAATTCCTTTTTGCTACTTACTACAGTTGCAATGGGTTGGAAACACTACGTACGCCAAGTCGTAAGTACTGCAAGCCATTTAAGTGCTAGCTAGCGCCATCTCTAATTCAATTAGCACTCACTTACAGAAAGCCATTCGAGTGTTGTGTGTCAATTGAGAGCGTAACTTACTTGTTGCTCAGTCAGGGAGTCAGCTGCAGTGAGTGATTGAGTAGTTCTGATCAAATAGAAACACTTCATGTTATTCTAACAATGTTGGGTGTTCGGAGGGAGAGAGGGAGAGCGAGAGAAGAGTGAAGGGGCCAAAAATGAAAGTCTACAGCACCAGGTATTCCCAGGCGGTCACCCATCCAAGTACTAACCTGGCCCTACCGGGCTTGACTTCGGTGATCGGACGAGAACCGGTATTTTCCCGGTGGTATGGCCGTAGACGAAAGAAAATGTTGCACTTTAATGGTTTTATAGCTGTTGGCTAGAAGGGCTATGAGCGGGGTAGGGGGTGGTAGGGGGTGTGCACGCGAAGTCGAAATGTCAGCCAAAATGTCCAATCGTCAGCCATATGAGAGCCATGTGGATTGGTGAACGGCTGCAGTGTGAGGGATTTCGGTGCATGGAGTCAAGACTTAGTAAAAAATGCTTGAGAGTAGGGTAGGGGGTGAGCGCTGTCGAAAAAAGTGCCCATTACCCATGATGCACCAGTGCAGTAGTGGTTGGGCACAGGGATCCCGTTGGTGGTGTTAGGGGTGGGTGGGCTGCCTCCTTCGCTCCCACACGGGGTGGTGTAGGGAGATGGAAGGGTTGGTGGCGCGTGTGAGTGGTCGGGCATCGCTTCTCGGCCTTTTGGCTAAGATCAAGTGTAGTATCTGTTCTTATCAGCTTAATATCTGATACGCTGCTCATTGAGTAGCTCATATATTAAACTGATTTTTGGAACTGGGCTGTGGAAAAGAGGCTTGCCTCGTCCCAGCCACGGGTTGTCTCGGTATTGCACTACCTCCGTGTACGGCCCACTTCCTTCGGGAAGATTTTCATGCAACCAACAAAGAAAAACCCCAAAAGCAGCCAGCTTCTAAGGTGGCCGCCTACTTGTTCTCTTTCCGCAGCAACTCCAAGGCCAGGCGATCAGCTACTCCCACACGGCAGAAGTCATGGATGGACGAGGGGTGCGTGGTGGGGCGGACTATCAAGCATACTTACCTGACGCGGGAGGTTCACTGATGTGAAGCTCTTTTTCGGTGAGCAATTTTCGGGCTTCCTGTGGTGTTTTCTCGTTTCTTCTTTGTTGTGGGTAGCAAGGCTAGCGCGTGTGGGATCCTTGTGGTAAGGTTTTTTTTTTTTCTTTGTTTTTTATATTTATTGCTTTTTGCTCGCGCTGTGACGGTTTCCTTGTATGGGAGACCGTCGCAGTTATGCCACTGTCACGGCTAGCGCGAGTTTGGTTCCTGGCTCGAGCAACGGTGCTCGCCCAGGAATGGTGACTCGCGCTGGTCTGGCAGCTCTCCAGTCGCAATCGATCAGGCGACCAAATACAGTGATCATTACGATTCCTCGTCAGTTTACGAGGAAGAACGGTTCCCTTGTGAAGGACAAGGTGATCCACGCTTTAACGAGCGTGGTCTCCTCGGCCTTCATCAAGTGCATTCAGCCGGTCGGGGGTGAAGTGCGTGTCACCTTTTCGTGCCCCCGTTACAGAGATGAGCTCCTTTGCCGGGGGCTCACCTGTGACGGGGTTCACTTTCCACTGAGGGAGGCGGATGTTAATCGGACGTTTGTCCAGATTCATCGCCTTCCTTACGAAATTTCTGACGGCGACCTTGTTTCCCTCCTGAGCCACTACGGCAAAGTGGTGGAGGTAAAGAGGGTCGTCGATACTAAGGTACTTGGGTGCGAGACTGGTTCTCGCACCGCAAAAATGGAGCTGCGAGAGCCCCTCCCTCGTCTCCTTAGACTACGGGGGTTTTGGTTCTCCACCTTCTACCGGGGGCAACCTACCTATTGTTACAGCTGTCGACAGCAGGGACACGTTGTCAGGGATTGCCCAAAGGCTGGGGAATGTTGGACGTGTGGGGCCACTGGTCATATGGCCCGGGATTGCCCCACCAAGTTCCCCAATAATACCAGTGAGGATACGTCATCGTCCTCAGGGTCTGGTGAGGAAGAGAGTTGCTCCTCCCCCCCACCATCCAAAAGAAATAGAGCCAATGGCCCTGGGACGCCGTCGAGGGGTGGTGCCCTGTCAGGGCCCCTGCCCGGGAGGGGGGTAGAGTGTACAGAGGCTACCCCTCCCCTCCCGAGGAGAGTCGTACCCTCTCCAATAGTAGAAGATGCCTTGTCTGTGGCCCACCTCCTTGAGGAGGGCTCAGACATGGCTATTCATGAAGAGGGAGAGTCCTCTGAAGATCATGGGCAGGAGGAGCCTTGTTATACAGGGTGTCCGTCAAACCCCAGCGGGTCCCCGACGTACTCTCCCCAAAGTGGGAGTCTCGTCGCAACAGAAGTTACGGCGGGGGAGGATACATCAGACATCACATCGTCTCTCTCTCCAGACCCCTCCTTAAGTGTGGGTGATTCCACCCTGGGGGAAATAAATACCCCCATTTCATCTGGGTCCCTGGCTCCCACGGTCGGCGGTTCTCAGCTTGCGGCGCTTTCCCTGAACACTGTTGTCCAGGCTGTCAACAGCTCGGAGGACCTGGTGGGCGGTGGAGAGGTTGATTCCTCGGGGTCTTTGGGGCCTGTGGGGGACTTTTCGCAGCCCCTCTTCGACACTCCTTCCCTCCAGTCCAGTCGATCACAGGCTCTTGAGGCCCGCCCAGGCGTGCACAAGATGCCTGTGATTGCAGCTGACCGACCGTGTCGGTCATCTGCGGCTGGACTGCGACGCCACTATAAGGGTGACACTCCTTCACCCCCGTTCTCACCACCACCGGCTGAGAATAGGAGATCCTACAGGGACCGTTCCCCGTAGAGCCTGGTACTCGCGCTCCATCAACGACCCTCGATGGCAGTCTCCATCATGAGTCTCAACATCTGTGGCCTACGTGAGGATGTTAGGAGAGAGGCCTTTCGGCAATGGTTATCACACCATCGCCCGGACATTGTCTGTCTACAAGAGACTCATGCAGTCTCTGTAGACGAGATGTCCAACTGGTTTCGTTCCACCGGCTATGAATGTGCCTCATCTCCGGGAACAAATCGTTCCCGTGGGGTGGCCATTCTCTACCGCTCTTCTCTCCAAGTCCCTCGGCTTTGGAGTGATGATGTTGGCCGGTGGGTTCAAGCAGAGTTCTCTTGTCAGGATACGGTGTTTAGGGTCGTCTCTCTGTACGCCCCTAACCGTAATCCTGCAAGAGATTCCTTTTTCACCAAGGTACAAGATGCAGTCGACCCGGGTATCCCTGTGATACTCGCGGGCGACTTTAATTCTGTCTTGGACCGTCGTGTTGATCGCAGGGGATCGGCCCCCCTCAGCACGTACTCTGAGAGTTCGGGAGCAATCCTGGACTTGATGAATGCTGCTGACTGTCATGATGCATGGAGACACCTTCATCCTCGTGACAGTGGTTACACGTGGACGAAACCAGATGGGTCTCTCTCCTCCCGAATTGACCTCATCCTCTTTCCAAAATCGTGGGCCCACGAGATGGGTGGGGCGAACATCGTGCCCTGCCCATACTCTGATCATTCTGCCGTCACTCTGAGCTTCCACGTCCCGGATACCATCGCCCCGGGACCTTCGTTTTGGAAGCTCAACACATCCATCCTGGATGAGCGCGAGTACCAGGACCTCATTGAGGCCTTGTGGGGGCAATGGCAAACTCGTCGCCACGAGTACCCTTCCCTTCAAATGTGGTGGGATCTGGGCAAGATCAAGATCAGGGACGCCACTATCACTTACTGTAAGGCACGTGCTTGCAAACGGCGCTCTGAGCGTCAATCCTTTTTGGATGAGCTGGCCTCTCTCCGGTCCCAATTCGATCTGGGTCGGACTTCTGTTCTCTCTCGCATGAAACAGTTGGAGAGTGAACTTCGCGCATTTGACCTGGATGCAGCTCGCGCTGCTCAGGTCCGTTCGCGTGCGCGTTGGGTGGAAGAGGGCGAGTCCTCGTCCTCTTACTTCTTGCGTCTTGAGAAGAGTAGGGGGCGCAGACAGCACATTTCTGCTGTCCGCAAACCTGATGGACAAGTCGTTAGCGACATGTTTGACATCTTGGCGACCTGGAAAGATTTCTATCGTGATCTCTTTACAGCGTCGCTTGTGGACGTCCAGATTCAGAACGACATGTTTTCGAATCTGGAGTCCAAACTCTCGGACGCTGAAGCCGCCTCCTGCGAGGGATCATTGACCCTTGATGAAGCCCTGTGGCTCTCAAGGGTATGGCTAGGGGTAAGACCCCCGGCCTTGATGGTCTCCCAATGGAATTCTACATGGCTTTCTGGCCGCTGGTCGGCCGAGACCTTGTAGATTTATGAAACGTGGCCTTCATGAACCATCAACTTTCGTGTCG